>CAJNDT010001768.1:155000-300000 GCA_905221615.1 Symbiodinium sp. CCMP2592
GGGTGTGAGGGTGTCGGACTTTGGCTTTTGGGCTGATGGCTTCGAGGGCTTTATTTCTTTCATCGTTGGACAAAGGACAAACATGCGAAGAGAGCTCTTCTGAACCCGGTGCTTACAGGTGGCCTCCAAGGAATCCCCTCCATGTCTTTGCACTTAGCTTGGAAACCAGCGGAAACCAGCAGTGTTGTTATCATGATTAAGCCTTTGATGCTGTAGCTAGGTGCAACAAGCTTGTCTGGGTTTTCCAAGCGTTGCAGGCAGATATCAGATATTGCCATGTGGTAGGCCATGACCATCAGAGCACATGACGCCCATAATGCCTCGGTTTGGGTGATACACGACTACATCTCGTCTCAGTAAGGAACCCTAATGAGCCACATATTCAAACTGTTAATGCTCCTCTGTCTGCTCCCATTGGTTTGCATCTCATCCGATGTGTTTAGCTAAGACCTTCAACACACACATGTACAGCCGCACTTGTGTGTTTTCATATCTTCCGTGGACGCAATATTGCACACGGGCTTCAGACATGCGTAGCCGTAGTTGCCATGCAGAGTTTAGGACTGGAGGCAATTAACGGTTGGGGGCCTGAGGATTCGGCTTAAGGGGTTCTTGTTTTGACCTCTATAATTACAGTGAACCCCACCGCAAAGTTGGAAGATGGATTTAGGATGAATAGTGCTGGGATCCCCCATACTTTGCCTTGAGGGCATGAGGATATCGATGTTCCAACTTTCTGGCTTCTACTATACGGCTTTAGCACGCTCCAGCCCCTCAAGCTGCAAGGTTGTAGCGCCAATGAGACCTTTCAAGGCAACGGCATTCAAGTGGGTGGTTGTCGAAGTTATGGTCCCTTTTGTGTGTCCCTATTATAATACGGCACTTGTTATTTAGGGTACCCAGAAAGGGACCAGAATTTTGACAACTACCCAACTCCAGTCAGGGTTTAAGGCCTTGGGCGATTATGGCAATTACCCGTGCCTGTTCAGGTTCTGAAGGTGCTCCAATTATGTCGTTTGCCGGCGTACCTCAATTCCACGTCAACGCTGTTGTAGATGACAGGCATGATACCAATCGAGACCCACCTGTTTGTAAGGCCATCATATCGTGACCTATATTGCTATACTAAGCTGCTACGTATATCTGTAGTACAAGCCCATCCAACGAACGATGGCGTTGTCGGACACAGCTGCTCTTTTGCTCGCTTTCCCGATCCACACGGTAATTCACCTGTGTCCTTTCTTACCCTGCTTTGTTACTCGGCTATGCAGAAGGCCAAGGAAGCTACAATCCTGTAATAAATTGTCTGTAAGCCCTAAAAAACCAGCCCTTATCTGCTGAACCCAAAACACCTAAGCATCCAACGGCCTTTGTATATAACTCCAAAGCCATCCAACCCCCTAAGCCCCCCTGGCCCTAGCGATATGACCTTTTCCAACTTCAGTTGTCACTGCGACACAGGGTGCTCCTATTCGTTAGGTCCAATCAGCGAGGTAACAGAGACACGCATTACAGGGGTACCTATTCTTTACGCCTCAAAAAGAGCACAGAGACATCGCCAGGGTCGATCAGCAGCACGGTTTCAGATGAGAGGCCGGGAATCGGAGAGACAGTGGCAGGCTTGGGGCTTTTGGTGTAGTAGAGTAGGTAACCTTTAACCTTTTTTGAGAAGCACTAGTCCGTACATGATCCCTATAAATCCAAAAAGGTTAACCTTTAGTTCCCCATGATACGCCGACAAGTAGGTGGTTGAATTCCCAAGTTTGGTTCAGAGGTCAGGTTGGTTGCCAAAACGCTTTGCGCTGTTTTGGTTGTCAGGTTGGTAGAAACGACTTTCCGCCTCATAGCGCTTCGGAATTGGTAGGTGAGGAAAGTGAGGTCGACCGTTTCTTCTAATTTAGGGATTTAGAGGCAGCTCGTGGGCGGGCATCCATAGAAAAGGTGTGGAGGAACTCGGAGGAATAGTATTTGTACTGATTCCGGCTTGGGAAAAGCACCACTCTGAAACACCGTAGTTTGTTTGGCTGAGTCTCAGAACTTGCGGCTCAGGGGTGATGGTTTAGCATTCAGGACTTAACTTGTGTTAGTGTTCACACATGGTAATTAAGCCTAGAAGGACGTGGACTCCGAGTCTGGAGAAAGGTTTCGGTGACATTTACCAATCATCATTTCGACCCCTGACGAAGGGCTACACTTGTGCCTGTAAGTGTGCGTGGATTACAAGCGAGGTCTACCGCAACTCGATCGTAGCACAGAGCTATGGCAACACTCCCGGTTGAGGATCCAGACTGCGTGCTGCAGCCCTCGGCAGATGGACTTCTTGAATCTGTTCTAGAAAGATGGCTATAGCAAGCTATGACTACAATGGGTGCTGTCAGGCTTCTGGAAGGGCCACTACAAGGCTTCTACTGATGTTTGAGGTTCAGGGTCTTAGTGAAACGACTTCTGGTTCCTTCCCGAGTTTGGGCTTCAGAGTCTGGAACCCTGCACCCTGAGCATCTACCGAAACCGCGACCGTGGTATACGAACAGAGTAGTTACAAAGCCAATGCTTGACAGGCCTTGAAATGGATGCAGAAGTCCATGGTCAGCAAGGACGTGCAGGGATCCCAAATCAGGGGCCCCTGTCTAAAGGATCGTGCGATACAGCTGTTCGGATCCAGGAATTCAGTTTTCAATGGTGCTTGCTATTGAAACTCACCAACAAACCTAGACTCGAGTGAGAGAGTGGCGACTGCGTGTAAGCCGTTGGGTCTCAGCATTCAACTTGACAGTGAAGGTGAGAACTTAGGCTTTAGCCCCCGGACACTGAACTAAAAGCTAACAGACCTCACTTCATGAACCGCAGAGGAAAGACCTTGCAACCCTTGCCTTCCCCCCACGTAAAACAGAATTCAAAAAGAATTCTCCGTCACCCAAGCACAATGAAAGTAACCTTTTCTGAAGAGGATGATGTAAGTTTTCCCTGTATGTGTGCATACGCACAGAAGCGCTGAGGGCTTCGATTCGACTGTTATTCCGGGGTCAAACAGGTGGGAGTCTCGTGAAGCTTGTGCGGGTTTCAAGTCCTTCAGCTCCAGATCTAATGAAGGAGCCTCAACTATTCTGGAATATTCTAGATTCTCATTTTTTCTGCGCGAAGCTTTAGATGTGTCGTTCATCAGTCGCAATTCGAGCGAGCAAACCCGTCAACTATGCTGGAATATTCTAGATTCTCACTTTTTTCTGCGCGAAGCTTTAGATGTGTCGTTCATCAGTCGCAATTCGAGCGAGCAAACCCGGCTGTCTTTGCAGGACAGTGCGTCGCGTGCCTGCGACTGCCTCAGCTTCTTCTTGGGCTCGTAGATGTCAAGACGATTCAGGGATGAAGGCTTTGGTGACAGCAGGGTGTCCTCTAGCAACGGCTGTCAGCAGTGTATGGCTGGATTTCTCGTGAGGAGCCTTGGTGGTTTGTCCTTGTCCCATCTCGATTTGAGCTGGGAGTGAAGGGTAGGAGAGTCGGGAACCAGAATCAGGAGCGGCTTCCTCAAACAGAGATGTTGATCCTTGACCTCGCGCAGCTTGTAGGTAAGCATGCGAAAGCTTCAGTCAAAGTTTGAGCCATGTGACCCCAGATCCTAGACGCCCAAACGATCCTAAAGTGCGACTGCGTAATTCCTGTTGACTTTAATTAACTTCGTGACCCCGAATTGATCTGTTTCGAAATGAGGGTCCCCACCCATTTGCTTGACCCTTAAAACGGTTATCGTTTTGTTTTTACATCTATCGCTTTACATGAGTTTGGATGACTTTGGGACTGTAGGATGTAGCACATCTTTCTTATCGTTCGTTGTTACTCTTATCGCTCTACAAGGAAGTCGATTGCTCTCAGCTTACGGACGCATCTACTTAAAAAAATGCTCTCGGGAGTTTTATCATCCCTCAAATCGCTGTTGGGAGTTTGTGGATGTTGCTCCTTTCCGGGCTCTTGGTCTTTGGGGGCTCTGGTCTAGGGTATGGCGCTTTGGGTTCCTGCCGCATTTCCCAGTGCCAAATCTGGTGGCGGCGCCTCGTCGGACGCCTCGTCGTCTGTGTGTAGCCGGAGACCCGGCGTTCTTCATGTCAAGCGCAGGAGCCGTCAAAATCAGTCAGGAGTTGAAGACTGTCACTTTTAAGTGTGTTCTCATATGGATAGCAGTAGTCGAAACCTGTCCTGCTGTCCCATAGCAAAGCCTTCGTCGCTACTGGTAGATAAGAAGGTTCTGTTATCCCGGAAATCACCAATAATATGGGGTGTCACTTTGGGGTCCTAGATTGTGTTTAGGCTTCGGGCTTTGCAAATTGACGGGCTGAACTTCGCGGTACCGGCTTGTGATCACACAGTAATCCATTCTGAATTGTTCAGGCCCCTGATCAACCAAAAGTGGACAGACTTATGGTTTCAATTGCCATCGTGAAAGGCTCAATTCACCAGCCGGCAAACACGGCAATGCCAAGGACACCAGCACTGCGATCTTTACATGCCTTGCTGCAGAATCTGCAAGCAGCAGGGTCCCGAAGGCAGCACCTCATGCCCATGCACGTCTATGACATGAGTCCCCAGGACCTAGGCCACAAGCCGATAGGCCAACCCGACATGACGCTCGATTCCGAAACCCTAAACCCGATCATGGAGATCACTTCACACTTGCCTATACTCGCTTGTTTTGTTCCAGACCCAGAAACCTTTCGGAAGTGTTTCACATCAACCGAACACGTACCAAAAACCTCGCCTGAGTGGTCCGAGTGTGAGCACACAAATCCGATCATGCATGGTAGGCGATCGGCTCACAGTCAGAGACTTGCATGATATTCTGTCAAGTTTTCTCTACGTGGTATTCCCGGGTCGGGTTTGGCACAGATTCCACTACTCCTACTTCTGATGAAGAGGATATGGGTGCCTTGAATGCTGAACCCTGAAACCGCCTAGAACTCGAGACCCCCTCCGTCGTACGATAGCACTCAAACCACCTGTTTAGGCCGGGCGAGGCGTCTGACTGAGGACGGGACGGGAAGATGGGGTAGCTGCCACGCATATGCGGACGAGTATCAACAGGAATCGTTCAGAAAGCAGTAGTATGAAGATAAAGAAGAGGGAACGGATATCTGCGGTTATTCTCCGGTACGACTTGGTTAACAAGCAGGAGGATCGTAGAGTTTGTTTTCATACAGTGTGGTATGCTGACCAATTATGATGCCTAAAGCAAGGAAAAATGCAGAACACTAGAGCTATTGTAGCAAGCAGACACAAGACTATATGCTGCCATGCAAGCCTGCTACGTCGCAAGTCTCGTGGAGTACGGGAAAGTGCTGCAGTAGATGAACTTGGGTTGTGCGTTCCTGGTTCTTGCTTTAAAGTCGTGGGAAGCGTTGCGTGAATCTTTTCGAGCATGGGTAGGCAGTATGAGGAATCTCCGGAAATGCTAATCCAACTCTTACAGGCCTTCGTAGACCCCAAAACCTGGTCGGTGGAAGTTGTAGACCCCGAACCTTCCGCTCTGCACTGAGCAGAGGAGGCGGCGGTTGAAGCCCAGCTGACGAACTGGCTTCATAAAGGCAGGCAGTCTCAACAGAAAAGCGATAAAGGTGGTGCAGAGGGGTTCGATTTGAGCTTCGCAGGCTTCAAAGGCTTCCCGGGTTGACTGTGATGCTAAGACGGTGACAATTCCGCCTCACGAAGCACAAGATTCTTCAATCATGGTAGTTCTAACAATCGCCCCTTGTTGGGGCTTGACTTATTATCTTAAGTAATCAGTCTTGCTTTGGCTACTGCTCAAGCGTATCGGCTCGAAACACAATTTTCACAAGCAGCAAGGTCCTTACATTTGGGTGACTCCCTCTCCTCTTCACCCTCTCTTCTCTCTCTCTTTTCTCCTCCCTCTGCACTGCTTTTCCTTGTTTGCACTGACTGACTTGCCTTTTTTGTACTGCCTGCACTTGCCCTTGTACTGCCTGCCTTGCCCTTGCTGCTTGGAGTCATGCAGAAAGAAACAGAGAGAGGCCGTGCGCGAGAAAGGGCAAGAGCAAACAAAGTTAGGGAGCCCCAGAATGCGCCATCCGTCCCCGCAGTTAACCCCTATTCCGTCGCAGCTGAAGCAAATCCAGCGGTTCCTGCTCAACACTCTGAAGCTCCCAAACCTGTGGCACTTGTGTCTTTGAGTAAGAGCACCCCCTTGCCTCCGGTGGGAAGCCACCATAATGCTCTCGAACAGCCTATTGGGCCCAATAGAGGTCAAGATCGTCAGGAGAGCTCGGATGGTGACGTCGACAAGAAGGCCCCTGAACCTAAGAAAATCAAACTAGAGCCCAAAGATGAAGCCATGACTCAACCCGACGAAGAAGGGGCCCCAAACCCACCGCTCCTTGATCACAGTGCTGCCTTTGGGCCGCATGAGATCTTTGATCTCACTCTCACTGATAAGGATGATGATGAACTTAGGACCGCGGGAGCACCACTTTCGACGGGTCCACCCGTCGGCGCTTTCCCTACTTTGGCTCGCCCTAATAATATAGATCAGCCTGAGTGGGTTCAGGATTTGCTCAAGTCTCTTCAGGGGCTACACGCCAAGAGTGACCAGACACACGGGTATTGTGTTGAAATGGGGGCTACAGTCCAACAACATGCTACACGCCTTGATCACCTTGAAGCCTGCCAAAAGGAAACTACTGATCAGCATGAGAGCACTTTGGTTCGACTACAGGCATTAGAGAAGGTAGTGGCAGATCTTGAAAAGCAACAATCCAGGTCCCCCACGCCCGTTAGATATGCACCTGACACACCTCGTGGACGTGGCCATAGTCCACGCAGTCCGCGGGGAAGCCGTGAACCCTTTCAGGACACCAATCGCGACCCCCTTCAGGATCTGGGCCTAGTGGTTGGAGGTTGGACAGACGCAAGAAGCCCGGAAGCCGAGGAAGAGGTTCGCAACATGTTCCGAGCAGCCAAGTCCGAGGATCTCCTGGAAACTCTCTCTGGCCCGTCTGGGAGAACCAACTTCTTGAGAGTTACCCTGGCCTTCCCAGAGAATGCCACTCTCTCTCGCAAACGCCAGATTCAGAAAGAACTTTTGGACAAGTTGAAAGCCATGAAGTGTACTAGCGGGATTGAGGGTCAGGATAAAGCTGAGCTGTGGATCCAGAAAGATAGGCCAATCGAAGAACGACTGAAGATCCGAGCCATCGTATTGACCAAGAACTTCTACAACAAGCTTCCCCCTTTGGCCGGGCGACCGCCTATTTCCCCTCCCGAGATCGTATGGAGAGGTCAAGTGTTTGTAGGCCAAACCAAGCTTCTTCGCTGCATGGACGATGGACAGGAACCGCTGCCTACAGACCAGATAATTGAAGACAATAAGGGCAATCATACTGTCTGGTTTCTGAGCTCGCAGGCTTTCGAAACCGTGACAGGGCGAGCGAAAGAAACCCTCCAGCAAGCCTGGCTCGACTTTGGCCCAGCGTCCACACCGCTGGGTGCGGGAGGGGCCTTTTGACCCTCTCGGGTGCCGACAGGTCGCATACATATGGCGTCTTGGAATTTGAGGGGGAAGTCCCTTGAAGACTTGGCTCGCGTATGGGACATCACTGACCTGTCAGGCACCGATGTGATAGCTCTGCAAGAGCTTGGGGGTCTACCCGAGAAATGCCCGAGTTCCGACTCGGTTTTGCACCACGAAGTTTTTCTCGCAGGACGTAGTTTCACTTTCTTTTTTGCGGATCCTTCTCACTCGTTCCGTGGGAGTGCTGTTGGTATTCCCACTGAATGGGTCGGCAGGGTTGAGTCTAAGAGCGCTTTTTGTACGGGTCTGGGTTTGGTTCTGAAGTTTCAAGGCACGCGACAGTTCTTTATGACCGTTCACATGCCACATGATTTGCGCAAAGATGGTTTGCCCGTTTGGCAAACTCAAGTGGAGGAGATCCTCGATTTCTGTGCTACTCATCGGTATCATGACCTAGTGTGTCTGTGTTCCGATTTGAACTACGACATTCTCGATATCGCAAAAGTAGACGAGAGGGGCATTCCCTTTGGCCGGCTCCTCAGAGAACTTGGGCTCTCACACAGCAAACCTCTCTCGGCTACTTGGCGAAACACGAGAGGAGCTTCTTCTCGTATTGATTTCTTTCTTTTCTCGCTTCCTTCCATGTCAGTTCGTGATGACAGAGTACATGTCGGGAGTGAGGAAGTCGTGGGCTCAGATCACAGTGTGATCACGCTCACACTTGAGACGGTGGGCAAGTCAGGCAGGCGGAAATTCTGTAATTCCCGCTGCGGCAAATGGTGGACGGATGCTCCTGCACTGGCCACTAAATGTGAACAGCTCGCTGAGGATCTGGATTTGAACATGCGAGACCTGTCCATGTGCCACCTAGCGACGCTTTGCCAACAGACCTCCAAGCGCATAACGAGTTGTCGCTACCAGGACTCTCCTGAACTCAAGCAACTCGCTCGTCAGCGCAGGAATCTGCAAGGCCAGGCTGCTCGACAGCTTGCGAAACGCATCGCCGACGAAAGAAAGGTGGCCAAGAAGCAGTGGCTCAGCGACTTACTAGCTAAGGGGGCTAGTGGGGACTTTCGAGCTCTCACATACCTCAAGAAGCGCAACTCCTCAGCCTATACTCATGGTTCGTACTGTATGCGGGCGGGAGGGTCCGTGAAAGCCATCTCTGATCTCCGCATGTTCTACCGTTTGAAGTACACCCAGGATGATCACGTCCCGAGAGGTTTGTCCCTGGCCATTTTCAGAGGACGAGCGGGGCCGATCTTGGCTCCTACACCTTTCACTCTCACGGAGATTCAAGAGGTGGCATTTCAGTGCAAACATAACAAGAGCACGGGAGCTGATGGGATCAGCTATGAGGCTATTCAGCTGATCCTGCAGACTAGTTTGTCCGAGCACCTTCTTGAGCTTTTCAATGACGTTTTGTGGGGCGTACGACCCGTCCCTCGATCATGGCTCTCCAACCACGTCATTTTTCTGCCCAAAACAGCGGCTCCTGAGTGTCCCAAAGACCTCCGCCCCATCGTCTTGTCCCCCACTGTAGCTAAAGTGTTCACCAAGGCTCTCATGATACGCCTCAGACCGAAGCTGCCTAAGATCCAAGCTTTCCAAGTGGGAGGCCTGCCGGGACGACAGGCACTTGATTCCGCTTGTGCCGTCCAACATGCAATTCGCTTGGCACAGCAGTACGACAAAACGTTGTACGTGGTAAAACTTGATATTACGGCAGCGTTCGACTCCATATCCCATGAAGCGGTGGCCGCCTTCTTAGCGTCTGCTGTAGGCTCCCGCGAAGCTGAACTTTTGCTACAGGTGATCACTGAAACATCCGTCGACCTTAGCATACAAGGCTCCCAATGGGAACAATGTCTTTCCAAAGGCATCTTACAGGGCAGTAGTTATTCTGCTGAATTATTCGCCAGGTGTGTTGATTTTTTCCTCACACCCACCCAGGACAGGTGGCAGGATACAGAAAGTTCCTGGCTTGCTGACGAGCTTGGGCTGAAGCTTTTCCTTACTCTCTTTGCAGATGACTTGGTCCTATTAGGTACCTCCCGTGAACAAACCCAGAGGCTGCTCCGCGACACGGAAGACACCATGAGGGCAATCGGCTTGCACTTTAATGCAAAAAAGTGTAAGTTTCTGCATTCTCCAGGAACCCACGACAGTCCTTTTCGCCTTCAGAGCGGCAGTGGGATAGAAGCCGTTGAGACTATGGTCTTTCTAGGAATCCTCCTGGGCTTCCACCTCTCGTGCGTTTCGGTTCTTGCAGCACGTATGACCAAGGTCAGCAATGCTTTTTGGGGATACTTTCGAGTCCTTAGGCAGGCTGGGGTCGGCCTCACACAGAGACTGCGAGTGTTTGATTGTTTCATCACCTCGAGGTGGAGATGGATGTCCCCTGCTGTCCGTCCGTTGCAGACTGTTCGGGCGTTTCTGAAGCGAGCTCACACCACGTTTCTCTCAGTCATATTGAGCTTTACACGAGATCCGTTCCAGGGCTCGGTGGATGCATGGCTCTCTCGACGGCGAGCAAGCCGCGCAGCCGCGCAGTGTGTGCAGCACAAAAAATGGGAAGCAGTACAAGCGCAGTCTTTCTGGTCCTATTGGCGACATGCTGCGCGCTATGGCCGCACGGAACGCATACCACTTCGCCTAATGATCCAAGTGCGAGGTCCCACATGGTTGTTAACCAACCAGGCTCGTATTCGCCGGGCCAGACCAGGAAGAGCTCCTGATTCTAGTAGATTCATCCAGCTTGAATGGGAGGGTTTCTTGCAGCATGTAGGTCATGTTGGATCGATCCCTGCATGGACAGAAGGAGCACAAGACCGAGGACGCTGGAAGGACTTTGTCAGTTTTTGGCTCCAGGCACATGGCTGCAACCTGACTCAGTACTACACAGTACCGCTCACGCACCTCGATTTGAGAGGGCGTATGCTCTTGCAGAATGGTGACGTGTTTTCGCTGCTACCGATTAGGCACGTGCCTGTCGAGACGGCTCATCCATCCTCCTACTTGTGTGTTGATCTTGAACCTGAAGCAAGGATCACTGACCCAGGTCAGTCCGAGCATCTACTCCGAGTCTTCTCTGACGGAAGTGCTTCGCAGACTAAGGTGCCTGGCGCTGGGGGGGTGCTGTCGTTCTCCTGCCTCCCTACGGGGCAATCGAGGATGCTATCGTCAGCTACTTCCGCATACCAGGACCATGTAGTAACATTGAGGCGGAAATTCGGGCTGCGACTCATGCCCTCAAGATGATCCAGGAAGTCAGGCGCCGCTGGCCTTTGCTGCCAGTCCAGTTCTGCACGGATTCACAATATGTGCTTCAAGTCATGAATGGTGACTTCATTGGTACGCATCATGCGTCCGCCACCAATGATCTCTTATGCAGGTGGAGTCAGCTGTCCTGTTATGTACACGCATGCCATGTCCGAGCACATAAGGGATTCGGGATTCTTGCTGAACGAAATTGCCGATCATTTCGCTAAAAAAGCATGCAAGTTGAGTCATTCCTGCGTCGTGTATCACAAACACAACATGTCGCAAGCTGCTGTTGCACCAATGCGCACGAGTGTGTTCCTGCCCTGGCTGTCTTAGTTCTTCTTTGATGATAGCACTGAAAGTGCCACGTCTTTTTCATTTATTTCTCTTTGCAGCAGTTGTTGTGCAGTTTGGGGGGGGGGGGGGCGGGGCGGTCATGTAAATGCCGTCTACCTCTTCTCAGTCAGTCTTGTGATGCAGCAACTTTTGGCGAAAGCACCGTGAACTTTTGTGTTTTCCCCTACCCTGCGCCGCCATGACGGACATGCTCTCAGTCTTTGGCTTCGTGGTTGGGCTCTTGGCGGGCCTAGCTGGGATGATCATCATGTGGGTTCTGCAATCTCAGAGTAAAAGTGCCCACACAGTGCATTCAGAAGCGATGCAGCCGGTGTCCTCCACAAGTGCTCCTACGAAGCAAAGGACAGATGCTATGGAGCCTACGGACCGCAAGTCAGAGAGTCGCTCTGCTGCACCGCCTGGACTCCCAGACCCTTTCGAGGCACTGCTGCCAGACATCATGAGTGACGTGGCTGCTGATGCGACCGGAGGGAAACCAGTGCCACCGACTACGACACCTACGCCTCTGACTCCTACCGCGCCCACCATGGCAGATGGAGCTCATGGTGGTGTTGCGACTGCAACCGCAGTCCCTGCTCCCCCGGGAGACCTTGCCTCAGCAATGGAGTCCATGAAGTCCTGGATGAGTGGAGAGCTGCAGGAGCAAATCCAAACCCTCTTTGAGCAGAACCTCCGCTCCCTCCATGCGACAACTACGCCAACGCCGCCTACAACAAGCACACCCGACTTCGACTACCTCCAGGCGGAAGTGGACTCCCTGAAGTCGTCTATTCAGGGCATGATCAAAATCCAAGATAAAATTGTCGCCAAACTGGATGAGCTCGGTGATCTCGGTGGTCGGCGACACGCTTACATGGAAACTTCGACAGATGGCACGCAAGACCAGCTTCGGGGCATCACCAGAGACGTACAGGCACTGGGGGCCAGTCACAAAGAACATCGCCAGGCCAACAAGGACGCAGCTGCTGAAGCTGGCCGCCGTTTTATGGAGGTCCTGAAGGAGCTGGCAACGCTCTCGAGCAAAGTCCACAACGGCTTTGCAGGACTCAGTGGGATCGGCCGAAGTGCGATGGCAGCTGCCCAGGAGGCGAAGGCAGCAGCCGAGCAGGGCCTCGAGATCGGTGAGAAGACGCTCGCGGCAGTTCGGGTGGCGGGACCGTCCCCTTCCGAGCGCGAGCTCCTGGAGGGTGTCGCGGAGAGCCAGAAAGCTCTGGAGGCCATCAAGGACCAGCTGGGAACACTGGATGGAGCGCTTGAAGGCATCAAGCAGCAGTTGGCGAGCCCACTGCCGCCGCCACCACACAATCCACCGGCTGTTGTGACTCAGGTGGTGCCACCGCCCCCCCAGCACACACCGAACCTGGTGCACTTGACGGGTGGCTCCGCACCTTCGTGGAACACGCCTCCGACCGTGATGGTGGGAAATCCCCAGCATCTTTTGCGCATGCTTGCAGGGCACTCTGATGGATCCAACTGAGGCGAGCTCTCTGCCGTGAAGCTTTCTCAGATAACCTACGTACTGTGAGCCCTGAAGTTGGATCAAACAACCTACGTACTGTGAGCCCTGAAGTTGGATCATCGGTATCCCTGAGTCGAGACATTTTGATTTGTTTGCTCTTCGCACTGTGTACAGCCTTCGTACTGCCTGCACTTTTCCTTGCACCGCCCCGAACTGTCGCTGCCTTACCCTTGACCTGCATGCACTGCATCAAAAAAATTGGGTCGTCCTTTGCAAGTTCTGGTTGCTGCGATTTTGTGAGTGCTAGTGAAGTACTGAGCCGAAGCGACGTGTGTACATTGAGTCTTGCGGGCTCCCAGATTCACTTTGTAGAGCGCAGACATGTTCCCGACACCCCTCGCTCCCCCGCCTGTACATGTGCTGTCCCTGAGCCCAGACGAGCCTGTGGCCTCTGAACCCTTGTCTCTTGCTCTGGCCACAACTGTCGATGCGAGCTCTGACGAGGACGAATTGCCCAGGAACAGAGATGCGGAACCAAGGTGGATGCAGGCCTATGAGATTCCGTCAGGACAAGATGGCATGATCGAAAGCAGGGCCCTGCGTATCCTGAAAAACCCCACCCCCCCATGCAAGTCCCACATTCTGAAACTCTTTCGATTGCTGCCTGCAGGGGCCCTTAAGACGAGTGCACATGGGACATACATAGTAGCCGGAGCTTCCCCTCGCACTAGGCATGATGTACTGCAGTTCACCAAGCGTTTCCCGCTGTTCTGCCTTGTCGTTACGAAGTATCTAGCACATGTGTGTCCAAATCACCACTATACGACCTTTGTGATTAGGCAGGGTTGTTATGATGTGGTTCATCGAGACCTTCGTAATGGGCCCACCCAAGCTGCGGTTGTCGCCCTCAGTGACACAAGGGATGACGAAGGCATCTGGATTCAGGACAGGGCAGGCTCGGTTCCCAAGCTTTTTAAAGGGATGGAACTGATGGGCACGGTCTTCAGCATTCGGGCACCTCACATCTTTGACTCCAGACAACTGTTACACGCTGGACATGTCACTAGTGAGTCGTCTAATCGCTTTATCCTAGTGGCATTCTCGACCTTGTATGCGAGCACATTGTCCTGGTGGGTAGATGAAGAGTTGCGTGATTTAGGGTTCCGGATGCCTAGCTTAGCCATGATAAAATCTGCCACCCTTGGCTGCACCCACTGCCAAGCCAAACGCCTGAAACAACTTACCATGAAAGAGGCCCTTGCTCTCTCTTTAATTGAACGCGACAAACATGATGTCATCGTGGTTTCGCAGCAAGACCCACTAGAAGAGGGTAGGCAACAGGTTTAAGGTGATGCTTGGCCACTCGGCAGCAGTAGTGCCTCTCGGCGCCTTGTCTGCATCAAAACGCGTGCAACACGCGACTATTGCAACTTGGTCGCAACTTATTGCTCTGCCTGCCTGCACTGCCTTGCCTGCCTTGCCACTGCCTTCCTGCACTGCCTTCTCCCTCACTCTCTGTCTCCTCTCACCCTGCCTTGCCTTGTTTCACTCTCTGCACTGGCACTGACTGTCCTTCCTTTCTGCGTGACGTCGTGGTCTCGTGGCCCCTGCCATTCATAGTCATTCCTCACCTTTGTCGTTCGTCGTTTTTTCTAAGGCAAACCACTAACCCGCGCCCTTGCCGAAGCTATGGAAGACCTGTGACTGGTGCTTCGCGCTGACATGGAAGTGCAAGTCGAGCCATCAGCTGGCACTGTGCCTTTCTTCTGATCGTGGCAACAGATTCCTTTGCCTCTCTGGAACCATCTGCCAGCTGACACTCGAACCACGAGGCGCCTGCCATCTCTGCAAAGCTTTGGGGGCCAAAATTTTCGGCTCTACGATCCACCATACGACCTGAGTAAGTCCAGCACGTTGTGGCACATGGGACATGGATAGCGAGGGTACCAAGGCAAACATGCCCTGCCTGGGCAACACGACTGCGCCTTCTGATGAGACAAAAGTGGGAGCCTCTCTTTCACGATGTCTTGGGCTACGAACAAAGATGCAGTCGACACGACACCACTTGGACCCTGCACGCCACCTGACCTCACTCGTCGGACATGCAGTTTGGTGCAGCTACAGACTGTTCTGATTTGGTGTATCTGCGACCTACATGTGGCTCCATACATGTGCCTCCATGGGGAGCACCTGAGCGAGCCTCGCTACGACCACCTCGTCGGTTTCTGATCCGGCAGCCTGATCATACAAGAAAGCAGAAAGACCTCGAAACAAGAAATATGGTTGGATGCTACGGGGCAGCATCACTGTAGCTAGGAGGTCGATGTATTCTGTGGCTTGAAGGTAGTGTTGTATCGGCGGTTTTTGTCTCAGCATAGTCGACCTTCTGTATACGTAGGACGGACCTGCAAGTACTCTGTGGCTCTAACTTAGTGTTGTATCGGCGTTGTCATATCTCAGGCCCGTCGTTCGCTGCAGTCCTGGTAGAGCCTGCTATTCTGAACTGTGCTGTCCTTCCACTTGCAGGCTGTAGCCTTTTCATTGGACTGTCCCTGTTTTGCCTAGCCCGGTCGCTGCAAGGGTTTTGATCGTATTTCGATCCGATTACTTGGTATGGGGTTTTGAGTTCTGGTGTCATACAATTGCAGAGGCTGGGCCGCTAGTGATGGAGACACTGCTGAAACTGTAAGAACAGTAGTCTCCAAACCCCCGGAACGTTTGTCACCTGCCATGCAGTCGCGAGACTCGCCATGCGGGAGCCAAAAAAAATCAAGACTGATACCGTGCAGCTTGAGCAGCGCAGGGAAGACCATGCCTGTCACGTCGCTTGACTAAGCCCTCCCGCTCTGTCTCCAAGAGTCCTGCAATCAATCTTCATGGTGGTCATACCGAAGTACTATCAATTAGGAATCACAGAATCTGATAGCCGCAACAACAGAACAGCTGCAAAATCAACTGCAGCAGCCACTAGCAATGATAGTCAGCACACTAGCGCTGACGCATCATTTCCAGCTGGTGGACTTTGGTTCGAAAACTGCGAACAGAAACGAGTGCAACTTGCACAGGTTGTTTCTTCTTGTCCTGCAGAGGTGCATCGAGCGGCCTGCAAGCAGCCGTCACCGACAAGCTCCAAAGCGCGGGACTCTGCAAAGATTGCACCGCTGATGTCTGTGCCTGTGCCTACGTCACTGTCGCTGCTTTTAGAAGGTTCGGAGGAAATTGTGCAACTTGCGATTAAGCAGTCTGTGCCGGCATAGGAGTTTTCAGAACCAAATCAGCCGCAAACCCATGTGGCAGGCTAACGGGAACGCGTGATAACTCAACATGCGCTAGCTTTGTTCACCACTGCACAGAGTAGAAGCCACACTACATCCGGAGTGAACAGGTTTTTTTGACGGCCCCGCAAAATGTCCTGAACTCGAAGATACCGCACCGGATGACACGGGTTGTCATTCAACAAGTTACATTAACCCAACAGGCCAGAAACCTGGAAAAGGCTTCGTTTCCATGTTCACAAGACCTCCTGGAGTTTGTGATTCCCGACTCAGACGCCGCAGGTGGTCTCCAAGGTCCGGAGGTAAGGAAGGTCAAGAAAGAGCTGGAGGCCATGTGACAGTATATACAGAAGCCGGAAAATAATAATAGTAATGACAATAATAGCAATAGTAATAATAGTAACAATAATAATAATAGTAGTAGTAGTAGTAGTAATAATAACGATAGTTACCGTTCCTTGAGATTCGCTGCTGTGAGTATGCTACATCGCCGTTGCGATTTCTCGGGCTTTATTCGCAGAAGGTTACGGATGTGCTGAAGCGAATTGGCAGCAGCAACAGTGACGAGAACTAGCTGACCATTCCGGGCTTCAGGGTTTGGGGCTTTTAGGGTTTCGGGATGTTTCGGGTGTAGAGGCCCCTACGGTCTGAGGTGTACGGAATTGTAGCTGGGGGAGGGGCGGCAAACTCGGGGTCAAACTCAACTAATGCCCCTTGGGAATGTGAGCATGAAGGGTCGTCTGATTGATGGTCGGCTCTTCTTTCTTCTCATGCTGGAACCCTAGGCCCGAAACCTACCGATCTTCTTTCACGAAGCGGATTCCGTTGTCTCGGGCAGACCTGCGGAAAAAGGAGCTCACAAAGAAAAACGTAGAAGCTCCCGAAGCCTAAACTCTCGCCTCGGAGTTTTAGGCTTTAGGGTTTAGGCTTCACAGCCGGGCTTGACGTTTCGAATGCCTGGGAGGGAGAGGGAGAGAGAGAGAGAGAGAGAGAGAGAGAGAGAGAGAAAAAGAGAGGCTTTACCGTTGTAGGAGGGAACCCCAGTACACAAAATGCTCCTCCAGGCGTTTCTGGCCGGTCAACCGGCTTCTTGGCTTTCGGCCAAAAGGTTAAGCGAGGGCTTAGCTTTGGAGGGTTAGTTGGCATTTGGGGCTTTGTGGGGTGGTCGGGAGTGAAGGGTTTGGGAACTTAAGGCTGAAGCTGCGGAACTTGGGGGTTCAAGGTTCGAGATTACGTGAGCGCAGAATTGAGCTCAGAATGGAGTCCGTTGATCAGACGAGAAAATGGCCAGGGATCACGTGATGGAGCCATCAGTTCATGACATGCTAGACTTACGGAAAGAACGATGCTGCAGCCTTACTTTGGCAAGCCTACTGCGTCGTCCAGCCGGGTGTAATCGGCGATCCTTGCTCACAGGTCTAGATTTCACCTTGCAGCCGAGGTGACAGGTCAGTGTCAACATCGATCTCCGGTCCTCTCGATACCTGGCTGCACCTTAGTTTGGGATCCTCATAATAAGGATCCTACTATTCTTTGTCATAGTTGGGTAGCATTTTACTTTTTTTATGGGCTTAAGCCCAATAAGGAATAAAAATATACACCTTGATTCTTATCCCAACCATGAACATGTATTTAGGGTACTAGATGAGGGTCCCGTTTTTCGGAAAACCCCATGTTTTCTTCGGCTCATGGCTGCGGACGTCCTGACATGAGCTGTGCGCTGGGTTGCGCTAGACAACCCAGCGTGTTTTCTGTAGTCTGCCTTAGTAATTCTATCACCTGCGGTGCCTGAACACATTCATACCAGAATCACCATCATTAAGACCCCAGTACTGGTCCGTACAATAAAACATTACATAACGACATAACAATACCAATGATATATTGGTAATCAACGAAGTTAACAATGACACTCATAATCGTAACAGTTATAACTCTTATAGCAACCCTTTAAAGGAACCCTATCCTGCTCGGCTGCTTTCTTAGGGCTTCCATGACCGTCACGCTGCAGAAGCAAGAGCTGCCGAGCGAGCTCTTCCTGCCCATACTCTTGAGGCTCAGGGACTCAGGTTTCAGGTGGTTTAGGCTTTTAGGGTCATCGTTTCGAGATTTTGGGTGCTTCGATTTGAGGCCTATTGTCCTCTGCTTTTTTCTGTTCCTGCTGTCTGAAGGTGCTTTGTACGCACTGCAGCGGGGTTCTTTGAGTAGTGGCAGGACGTGATGTGTTGCCTGATCGGTCCTACAGATTTTCATTTTGGTGGCTGTGGGTCCTACGGTCCTCTCGATGCTGTGGTCGCCTTGTCGCTTGCTTACTCAAGGAGGTCTCTGTATACTGGGTCAGTCGTCCATAAACTTGCACTTGCACGTGTGCATAGAAGCCACGCTCTTCCCCCGACTCCCTCAGCCGCTGAAGCCAAGCCAATCCTGGCCTGTAACCTACCACCGTTTTCGGTCAATACCCGGCTAGTCCGCAGACATTACACTCATGAAAAGCGGATTATTTCTTTGTCCTTGTCAAATTACTACTGTTGCTACTCTTGCTGCTCATGCCTCGCTTCCTTCACTACCTAAGGCTCTTGCTTCGCTGCATGATTTTCCCACTCTTGCTTACGCCAAGTAGTAGCTGAAGCAGGAGTTGTCGTCGTGATGCGAACGATAGTGCTGCTGTAGTCGTCAGCAGCAGCTGCTTAGTGCAGTGACGGCCCATTGCAGGGCAGCGAAAGACAGCTTTGGGCATCTGATGCAGACGACACCAGAGGCGCAGTAGGGCAAGGCTTTTGGTGTGCTGTACATGGGATTGCTCTGCGTTTGCCGGCTCAGTAGTAGATCAGAATATCTGCTGCAGTTTTAGGATTCCTGGTTCAGGGATGTGGGGGCAGTTGTTCTAATTTGTTTTGTGATTTTTGATCGTTTTTGTGTCAACAATAACAAGCAGGGACCTTGCGAGGGATGTCGAGCAGAGCGAATCCTGCACCATCAGCATGTTGAAGCAAGAGCGGCTTCTTGTTGGACAACAGCAGTAGTAGCAGCATCAGTAGTAGCAGTAGTCGTCGTCGTAGTTGCACAAGTACTCATCAGGTGTCAACGTTAGGAACCTGGTCTACTGGAGTACACGGCCAAAACAGGAGGATCCCATTGCTTTGGTTAGTTGAGGCGGAGGCGTCTTAACCAGGTTGTTCGACTACCAGGAGTCACACCCGAGCGGGAACCCATCTGACGACTTGACATGAAGCTTTCAATCAGGGTCCAAAGTCACCTTGTGCCTGCCACTTTTCGATCGCGCATAACCCTGTCCTACCCACCAGTCTTGCTGTCTCTTGCTTCAATTCAGCCCAATCCTTAGTCTAAAATGTATGAGGTGAACCATACTCTAGATTTATAGGCCCCCTTGCTTTTCAGACCTTTTGCCATGCTCCCTAAGACAAGGAGATGTAATCTGTGTCTCTAAAGCTCCAGAAGGTCTTCTAGAAACCATGCAACTCCCGTCTACGTAAACATCCCGTAACCTCAGAGCCCGAGTCTGACACTGCGGAGCACCGACGACCAGAGTTTTGTCCCATGGCTTCTGGCCAAAAGCGAGACCCAATATCGCTGGACGGGATTCCCCATGATGCGGCTTAGGGTTTACAAAGGTTCCGGGTGCCTTAGGGTCTTAGAGTAATTAGAGACCACCTTCGAAAAGTGCAACTGGTGACGAGTGAAGCTGCCTGACAGTATCAACTTCCAACTGTTGCTGCTCGTGTAATATAGCGGCCTAAATAATTGCCTGTACTGCTTTGGGTGTTCCTTACTATAATTATTGTGTAATGGGCCCTAAACCCCTATTCTAATTACCAAGGCCCTACATAATTGTTTGAGAACGAAAATCACGTCTAGGAAAGGGGCCGTGATGCAAACTGCACATGCCAGACCGTGGTGGTGACCATCGGCAGAAGTGGGCAACAAGATGACCTGTTATCTTTGGAGGAGACAATTTTTGGTTCTCGAGATTAAGATTCGTACATGCAAGAGCCGGCACCCCGAAACCCAATTTCTGGATGTGTGTCAGTTTGTCGGTAGGTGTTGTGTTCGCTCTGCAAACTTACTTGTCAAACGACTGTGCCCTCGAAGCCAAGTGGGGAGTACGAGCCCAGACCTGTAAGTACAGCTTCTGTCAGCTTACCCTAAACAAGCAAACCCTGAACAGCACTGCGACACATTGAAATGCTGACCGAGGTCAGCATTGACACGACGACGCGGGCTTCAGAAAGACCCAGATGCTGCCTATGGCTGTTTGCACACCCGGCAAACCTCGCAACAGTTACACACGTTCCACGGGCCCCACACCAATGTCTGAACACGTGCCCAGAAAGCGCACGGCGAAGCGTTTCGAAGCCGATCAGATGATAGAGAAGTTCGGTCGCGAATGCTGACCAACATGTGCAAACTGACTTGGACGCTGCTGATCCAGCACAAAACTGGAACGGCAGGAAGCCATGAGCTTGGATGCCGGTGAGAGGTTTCAGATCATCACAGAGGTGTCTTGGATGCAAGAGGAGGCTTCACCTAGGAGGTGCCATGTCAGAAGCAGCAGCTCCTGTCTTCTTTCTCTGCTTAAGCGATTCTGAGACATCACGTTACAATCCTCATACACTATACACACAGCCCAAATTCCTTTTGTGTGTGTATGTGTGTGCATGTATGTATGTATGTATGTATGTATGTATGTATGTATGTACAAAAAACACGTATCTATTTGTATTTGCATATATGTTTATATGTTTATATATATATATATAGATATATATACATTTGTCTGTTATTTGTCTGTTTAACTTTGTGTGTATGTGTTCCTACATGAAAATGTATATACGTATCTATGTATGCATGTATGTATGAAATCTGCGTGTTTGTTCTCTCTCGCTCTCTCCCCTATCTTTTTATCTATCTATCTATCCATCTATACTTATCTACCTACCAACATACGTATATATATATATACACACATATTTGGTATCTCTGACTCTTCTTCGCTTTCCCTCCCAGTGCATGCACACCTGTGTAGAACCTCATGTGCTGTCTAGCCGGCTCCGGTCGGGAACCTCCATACCTTGCGCAGTAGATGGCCTGTGAAGCTGCTTTCCCTGGCGCTTTGAGCCTGTGATAATGCAGGAATGTAGTTGGCACTGTCACTAGCCACTAGATTCACTAGATGTCAATCATGAGTTGGTGCGAAGACTCTTTTGCAGGAGCTATCGACACACGAGCCATCCAGTGGTAGGAGAGTTGCCTCCCTAAACATCGCAGGATCAGCGCACTTCTGAGTCCCATACGCTGATGTTGGCCTGTTGTAGCGGCTACATTGTAGCGCTTCTACGCCCGCCGCAGTGCTTCAACATGTTTTTACGAAGTGGCCAGCGGAGCAATGCAGACTCCTCATGGTGCATCTTCGTGTACACCAATCACCCCTTACAGCTCCTGTATCCATAATACCACCCCATAATATCATCCCATATCCCAAAATCCTGTGTTGAGGTCGAGCAAGAACGCCAAACCTAGCACTAGTAGAGTTGGATTGTCCTGCAAGCCCCGACTCGAGAAACAAAGTTCAAAAGCAACACGAACTTGACCATATTGGCGGAGGTGACGAACCCGTCCCTGAATGCCATGCAAGCAGCAGCAGGCGCATACCATCCATGCCATGATTCGACGGCTCAGGGTGTGGGCTCTTTGGTGTGCGGGGTTTGGGTTTAGGATTGATTTGCAAAGTTCATCTTCAGCATTGTGTGGTTTCGAGGCAGTCCAACTGAGGTCCATGCAGTGAGACTTCGCGTCAAGGCACAGACTATCGAGTGCAGGCTTTCTTGGGGGGTTAGGCCTCATCGAAGACTTTTTGAAGGATGCTGGCTTCCTGCCCACTCCAACAGGTATCCTTGACCAGCAAGAAAAAAACCACAGCTCACACCGACCTACATAAGCAATGTTGCTCCAGCGCGCCCCGCACTACCTTGTTCGACGCCGCCCTCAGACGCAGAGGTAGGCCTACTATTCCGTGTTCTGTGCTGGGGACTACAGTCCTACCGATTTGCAGGCATCCGAAATTTTGTACACACACAGATACATACATACATACATACATGCATACATACGTTCGACACACGCATGCATTCCTTATTCATGGTTAACTGTTGTTTTTGCTTATTTCCCTGGATAAAGATAGCTGTGAAGTTCACATGTCTTCGGCTGCACTTACATCTGTTCATCGTTCTGGAATTTGAGCCTAGTTCTTCCGTCATGAAAGAAGTGCCGATGAGCAATTGTCACGATTAGTTGTCTGTTATTGCCATTGTCATCATGATTCTGACTTCTTTGATGATATATATATATATATATACTCTGAGTTCGAATATTCGGTTCCTCATATTCCTCACTCCGTATGTTACGGCCTGAACACAGATTTCACGTTATGAATTCCGAGCCGCAGGGAAGGACTTCCCCGACCAATTCCATAAGCAGGCCGGGGAGGGGAAAGTGCAGTCGATGCTCCTGAAACCCTAAGCCCTAGGGAAAACAGCAGGTTTCTGAAAATCAGGGACCTTTTAGAATATGGATCACCCGATTCAGGATGTATGTATGTTAGGGTTCCCTATCCTCCGAAGCCCCAGCTGAGTAACCCTGACATGCAAAATACCAATATTGTCCATATATCCATCATGGATTCAGGGTGTTAGGACTTGGGTTTTGTGTGGGAATAATAGGGGCTTGAAGCGTGAACGGAGTGACTCTGGAATCCATACGGGCTCCTACAAAGGAACCACGTCCCTTTTAGGTGTGTTGAAGATATTGATTGTAGCTCAGGTGCTGTTCTGACTGGAAGGCTGTGTCGTTGTTGCTTGCCGGCATCTTCCCCCATATTCTACAGTCTCAACCATAAAGCCGCAATCCATACATCGTAAAGCACAATCTAAACATCGAAACTGTAACCTCGCTCTACATGTCTTCGTCTTCGGCTGCGAAGAGTTGGCACAAAGGGTTCAGAATCTACAGACGTCAGGTTTAGGCTTCGAGGATTATGAGTTTGGGGGACTTAGGTTGTGTGTGGGTCTCGATACAAAGCGAATCAGGTACAGAGGGCTAATACAGAAGTGTGAATCATCATCCTGAAGGTTCCTATATGACATTTTACTTACTTGAATCTGCCCCAGAACCCCTGTTCTTATCATTAAGTGCCCTTTCCTTAGCAAGAGCAACAAGATCAGTTTCAGGACCCTGTTGTAGGGTCTGCGGGCTGCACAACCCCAACTTCACCTCATCACCATTCCGCTAAACCCCCAAAAAAGCAATGAACCCCAATTAAGTCTAACCCTAAACCCTAATCACTGATTTGCCCATAGGTTTCTGGGGCAATGATGCGGCAAGGCGCTGCAGAAGGTGTTGGTCACGGCCTCGCCTTGCGAAAGCGTAGTATAGAGGCCTAAATAAATACCAACACCGTTTTGGGGTGGTTCCCCATTATAAAGAAAGTATAACGGGCCCCAAAACCCTATTCTAATTATGAAGGCCTCTATAGTATGGGCGGGCAGTGGGCATTTCCTGCGAGCTCGGAGAGGAAGAGCTTCGTCATAGGCTACAGAAGAGAGTGGCACCAAGGAGCCAGTGTTGGTGCCGGGTTCTTGCTTGAGTTGCAGGGCTGCCAGCAAAGTCACTCAGATGTCAGACGTCGGACAAGAATTGCGCAGACTATTTGCTCGGATGTGCAGCAACTAACTGAATTGTGCGGTGTTTGAAGATAAACCCACTCCTAAACACTGCACCCTATGCCCCGAACACAATCCGCAAAAGGCGCTAAACCCTAAGCCCAGAAAACCTAAACTTTCATCACCTTAGCCTTCTAAGCACCAAGGGCTCCCACTTGAGGCGACTTCCACACCTGGGCTGATTTCGCGATCCCGCAGATGCAGGAAAAGAACAGCTACATGCTGCAGGCGCGCAGTGCTGGGTAATTATTGGAAAAGCTTACCTTTGGTTGGGAGGGAATGGAAGAATGGTAGGAATAGTAGTTATGATTGTACCCCATTCCTCCATTCCCTACTAACCAAAGGTCAGAAAAGAGGTGTCAACCCTCTGCCATCCTCGTACATTTAACGGTCCCTAGGCCTCAAGGGGGGGGTGGTTTTTCTAGCTCATTGACGAAGATCCATAGCCTCGCAGAGACGCAAGGTGACCGCAAGCCCTACCTGTGGCCCAAGAGACCTATGTACTATGTACGTTTTTGTGGGAACTACATATATATGGTAACCCCCCCCCCCCCAGGACCAACCTCGGCCATTGTCCTGCTCATTACTGTCTTCACAGCGTCATGAATAAGAGCCGAAACCACTGTAAATACCGATGGTGTTTGTGTTCCCGTACAAAGTTTGCACTCTCGACGCCTCTTGACAGACTGGTAAAAAACAGGGTCCAGTTTTATGGACACCATTTACACTCTCGGCGCGTCTTGTCGGAGTGGTAAAAGACAGAGTCCAGTTTGTGTGCCTCATCCTTTATTAATTATTGTCATCTTGTCAAAGTCTTATTATTAGTTTCAGTCTTAAAAAACAGTGTTAACATTGGTCTTGACTTAATTTTGTTCTAAGTTTTAACCTCAACTATTGTGAGTAGTAACCTTAATATTTTTGCTAGCGTTAGCATTATTATTAGTTTTGTGTCATTACTAATTTTAGAAGTTCTAACAATGCTGCTGGTATCTGTCCAATATTACTGTTCGTTTGATTAGTTTTCCTGTTAGTGCTGATGCTGGTGTCAGTGTCAACGTCAGTGTTAGTCTTAATATTAATATGAGTATTAGTGCTCCAGTTTAATTTAATATGTGTCTATAGCAGTGTTAGTGTTAGTGTTCGTGTTAGTATTCGTATTAATATTAGACGTGGGCTGGGCTTTAAAAACTTAGTCTTAGTACATTATGTGTATAAGTATTCATATGTGTATATTCAGTATATTGGTATATAAACAAGTATTGTGAGCAGTAACCTTAATATTTTTGCTAGCGTTAGCATTATTATTAGTTTTGTGTCATTACTAATTTTAGAAGTTCTAACAATGCTGCTGGTATCTGTCCAATATTACTGTTCGTTTGATTAGTGTTCCTGTTAGTGCTGATGCTGGTGTCAGTGTCAACGTCAGTGTTAGTCTTAATATTAATATGAGTATTAGTGCTCCAGTTTAATTTAATATATGTCTATAGCAGTGTTAGTGTTAGTGTTCGTGTTAGTATTCGTATTAATATTAGACGTGGGCTGGGCTTTGAAAACTTAGTCTTAGTACTTTATGTGTATAAGTATTCATATGTGTATATTCAGTATATTGGTATATAAACAAAACAAATATATTCATTAAGAAGAATTTTGGGTATACTCGTATATTGGTATATTAGTAACAATGGTCTATTGGTATATCAGTTTCTCAGTATATTAGTATATCAATTTATTAGTATATTAGTATAATACTATAACCATACATATTGGTTAGTGAAAACATTGAGTTTTTAACAATCTGATGCATTCATTTCCTTGTGCCTTATTCTGATGTATTCTTTAGTATACATTACAAAAACGATATTGACATTAATATGATGTTTGGAAATTCATATTGGTATTGATATTAATATGAGTATGTAATAATCTTTCTATATTTGTATGAGCACAAATAATTTTGCTAGTATTATGCATGTTCGTACTAGCCGAAGTATTAGTGCTCATATTAATATCAATATGGTTCTAAAGAGACTATTAATGTCGGTATTCGTACTGAGAATAATTTTGTTAAGAACATGAGCATAAATACCCGTAGGAATATTCATACCTATGCTTGTATTGGTATTAATACTCGTATTAGCATGAGTACTAGCATTAGTACGTATCTAGGCATGACGATTCTTATATGAATATAAAAGGGGAACATGATTATTAGTATTCGTAAGAACATTAGTTTTCCTATACATTAATGCTAACTAATATTACTATGCATATTAGTATTGGCAAGAACATTAAAGTTCGTGTTCACATCAATTCTAAAATTGGTATTAGTACAGTTTTTTCGTTATTAGGAGTAGATACAAGTAGTAGAATTAAAATTAGTATGAACAAAACATGCGTTGGTATTCGTCGGAATATGAAACTTGAGGTTACACTTCGTATGAGTTACTAGTACTACTGAAAACATACCAATGCTGATATTAATACGAATGCTAACATTCATGTATGAGCATGATATTATGCACGTTCGCACTAGCCTTAGGGCTAATATTAGCATGATTATGAGTACTCCAAAAATGAATAATTTCACGAATATGCATAGCCAATATTCATACTGGCGATAATACTAGCTATAGTATGTATATTAGTATTCGCATCAAAACTATTCATACAATGTACATGATTTCAAGTATTCTTGGGAACATCAGTATTCATACTAGCATACTATCAGTTTCACCAGTAGTATTACTATAAGTATTAGTACTCGTATGAGTATTATAGTTTTCAAAGTTTTCAAAATAATATCAATATTACTACAAGTATCAGTTGCACAGACACGTCAACCGGCGACGTCGCGAGGTCGAGTTCCCTAAATTCTCTAATCACTGCTTCCATGCCTCGAATTTACAGAATGCGTGAGTTCCTGCAGACTCCCTAAATCCCTAAAGTCTTTACATACCCTTATTTCCAGCCCCATGTGTTGGTTTTAGCGCATTCCCTAACATTCCTGACTCCCAGCCCGGACCATGTGTTGGATTTAGGGAATTCCCTAAATTCCCTAATCTCCCTAAAGTCCCTAAATTCCCTAATTCCCTACCCCATGTGTTGGATTTGGGGAATTCCCTAAATTCCCTAAATTCCCTAAATTCCCTAAATTCCCTAAATTCCCTAAATTCCTTAAATTCCTTAAATTCCTTAAATTCCCTAAATTCCCTAAATTCCCTACCCATGAACGGAAACCATTGAATCTTCTCCATGGGGGTCAGACTTAGGGAATTTAGGGAATTTAGGGAATTTAGGGAATTTAGGGAATTTAGGGAATTTAGGGAATTTAGGGAATTTAGGGAATTTATAGGGAATTCCCCAAATCCAACACATGGGGTAGGGAATTAGGGAATTTAGGGAATTTAGGGAAATACCTAAATCCAATGGGTAGGGAATTAGGGAATTTAGGGAATTCAGGGTTGGTCTTGGGGGGGGGGCTAGCATATATATATATATATATATATATATATATATGGGTGGTTGTCGAAAATATGGTCCCTTTTTGGGTCCCTAATATAGTACGGCTCCAAATATATAGGGCACCCAAAAAGGGTGCCACAATTTTGACAACCATCCATACAAACCATAAAAAAGGGGCCGTGAAAAGGTAGGTCTTTCCGGCTACAGTTGGAGCCTTGAGTTTAGGCTTTGCACTTGGCCGGAGCCTGCGGAGCGGTGGTTGCAAGACAGCCCAGCGTTGAGAAGAAAATCATGCAGAGCTTAAGGCTCTTATGATCTCAAGGTTTAGGGTTTCAGAGTTTAGGGTTTTAGAGCTTAGGGTCTTAGGGTTTAGGCTACAGGGCTAAGGAGCAGGAAGGCTTCAGCGTATAGGTCCTTGTGTTTGTAGGCTTCGAACCTGTATCTGCAAAGCAAGCAGCACGAGCAGTGTTTAGATTCGCCATACCTCTAATTGCTGCCTCTGATGCGATCATGTAGGAGGTTCAGAAACTAGAGCTAGTAGTCCTAGTTTGGAGGACCCATAACGAAAGCACCGCATGCTCAGAAACACCCACGTCTTCGTTTCACCCACTAAAGTTACCCCAAACCCCAAAGCCCTAAACGCCCTAAGCCCCTTAACCCTAAACCCCTAAAGCCCTAAATGCCCGAAGCACCCTAAACCCCAAGCCCGGTGGTCTGGAGGCTATTGAGCTTAAGGAGAAGAGGACTCACAAACAAACCCCAAGCGAAGCCTCGTGACAGGGCAACTTCAAGTCCCTCGGCTTCGGCTCCAAGTGCCAAAGCAAGTCGAGCCGACTTTTGTTGGAAGGGTTTAGGGTATTAGGGTTCAGGGGTATAGGGTTTAGGGTAGAGGGTATTAGGGTATAGGGTTTAGGGTAGAGGGTTTAGGGTTCAGGGGTATAGGGTTTAGGGTTTAGGCTGGCATATACCTCTCTTGGAACGGGAAGCTCAATGAGTTTTGGGGCCGGGTCGTTGCACCAGTCTTCACCCCCTTGCTGCTGTGTGAGGCTCAGACAACCAGGGGCTTCGCCCTCATAGGCATCGAGAATAGTCAATAGTCGGATCCATAGCAAGATGGTTCATTAGATATCGAGAATAGTCGGATCCTTGATAGATAATTGTTTATGGGTTCTGAGTACTAAGATCAAGGTCGCCCCCCAAATATCGGGGCTTTACTGGCTTGGCTTACGACCTCTGTCCAGCCCCTGAAGTCACATACAACTGCAGCTGTGTCGGGATTTCGGCTTCCGGGGTGCGCTTTCAGGGCCTTGCTCCTGCGATGTGCGCAGTACATGCAAGTTGCATCAGGCTGATGTCGCATGTACTTTTGTATGAACATCATGTTCCTGATTCTGCTCCTAGGTGCTGTCATCAACGCTTTGCTTGTGTTTGTTCACATGTTTATGGCCGGCAAGTAAATAGGTTTTGAGTCACACCGAATGAGCATTTTTCAGTCGAAACTGCTGGAAAAGCATCTACAAGGCTGATTTGAGGATCCGGATGTCCCAGTTCATGGTGTTCTGTTTTGTTTGACCCTTGCATTCCCCCTTGTCGGAACCGCAACTTCAAGTCTGCTTCCGAATCTGATTGCCAGGGGGAATGCACCCGTGAAGGCCGGACGCACCGTTGCTTCCTTGCTGTCGCTTCTACTTCGCATGCATCTGGAGTCACCCTAACGCAGAAATTCCTTCAAGGCCGTCTAAACCAAGAAGTTCCAAACCCCAAAGCTCTCAGCCCTCAACCTGGGCGGGTGTTTCACGCCGTGCCGCTGGGAAGGGAGAAGCCATCTACTTTCCAGACTGCGCGGCCATAGGATATTCGACAGTCTGTTGTCCTTAAATCACACTCGGGCCGTTGGAGGAGAAGTCCACAAACTTCGGACCTGACAAAGATGTGATGCCCGTCCTTCCAGTAAGGGCTCCGTCTTCAGCTCGACCTCAGACTCCGTCACCCAAACCGCAACGACAACTTGGCAACAGAACGACTGGTGCACACGCCGGACGCCACCAGGACATGAAGACGATGTCACTCCGGCAATGCTCGGCAGCTTGCCAGATGGATCGAGGCCTGGCAGATTTCAAGTCTTGGCAGAAGGCCCTGCAAGGAATCAAAGAATATGGGTTCCCACCCCGAGTCCTGATACCGTAGCCATCCAGGGACTTGAGTTTGAGGTATTGGCTTCAGGTGCAAGCGTCCGAGGCCTTAGTTTTTTTAACTTAGGACTTAAGCGACAACATGCCCCAGGGTTTGCAGTTAGAGCGGAGTGCATCCTGGAGCCCGGGTGCGCCCCATAGGCCCTAAGCTTCTCAACCCTTGTAACCCTTGGGCCTCGCCGTTCTGCCCGTTTAGCTGGAGGCCAAGCACTACGCTTCCCAAAAGGCTCCCTCAAAATGCGGAGCCACCCCCCGGGTCGCTGAGAAGCCTGCATCTTCCCTGTTTTCGACATCTCCGAAGTCCTTGGAAATCTTAACTAACCTAGTCTACTTTGCCAAGCCCCCTATTTTGCCTGCACCCTGGATGTCCTTGTACTACGTATTCTATGTTACCCTAGATCGCTAGAATATTTGCCCCAACACCGGGTGGGCTTGGATGCAGGATGCCATGGCTTTCAGTTCCACCACACCTGGCAGACCTGTCTCCTGTGGAGAGGGGGGATCTGCAAAGCTCAGGACACGGGTTTGGAAGCGCGCCTGCCAACCACTACTGAGAAGAACGACCATCTTAGATACATCGAAGGCCTGCCTTGACACTGACGGAGGTAGTATAGACTATACCAAACATGAAAGCAGATGCATATGACATAGTGACATAGTAATGTGTCAAGAGTATAGCAGACGTCTTAAAGCATGTATGACTACTTGCAAGCTCGTCCTACAGCAGGCCTGTGTGACTTTGACTCACTCATGCAACCAGAGCTCCAGCCGGAATTGCAAATATCCTGCTTGACCGCTTCGTTCGTCGAGTCAACAAAGAACCTGCTAAGACTCAGAACCAGACAAGTACTAAGTGGAGAAGTTTTGACCAGAGTAGCACTAGCAATAGCATAAACTCAATGAGTCTAAAGAAGGGACTGGCGCTGTTTTGCCTGTATAGGTCATTTTGGGGCTGTTTACAATGGCCCTTTCTGCAACCAGCCGGAACTGCTCCGGGTATTGAGGTCCCTACATTACACCACACCGTAGTGCCAAGACCCGAAATTCTGCAGCAAGCCCTGCCACTGCTCGCAGGATTGGTATGATCAGAAGTCGAAGCCTGAATGCTTCATGAGATGCCCCTGAGCCACTTGGGAGTTTCCGAAAATAGGGGACCCTTTCATTGTACCCCAAATAGTAGAATCCTTATAAGGACCCCATAAGGACCCCCTGTTTTCGGAAACCCCCACTTCGAGCTTGAGGGTTTCGGTTCAGTCCATGCACCCTGCTTGTACCGTCAGTGCCCGTGCATGCTTTTCCAGTGTTGATGCTGCTAGGCGATTGCACAAGTCCTGATGCAAAAAAGCAGAAGCACAGTTGGCTTCATCGATACACTTGCAATCTGGCCCAACCATTGTGCGGATTGGGCCTCAACACATTGGCACCCATACTGTCTCACCCGTATTTCCAGGATCGCAGATGAAGTCTGCGTTTTGTCCGCATGTCATCACTCGCACGGCGCAGCCCCTGCTTGGAGCTGCCAAGTGCGGCAATGGACGATGAGACTTCGAAGCCGCAGGAGGCTTCAGCCCTCATCTTTACAGATGTTCAAATCGAAGAGCATGACATCTCTCTTCGTCCATGTTCATGGAGGGCTCGGATGCCCGAGCTGCCAAAGTGCGCGCTCAAGCAAACATGCCAGAGTAGACCCCAAGCAGTGATGTGAAGCCTAAGCCCTACCTAAGACCCTTCGGGCTCCCAAAAGGCGCGGCAGACTGTGGAAGGAGTACGGGGCCTGGGCACGACCGCAGCGAAAACTTGGCGAGACAAAGGCGGAAACTGTAGAAACACAAGGGACTGCGGCAGGAAGTTTAGTCCTGTCACAAATGGGTGCGGTACTGTGCCGGAGCACGTTTCAATGTTGGGAAAATCGCTTCTAGGATCTTAGATGGAACGAGACCACACCAACGACTGCCAGAACTTGAGCGAGTTCGTGCGAAGGCCAACGAAGATGGAGATTTTTCGGGGGCACCGAAATGTGGGATTTTGCAATCGATTTCATCCCCGGCAGACGCGGCCGGCGCAGGACTGTGGAAAGAGCGCCATGTTGAGACGAAAATGCGAACTCTGCCGCAGCAGTTGCCGCAGAATTTCTGCGGCTCAGCAGTGAAACCACTCTGATTACAGTGAACAAAATAGTGTTACAGATACAGGAGCACACTGTTTGGGGAATTCATGTGCCGCAAAAGGGTGCCTGCATCCACCAGGCGAGACTCCGCCACTTAAGCCGTCGAGCTTCCCTTTCTGGCACCAGCTACTAAACAAGAGCACCTAGCATAGACCCTAGCGAGTAGGATCCTTGCTCTACAAGCGGTTCTAGACCCAATGAAATGCGAGGGATGCAGCCATCAGATCATTGAGTCGATAAGATATTTCCTAGGGGAAATCAGGTGAGGGTTTACTACGGTACATATCCATGATACGGGCAGTGCTTTGCGCTCTCGCATGTGCTCCAACGAAGCAAAGCCAAAGACGAAACCCACTACTCCGTTTTCATAAAATGCTGAATCCCAGCCCTAACTTGAAGTTGTAGCTCCTAGTTTGAAGGTCCTAAATAGCAAGGTGTCAAGCCCTAGACCCCAACCCCAAACCGCACCCCCTCAACCCCAAATCCAGAACCTGATCCGACAGAGAGGCGGACCCTGAAGGCATGCTCTGTACAGAAGATCAGCTCAAAGTCAAGCTGAGCAGCTTCATCAAAAAGCGCGTGTCTTGAGGCTTTCGGGCATGCATGTAATATGTGTATCTATATATATATATATATGTATATATATATATATATATGCTCACCCCCCCCCGTTGACAGACCCTTGTGATAGTGTACTCTCGTTCGGTGACTAGGCTGAGATATTGTATCTAAACACACCACACGTGACGACAATCTGTAAAGCAAATCCTTTACCGTACATATACCAAGTATACTTTTAACATGCCATGTACTGAGGACGCATGGACCAGACGCGCGACACGTGAATTATGAGTTTTGTGGTAGCATTGATATAGGATGAATATGAGTATTAATATTGGTATTAGTATCAGCATTAGTAGTAGTATTTACTGTAAGTATATATATATATGTATATATCGACAGTAGTAAGTATACATTAATGTTAGTGCTCATCGTCGATTTAGTCTTAGTGTTAGTGCCAGTGTCAATGCCAGTAATAGTACCACTGCTAGTATTAGTATCAGTCTTCATGTTGGGTTTAATATCAGTTAATAATGGCAGAGGTGCTAGTATTGGTATCAAGATTAGAGTTAGTTTCGATATGTTACTATTCTGATAGTTTCGTATATCAGCAGGTTAGTATATCAATACATTGATGTGTTCGAGAGGCAACATATTTGTATACTTGCATATTCGTAGATTTAATACTTTAGTTCAACTGATGCATGAGTAAACTAGTGGATTGCTGTATTAATATATTAGTATATTAACATACCAGTATATTCGTACATTAGTGTACTAGTATACTAGTATATGCAATATACGTGTATTGTCTAATGATTTATAATAAGTATATCACTATGTTGTCATATTAGTACACTAACCTGCCATGTCGGTATACTTGCATATTACAGTAGTCGTATACTAGTATAGTAGCATACTAGTATAATAGCATACTGGTATAGTATATTCACACATTAACAAGTAGTGTATTGTTACATTGGTATATGGGTATATGCTTGTCCTAAAACATCAGTACATGAATGCATTGATACATATCGGCAAAAATGATAATGGTATGTGTTCTGGTGTGCATTAGCATATACACGTGTCTTTTGTAATGGTATTAGTCTTCACATCAATATGAATATGACTATTGGTATTCGTAGGAGTATTAATGTTAATATTCTTATTAGGATTATCTGTAGTCGCATTAGCCTTAGTATAAGTGTTAATAATGGTATTAATACTGGCATTATCTTGAATATTCAACAAGTTATCAATGTCAGTATTAGTATTGGTGACAGCATTACTGTCAACAGCATAAGGGTATACGCAGTAGTATCCGTAGGAGTATCAATACTTATGTAAATCTTGGTGTTAGTATAAACAGTGTGATTGGTATTAGTAATAGTGCTAGTGCTAGTGCTAATATTAAAATGAGGTTATGTATTTGCATGAACGTTTGTCTTATATTAGTATTACTCCTGATTACATGAAAATACTAACAGATAAATACATGCATGAGCTAATGTATTTGTACTTTAATACAGTGGTATGTATATTTATGTACATTGGTATATGCAGGTGTGTATTAGTATTGGTATGAAAATACACTACCAATATGGGCATAATTATTGATATGCGTAGGAGTATGAACGTCAGTAGTAATCATTATTAGTATTTGTATGGTGCCTATTCGTATTGGCTTAAAAAAAGTGTAAATATTAGCGTTAATGCTGGTATCAGCTTGGGCAGTCAGCAAATGATCAATGTCAGTATTAGTATTGGTAATAGTATTCGTAGGAGTACCATCTTTTTTTAATATATATATATATATATATAAACACTGACAATCGTCTAAACAAACCTTGCCTTTGCAAGTGAGTCGTAGTGCATGGTCTGTCATCCGATGGGTCACAATCAGCCCAAAATCAATTCCAAAATTTCCGAAATTTCCAAAATTTCCAGAATTTCCGAAGTTTCCAAAATTCTCTCCCCTAACTTTCCGGATTTCCAAAATTTCCAAAACGGCCCGACCTATAGTCGACAGGATTTTTCCAAAACATAAGGACGGACTTTTTGGAAATTTCGGAAATTTTGGAATTGAGTTTTTGAAATCTGAGTGCCCCCTCCCCCCGATCACAGACCATGCACTACGACTGAGTTGAAAGGGCATGGTCTGTCAACGGGGGGGGGGTGACCATATATATATATATATATATATATATGTGTGTGTGTGTGTGTGTGTGTGTGTGTGCGTGTGTCTATAGAAATACAGGTATATACAATTATGTGTATTATAGCACAAACTTGTAGGTCTTAATTCAACACGATAAGATTACTAGCTATTCAGACCATGAGGCTTTAGGGTGTTAGCGGCTTAGCATTTAGAGGTTTAGGCTCAGGTGGGCCTGGGTGTCGTTGTCAGGGGGGGGTTGTCGGGTCAGGGAGGTTATATCGGGGCCCATTTAACCTCAAGAGTTGCCAAGGTTGTTCCTCCGGGCTCCTTATCAAAACTAGATCGTTTTGGACGCCAAAGCCCTACTCCAAGTATTCAGGCTCTAGTCCTTTGTTTGCTTTGCAGCCGATCAGGAGGAGTGCGCAAAATACTTCGCGACTATACTCCACAGTGCAGTGCTCAGTCGGCTGAGTCTGCATAGGGCGCATCGGACTGCTGCGCCAGGGTAGGTTTGCAGGCCTCAGTGTTGCGGGCCGCGCGGAGAGATGAAGGGTCGGAGGAAGCAGCGCTTCGAGGGGCAGAGTCTTGACAGATTGGTTCTAGACGTGCTTCTCGTTGTCGTTGTCTGACCCGTCTGAACAATGTTAGCTAGTTAGTTGTGAAGAACGGTCTTTGGAAATCTTTTGAATGAGAGGCTGTGTCAAACTACAGAGTATTACAGGGCTTCAGTTCGGATTGCTTCCACATCAACGGTCATACTCCAGATTTGATTGTACAGAAGTTTGCCTCTGGCGGTGGGATGTCCACCCCCCAACATGTGAATGCGGCATAGTTTTGCCGACACAACGCACGATCCTTCCGGCGGGCTTTAAGTCTGTAATCGGGGATCAGCTTTAACTGAATGTTTCAGCCATGAGGCATCAGCAGAAATCCCTGCTAGCCGTGAAGAGACCTGTGAGTGTTTGAGCTGATCACTGCCACATCCTTCCCGTAGTGTCCATACGTCGTGGCCGTATAAGCCCCTAAACATAGCACCCCGAAAACACTGCACCCCTAAACCCCTAAGTCCTAAACCCAATGTAGCAAACTGAGACCATGAAGCCGGGCCTTCTTAGTGCGCGTGTGCGAGTCGAAACCCAATGGAGCTTGCTTCATGGAGGGAGTCCGAGGAGGAGTGCCTTGAGGTCACTACGCAATCTTCGGCGCCTTTAGCTGAAACGATCGCCACGGGGACCTCGATGCCAGCGCGGCTGATGGCCGTCCATCAGCTCTTGGAAAAGTTCCTTAGTTGGGTAAGATTTTACATTTTTCTGAATACTTAAACCCAATAAGGAATAACAGTGTACAGTTAATCCTATCCCAACCATGAACTAGGTTCTTACAAGAGCCGAGCTCGTGCACAGAGCTTTGCGAGAAGCAGAAGCTGGTGGTGCCGCTCTTGGACTTGGCTGTCGAGGCCGAGCGCTTGCCCCACCTTCCGGTGAAGCTGCTCTGGTGCTTCGCTTCCGTGGAAGAAGGCTAGATAGGGCTTTGGGACATTTTATATTTTCCCTTGTTGGGCTTTTGAGGATCTTATTTACTAATATTTTTCAAAGGCTCTAAAAGCCCCACCTAGAAGGACATGGAGCCACTGGAGCTCTGGAGGATTGCATTCCAACGATCCTGGGCATTTTGAGGGGAACGGAGGAGCCCTTGCTTACCGGATCCTCCTTGCAGCTGCTGGTCGAATTAGGGCGATTGAAGTCTGAAGCTCTCCGGAGTCAGTTTTGCAACTCCAGGGCCGGGATAGGTCAGCTCCTCTTGCGCTGCCTCTTCCGATGGGCTTGCCAGGCTTCTCATCTGGAAATTACGATCTCCTTGCTCAGGCTCTTCAAGCTCGCTGCTTGCATCCCCTGTCATCGCAACATGCTCAAAGCAGAGGTCGCGGCTGCTCCCGGCGTGGCTTGGACTCTGCCCCGGGTCCTGGAAGAAGTTGCCGTCGGAGCTGCGAGGAGGGCCCAGGAAGAGTCGGATGAACGCAGTGGTTGGGAATGGGTCCACGAAGAATCGAGCCACCTGGCCCGGGAGTGGAAGAGCATCGCACAATGTCTGCAGCTGGCTCCAGCTGGTGGCGAGCCGGGAAAATCCTGATTCGTGCAAAGCCACGAAGTCGAGACAAAGTAGCCGACTGTTCACTGGAGCTTGGCACCTTTCGTGCCCAATATGCATCTTGAAGAAAAGGTGGGAACTTGGCTGCAGGGTGTTATGCTAAAACTACAGAGAAACTGTCGGGGCATCTACGTTCCTGCTTATTCCGGATCGTGATGGCTGCCAATTCTCCTGTAGTGGCAATGGCTCTGAGATCTCAGAACATAATCTAGGGGCTTAAATAATTACCAATACTATTGTGGGAGTTCCTTATCATAACTTCAGTGTAGCGGGCCCCAAAACCCTATTCTGACTATTAAGGCCCCTACATTGATCTCGGTTTCGCAAGCTCCTTGATCCCAGGATCCACCAGCCCTAGCTCCTCGAATCTGACCAAACATAGGGGCCTTAACAATTAGAATAAGTGTATTATACTACAATTATAATAAGACCCCCCCAAAAAAAACTGGTATTGGTAGTTATTTCGGCCCCTACAGTACAATCGCCTCTTTGTCCCATGGCCCTAAACCCTAAACCCTAAAAAAAAACAAACCCTAAGGTGTGAGCTGGCAGTCGCCCTCCGGCAGCGCTCTCGGCTTCTGCCTCTAAATCATTGAGCCTGAGCCGAAACATACGCGATGTGAGGATATGCTTTGGGTACTGCCCCCACTCAGTAACAGTTGGAATGGTATTCATAATCTAGATATAATAGGACCTTCATTGTAGCCCTATGATAGACTGTTACTGTATGGGGGCAGTACCCAAGATATGCCGGCTTTGAGGCTAGGGTCATGCTGGGCAAGGGTGTGCAGTCGCAGGATGCTACTGCTGGGTTTCTGACATCCCGTGCACTGTTGACGACTTCTGCACACTTCCTCGAGGCAGTCCCCCCAAAACTGCGTGGCTGGCGCGGACCTCACTCCGGCTGAAGGTTCTTTTGCTGATGCGCCGAAGGGCGAGCCGAATACGGAATACTGTAGACCCCCACTTTGTCTGCATCGCAAGATTTTTCCCTTTCTGCTATTTTGTGGCCTATGCCCGACAGTCTGCATGCATACATACTTACAGAAGTACGTACATACGCACATACATAGCCACAAAATTACATACGTACATACATACATACATACACACATACACGCACGTACGTTATTGTGTACATATACATATAATATAACTATATATACATATATATATATATATATATATATGTATATATATGTATATATGTACATATACATACACATACCTTTCTGTGTGTCTATACACACGCTTGTGTCCAGATGCAGCTTTTGCATATGATACTTTGCACAAGCCGGTCAAGCAGAGGGTTCCGACTCAGATGTCTTGCTTCGGATGATCCCAGCCTTGGGACAGCTGAGTGCGATACCATACTGTACCACATTTTCTTACACAAGCTAGTGTAGTATACAATGGTATGTACGATAACACAGCACATTGAAATATGATAGGAATGAGATATAATGTGCTACAATAAAATCCCATGCAATATGATATGGCATAGTATTACGATGTGACATAAAGTATCACTCTATTGTCTAATGCTAGATCATATTACACAGTCGTTCATACAACATTCTGTTTGAATTAAGTATATATGTAGTATGTTATGCTTTTCTGTACTATACTTTACTATACTCGACTCCAGTATACTATACTCCTACTCTTATGGTGTATTGTATTATATTGTATTTCGTTAATTAGGTTCTAGGTTATCATATCATGTTATACCACACTAGATTATGTGACGATTAATGGGTCGGTCGTGGCCTCGACTGCCTTGGATCTAGTACCGAGGCGAAGAAAGGCACGAGTCGTCCCTATCGTCAGTCGGGGGTGGAGGCCGCGGAGCCACGACTTGGGAGGAGACTCCCCCGTGTGGGGGTTTCCGAAACTTCGGGGTGGCTTATCTTCGGGTCCTTACGATAAGGATCCTACAATTTAGGGTACTATATTAGGCTCGAAGATGCCAGGCAAGGAGCAATTCCAGGGCAATGTGCGCCGCAGCCCCTGCTCAAAAAAAGGTGTTATTATAGTAGGGTCCTCCATTTTCGGAAACTCCTATGTCACGAACGCCTGACAAGATGCTAGCTGTCAAGCTTCAGTCCCAAATTACGAGGCAGGCACATGAAGACCAACAATATATCCCCATGATACTATAACTATAACAAGCAACCCCCCAAAACAGTATACTATAACTATAATAAGCAACCCCCCAAAACAGTATACTATAGCCATAATAAGGAAACCCCCAAAACAGCATACTTTATCTATAGTAAGCAACCCCCCCCCAAAAAAAGGATAGGTAGTTATTTAGCAGCCTTGGGCCCCAACCTGAAAGTCGCATCTCCAGAGGCCCCAGCATCCCCTACTTAAAGGATCATGGGACTTAATAACTAGGGTTTTAATTAGGGTAACTATACTTATAACCCCAATTAAGGTACTTATAACCTTACTTACTAAGTCCCATGATCCTCCAAGTAAGTGCTTCCAGGATCTCCGAGAGGCTAGAGGTGACGCCTTGCAGCAAGACGCCTAAACTTTTTTCATCGTGATACGATGATTCTATGATTGGCATTGTCATTGTTATGATGATCGCCCCTATTCTTCGTATTGTTGTTGCTGCCGGAAATCTGAGTGATGGTATCCGGTATCCTCTTGTCGTGCCTACAGCAGGAGTGTCTGTTAAGAGCTCCGGTAGTGTGATACAGTAGGTCCTTAGCTTCCAGGCCACGAATCTGAGCCGCCCGAGACAATCCGGTGCAGGTCGCACTGCATACCTCAGAATCTGCCCCAACCTGTAATGGTGACTATAAGGATTATATTGGGGCCCTTTTTTGTTCCTATTATACCACTATTACAGGGTGGGGGCCCCCTCTAATGCATACCACACAACTAGTCCATTGGGTGACTAGGCGTTCGACTTTCGGCACTGTGAGTGCTTCTTCACAAGGGAGGACCCGACATGTCGTCCCACTGCGGGCGAAGGCATACGATGGTCGCAGGGAGAACGAGACAGAGTGAGCCAGGCAACCCAAAGCCCTACAGCAAGAGACAGGCAGAGAGGCGGAGAGGGAGACAGAGAGAACAACAACGGATATGAGGTTTGCAAATCCCATAGGAGCTTTGCGCGCGTTGGTTGTTGGTTGGTACGGCCAGGTAGCGCCTGTGGAATTTCCCCCATGGCTGCTTGAGCTGATGGGATCCTCTGATGCACCTGCTGAAAACCCATGGGTTTGGGATTCATGGGTTCGGGGTGGGAGGATCTAGACAGTCGATCTCTTTCAGGGGTCACTCCTTTCTCTAGAGGAGAGGGAGGATTTCGCTTCTAGACCCCTCAAGCGATGCTGAGCAACACCCAAGGTCTCCAGAGATCCCAAACACTCCACACCGCCGAAGCCCTAAAGCCCGAGATCCCTTTACAAAGAGCTTTGATATTGACTAGGTGTTTTGCCCCCTAATAGCCCCAACCAAAATACATACACACATTTCCCTTTATAGCCCCAACCAAAACACATACATATATATATATATATATATATATATATATATATACACATATACATACATACATATATACATATATATATATATATGTATATATATGCAGTTATATATATATATATATATGCATATATGCATAAAATATATACAACATATGCATATATATATATATATATATATATATATATATATATACATAGATACACACACACATACGCAGACACACACACACACACACACACACACACACACACACACACACTATATATATATATATATATATATATATATATATATAATCGATCCTGAAGCCCATCCTTCTCATGAAAGCCTTTCTCTCCAAAGCAAGTGCTAAGGAAGCCTCATGCCGCCGGGAATCCCAGAGACTTCCTCGGCTTGACGACAGCAGCAACCCTGCGTCTCCCTTGGCCCGTGTTCATGAAACCGACCTTTTAAGCTCGACGGGGATGGATGAGGAGTTTCCGAAAATTCGGGGGTACCTTATTTGGAGGTTCTTATAGTAAGGATCCTGCTATTTAGGATACTATATTTAGTAACTTCAGGGTTTCGGGCGTGAGGATCACTACACTCAAACCAGGGCACCCCACAGAAGAACCAGCATCGCAATATCGAGCGAACAAAATCATGCACCCGGCGGCGTGGAATCTATGGCTGGGGCCCCTGCATATACACCGGAACTTCAATTCAGGGTATTTCATGCTTACAAGGCGCAACGAGACCTCCAGAGAGAGCGAGGGAGCCGACTCTTAGAAGCCTGAGCTGAAGCCTGAACTCGAGCTCCGCTAGTAATTTGCTGTAGGTTTTTTGTCCTCATACAAACACCCCGTAAGCTTCTTTCACAACGACGGAAACAGTTGAACTCTGAACCCAACATCAGCCCAAAACGTCTCGTTCCATCTCCCTTAACCCTTTCCGTTTCCTTAAGCCGTAGACAGCTGTACAAGAGACTGTTCTGATACCGGATGCCACGAAGGACTTGCGGCATTGAGAGCCAGAACTGGCTCGAGTCTGATGGGTCCAGCTTGGGAGTTTTAGTGTTGAGTTTTCGGTTCCTAGTGCTTTTGGGTTTAGGGTTTAGGGGAGTTTATGGTTCCCGCTGCTTTTTGGGTTCAGGGTTTGGGGGAGTTTACGGTTCCTAGTGCTTTTGGGTTTAGAGTTTTCGGTTCCTGGGGCTTCGGGTTTAGGTCTCTGTTGAGGGTCAGGCTTCGGAAGGTGGATTCCGTGCCCGAAATTGGGGATCCCATTCCTTATGGGGGGCTGCACAATGAAGAAGCTTCCTCGAAGTTGAGCGATTAACCGTATTCAGGGTTGAAGGTTTATGGGCATTTGTAAATTGTAACACTTTTCTCAGGGGTTCCGAGCATCTTGCACAAAGTTTCAGGGATTGAATGGCCCATGGCCGGGTGAGTTGAGACTGTGGGCCTGGAGTGCTGAAGGATCTGCATCCCTCCGAAGTGTGGTGAAAGCACAGCCTGCAATACTCCGGAGAAGGAGGAACGCAGGCTGCAGATGCAGTCCTTGTGTGGCCTGGCTCCTCCTGGCTCCTCGGACGGGCTAAGCTGGGCCGCCATTTGCAGCCACAGACAAATCGGGGCCCAAGTGGATTGTCAGAATACGAAGGAAGCCCTGTGCAAAAGATCACCATTCTTCCTATCAAGAGTCAAAGGAGGCCAAAAGGGGTTTTAGCCTATGGGGGTTTAGTAGGGATTAGGAATCCCATAACAGGGTTCATATTAAGGAATCCCTATTTCAAGAATCTTAAGCCCCCCTTCTAGTTGAGAAGTAGAACAGCCTACATGTCCGCTCAGGTACTTTGTCTGGTTGCTGCCTTTGACTCTCGAGCCTCGAGGTACATCACATTGTGTTTGAAGTCAATTGGGTCTTGTGCAGATTCTTCTCGGACCTCCGCCTAGAAGGCTTTCCTTGATTGCATTCCGAACTGTGCATACTTGTAAAGATCACTCGTGAATCCATCCTTTGAGCCATGAGACGCGCTGAAGCAAAAGGGCGAGATGCGTTGCAGAGGCAAGTCGAGCTTTATCATGATTCCTCAGACGCCGCCAAGTTCGACTTGGTAGCGGAGCTCATGAGTTGCTCCTGGGCCAGTGGTTTCGGATTCCGCTTCTTCCTTTGTATGCTCCCGGTCATGACTGCGATTCTCACTTTCTTGTATGTGGAAGGAAGCAGACCGTTGGAGCTGGATGGACAAGCGAAATCTGAGGCCAGCGCAAGCGATACTCCGATCTTTGACTTGGACGAGCGTCATTACGAGGGATCTACAGAATCCATTGTGAATTCAAAGATTTCAACATCGATGAAAGCCCAAGGCGAGTACAGAAGTCTGGAGTCGAACATTCGCCTCGAAGTTACGTTGCAGCGTCTCACTCATGTTCTTGATGAACTGGATGAACAGCTGGAAGGACGCGAATTGTCGACTTTGGACAGCAGTCAAGACTCTAGGTTCGTCGATCAAAATGCCGAGGGACTCTCTCGTGTCTCAGGCGCTTCTGGAGCCGAGGATACGGGAGTGCACACCCGCAGTTTGGTCGTCGAGCCGACTCACGACAAATTGATTCTGGACTTGGACGTGACGACGACGAGCGCTGATGGCAGTGCGAGCGACGCGCAGATGCATTCCGCATTGCTTGATCCTGAGATCACATCTCCCTTAAGCCCTAGTGGTTTAGTCCCCAGTCCAGATAGAATCGGTTTAAGTAAGGAGCAAGAGCACAGCGTGCGAGAGCAAACGCTCCGGACGCACGAGAACGGGTTTAGTGGTTTAGTCCCAGAAAACCTCCCTAGTGGTTTCCCTAATGCCGAGAACCCTAATTCTTTGGCTCAAACGTCGAACGAGAACCATAATCCTTTGGCTCAAACGTCGAAGCGTCAGGACTCTCAGCTCAACGCCGAAGCTGGGAAATCGCATGCAGTTACCACATCTGGGTCTAGCGGTTTAGGTCCTGTTTACCTCCCTAATGGTTCCCTCGACCTTGGTCAAAGCAGTTCGAGAACGCAGACAGAGAATCTTTTGGGCGTCTATATGCAACAACATGTGCCTGTGAAGTTCCGTAGCGCTGTGAATGCTTTGATTCAACGCTTGCCGCGAAGGCTTGAGTACGTTGAGGGGTTAGTGAGTACTTCGGTTAATGCAGAAGCCGACGCACGCGTGAGTGCGACGGGAGTGCCTCTTCCTGAGCCACGTGATTGGGGATTGTACTTCAAGCGAACACAAGACAAGAACTTGCACCGTCGTCAGCCGGATTCTGATCGCAAGTCTCGGAGGAAGGCTGCGAGGCGATTGAAATCAACACGGCGTGACGGAGAGCAAAGTTTTTCGATTGTCAAGCTTGTCAGTTGGCTGTGCCTAGCGATCAGTTTGGCAGTCTTGGTGTTCATGAATCCTGGTTTTCACCGAGGACACAATCATGGAGGTAATCATCCAAGGCAGCACGCTCACATAGGGGACGCCGGACCTCCTTACGTAGGTACGGCGACCTTAAAGGTGCCGCCGGCTTGGAGCTGTGAACGCAACCACCACTATTCCCTTAGATCGTGGATCTCTGATTTAGTGCTGTGGGCAAGTGCTACAGACGTAGAAGCTGCCCGACAGGGAGCGATTGCAGCCATGCAGATCACTGGTTCTGCTAAGGAATTAGTGAGAGAGATACCGCCGGAGCAATTAGCACAAGGAGTATGGGATCCGCAAACAGGGCAGCAGATGACCGGCTTGATGCTGCTTGTCACGACATTAGCTCGTCGCTATTCGCCATTGGACGGCGAGGCACAAACGAGGGCAGTGTCTGATTTCTTGAACTTCAGTCGATTGCCAGGCGAGAGCATAGATGCATTCCTTGTTCGATTTGATGTGCTAAGGAATCGCGCCGCGGTACGCGGTGGTTTAGGCGTCAATCATCAGGGCTTGGCTTGGTTGCTTCTTAAGGCTGTCGGCGTCAGTGTTGATCAGCTTGATCGTTTGTTGCAGCCGTTGAACGGCAACTTGCCCCAAGATGAAGCACAACTTTTGCAATTGTTGGAAAGGATCAGGCGACAAGGTCATCTGTTCGAAGGTTCGTACCGTCATCCGAACCAGCAAGCTGGAGTTGGGGATCCTGGTGCATACAATTACTTTCCCACTTTCGGTGTTCCGAGCGATCGTGCAGCGCATGATGTGCCAGCAGACCTTAGTGGCGGGCTCGGTGGATCAATCGGTGGCCCAGCACCGTGGATGCCTGACTATTCGTCTGCCGGTAGGGGTGCTGACGATATGGGGCAATATGTTGCTGGACCAGGTGCCGCCAGTTCCTCGGCAGATGGTGAGGATCGTTGTAATGTCTGCGGTTCTTACTTTGATGACTGTGAGTTCTCGTCCGCCACTGACACTGACACCGGTTCCGTTGATGAGGGCATTAGGGCTTACAACACGGTCGAAGTTGATGGTGAGAGCCGAACTGATGCCAACTCGCGGCAGAACGAGCTTTACCAAGATTATGTGCTGGCACGACGGAGGTGGCGGCGGTACACGGGGAAACCACCCCGTCGGTATCGCAAGTCCAACTTCCGTGCTAATCGGTACGTTGGAAAGCTGCGAAATGGGCCATACGGCCGTACGTATGCGGCGTTCCTGCCGCCAACCGCCTTCGCCGGTGGAAAAGGAAAAGGCGGTAAGGGGTTTCAACGGAAAAACCCCAGGGGAAAGGATGGCCAGATTCTCAAGTGCTCGAAGTGTGGATCTGAGGAACATTTGTGGAGAAAGTGTCCGCAGGTTGTTTCTAAAGGTTCCGGCAAGGGACAAGGTCTGTCACAGAGTAGCGTTCATTTAGCTGATTTCTCTCGTCCTGTCCCAGCGTCCCTTGCACTGACTTCGCCACCCGGACCTCCTCGAGTTGAGACTTGGCATGCCGGTGTCGCTTCAGCTGCTCTGCCAGGTGTTGCTTTCCACTACCATGTCGGCAGTCAAGGTGCATCCGCTTCTGTGGCCTCGGGCGCGAGTGGCCCCAGATACATGACGTCTCTTGACGAAGACTTGGCAAGGCTTGAGAGTGTATCCCAAGTGAGCAGCAATCGCTCTCGAAAGTCGAGGAGGTCAGACATAGGACCAGACAGCCCTCCGAGATGGAGTGCTGCTGAGACAGCACGCTCTGTTCCTGAGTCTGCGGATGCACAAGATGCTGATGACACAACTGTCCAGGCATTGCGGCCCGGTGCTCCGATTCCAAAGCATCCTCCTCCGACTCGGCGTGGCCCAAATGCAGATGAGATCGAGCGCAATCGAACCGTGGTTCAGTTGAACAGTCTACTGATGGCATGGTGGGAAGCTGATGATGGAAGTTCGACTTATGATGCCGCGCCAACTGGTGGACCCAACGATGCCAACGCCTATCATCTTCGCACCAGATTAGACAATGACCGGCCAGGGTTGTTGATTGATTCTGGAGCGCATGACAACTTGGTTGGCGAGCGCACTGCGCAGCGCATGCAGGAGATTGTTGGTGTCAAGGCAAAGAGCTTGAGGATGAACCGCTCACTCTCGGTGGAAGGAGTCGGCAAGGACTCTCAACAGGCTGATGTTGCCCAGCGTATGACTGTGCGTCTTCGCAGTGACGATAACAATCAGGTAGTTGGGAGTTTCACTGCGCCGGTCATCGCAGGCTCTGACTTGCCACCACTGTTGGGTTTGAAGAGCCTTAAGTCATTTCGGTGTATCCTTGATATGGGCAACAACAAGTTGTATCTGCCTGGGCCAGCAGGTTGTGAGATACAGCGCTGTCCTGGAACCGTGGCATATGACTTGAAGATGTCGGACAGCGGTCACTTGATTCTTCCGATAGATGCACGTTTTGATGCAAATCAGAATGCGTCTTCAAGCGATCAGACTGGTTTGGATTTCCAAATGTCCTGTCGTCGTGGCGACCGCAGCGCTTCTCCAGAGCGCACGCGTGTTCGCAGTGAAATGTGAGACAGGAGGTGCCGTCACAGCCCGAACTTGATCGTGTGAATCCAAGCTGTACTTCTCACGTCGATGCCGATGTGACTAAGCCTTTAGCATGGATTGTTTCTGATAAGGCCGGGCTGAGGCAAAGGCTGTTGCAGCGATTGGGTTTCCTTACGAACAACATTCACCACGATCTTCATTCTAAAGGACACCGTGATAGGCTGTTGCAGACCTTATCGATAGACAGGCCCTGCTGTCTATGGGTAAGGTTGGCAGGTCCATGCGCAGGCTCAGGCAACAAACATGATGCTGCGCGGACGGCTCACCTTTGTGAAATCATTGGTTCGCAGCAGTCTGCAGCGCGCATGGTTGTTGTTGAAGCTAACGCACGCAGCCAGGTGTGGAACATGCAATCTGTTAAAGCGTTACTGCCAGGTCTTTGTGTCACAGAGCACTGCTGGTGTCAGTATGAAGGTGTGCAAGAAGTAAGATGTAGCACAGTTGTTAGACTCGCAACGAATTTTCACATGAAGAGCAAACTGTGCAATTGTTCTTCTGGTGTGCGACATGTTGATTCAAAACAGCTTCCAGGAAGTCGCGAGGACCGCTTCAGCAAGGTGTTGTCTGCTTTGGTCGCACAAGCACTTGAATTCATGCGACGGGGTGTTGCCAAACGTGCCTCTTTTGAATCTTCGGCATGCAGCAATCAGCACATACAACCCGAGTTGAGAGACTCCAAGGTGGATGCGGCTCATGTTGAAGTTACTTTGGACGGTGATCTGTCACCGGAAAGGACATTGGCCAACATGTCGTGTGATTCAGTTGTGCTCGAGGCTGAACAAGCAGAGGCTTTTGCGAGGCAGTGTCGAGCAGACCGGGACTTCCGATGCTCAACGTGTTATCGCATACTGCTTGCTACACCTTTCCATAGTAGGCACGGTGTTCGTGATATCGCCAGTGATGAAAATGGCAGTGCAGATTGTTTTACTTTTGGTGCATATTCCCATGGAAACTTCGTGGGAATCAACAAACATACACGCAATCAGCCAGAATTGGTGCGATATGTGAACGCCTTTCTGAGTTCGCGCGAGCGGCGATTGCAATGGTCATCTTTGAGCATAAACCACAACAGCCCGATGATGAAGCATAGGGATAACCATAATCTTAAAGGTTCCTTAAATCTTATTCTTTGTGTGGGTAGTTATCAGCAAGGTGGTTTATGGTTGGAGCTGACTGATGCGGTTGACGCTTCCGCTGTGCACTATCGGAAAGTTGGTGAGCGCATGGTCCCCGGGCAAATTCTTGATTGTCACAACAAAATTGCCGTTTTCAGTCCTCAGCAAAGTCACGGACCCGAACCATGGACTGGAGACCGTTGGAGCATCAATGCCTACACCAGCCGTGGGTTGCCAGATCTAAGTCGGGAAGAAATTGATGAACTGAGGTCATATAAGTTTCCGTTGTTGCATGGTTCTCAATCCTTGAAAGTTGACACAAAACCGAGGTATCCCCAAGAACGGTTTTCTGCTGATAAAAAGGCCTTCTTGGGACACTCTGAAAATTCAGAGTTTTCTGAGTATCCGTGTGATGACACAGGTATGCATACGCAGGGATTGAGCCATGTATATCCGACGGAAGGTGCCGAAAGACGCAAGGCAAGAATCAAAGCCGGACACACAATTCAGCCGAAGAAGTTTGCTGTTGAGCAATCTTGCGACGATCTTGGTGATGATCTGAGTAGCCTTCACGAGGTTACGGAGTGTGTTGCTTGGTCGCCTGAGTTGTATGGGGCCCGGTCAGAGCAGAACATCGCCTTAGAAGATCTTGAGTCTGATTTTAGAGCCTTTGTGATAGGCCGTTACCGCTGGATGCATGGATCAGCGATGTCTTCGCCGATGTCCAGACTGAAGAAGCGGGGAGTCTTTAACATGCAACAATTTGTGGAGATGCCTGTCCCGAAGGACAACGAAACTGTTGATGTTTTGGAGATTTTTGGAGAAGATGCTAGATCGTTGTGGCTGATCATTAAGAAGCATGGCATCAGCAGTGGTTGGAATTTTGATGTGACTGTAAGTCTTGATCTGACGTCAAAAAGTGATGTTCGGGCTTTCTGGTCATACCTTAAGAACAACAAGCCGAAAGTCATCATTCTTGCACCTTGTTGTCCTAGCCGTCTGGAAGCAAGGTCACAGCAGCGAGGACAGATCGTGCAGTTTGTGGCTGATGTTGCAGCGTTTCAGGCAGACACAGGCAACCATTTTGTTGCAGAGCAGTCTTCTTGCAGCTCAGTATTCCTGAGTCGTGAATGGCAAAGTCGATTGAAGAATGCAGCTCTGTTTGAGTGTTATGTAGATCCGAGCATCTTTGGACGAAAGGCTAATGCGTCCAAGACGGCCATGCATTTAGTCAGTTCGACAGAACTGTTGGTTAGAAGGTTCCGGTGCGATCCGCCGGCCCAGGCGGAACAGTGCGTTTTCCATTACGCCAGTACTGAACAGACACAAATGCGAGTTTGGCCAGCATCTTTGTGTGACGTGATGGCCGAGGGTGTCGTCGACTGTTTGATGGCCAGCTTCGATTGGTCTGAAGTGTATGCTGCCGGACAGTCCAAACAATGTCCCGGTTGCAAATGGCATAAGCGCAAAGATCATCCCTCTCATGATCGATCTGAGAACTGTAAGTTCCGAAATGTCACACCTTCCAAATGGTCTTGTCCAGGCTGTCTTCGGAACAAGCCCAGAGCAGATTCATCTCATACATTAGATGAGGACTGTCAGTGGAATACGGCTCGTGTCATGCCGGAAGGTTTAGGTCGAGAGAGGAAAGGTGGACATCCGAGAGATGTGCGTGTGCCAGCAGCCGCTGAGCCTACAGCCGCTTCCGGAGGTGGTTTGAGGGGTGTAGGTAGTCGTGAAGCGCACTCAGAGGACGTTCCAGCCTTGCGTGCGCGACGAGCCGTGGCATCGGGGTCTGATCCAGTAGTTCGCCGTCGTGATGCTGAGACACAGGTCAACGAAGGAGGTGTAGGTGTCGCTGCAGCGGAGTCTTCCGGTGATCGTGAGGTTGATCGTGAAGCTGGAGTGTTTGTGCCCAGAGCATCTGCAGCTGCGCCGCCAGCGGCATCTGCGGACGACGCTAATGCACCACCGGGGAACGCTGACAGGTGGACGTCTTTTGACTTGGGTCGTGTCTTGCAAGATCTTCGTTCGGTTCGTGAAGGAGTTGTGCGTCGTGCCTTGAGGAAGCTGCATATCAGATGGTTTCATGCTTCAGCACAGCGCATGAAAACTCTACTTACAGCAGCTGGGGTTTCTCCTGAGATCATGGTGATGGTGCAACAAATTGTGGACACTTGTGATATATGCAGAAATTGGACCCGACCAGGACCGCGTACAGTGACCAGTGCCACGGTCACAACACGCTTTAACGAAGAAATTCAAGTCGATCTTCTGTTTTACAAGGATAAGATAGTGTTGCACATGATCGATCGCACAACTAGGTTCACGGTAGCACGTCGAATTAGCAGTAAACACCTTGACAGTGTTGTAGAAGGCATAATGAGCTATTGGGTAGGCTTTTTCGGACCTCCAAACAGGATCACCTCTGACCAAGAGGGAGCACTCCAATCGCCAGAAGCCGCAGCACTGTTTGAGTCTCGCGGAATCAAGCTTCACTTGCTAGCCAAGGAACAACACGCCTCAATTGTAGAGAGACACCACGCAATCCTTCGACGACAGTTGCATGTACTCGAAGAACAAAGTACTGCTGAAGGACTTCGGCTTTCTTTTGAAGCCATTCTTGGCGAAGCAGTGTATGCAAAAAATGCGCTTTTCGCAGTCGGAGGGGCTTCCCCCTTCGAAGCCGTATTCGGCCGAACACCCCCGTTGCTTGGAGTGGTCAATGCTGAAATTGGTGATTCACCTGATGATCGAGACTCAGATCGTATCAGACAGATTGCCATTCAGAGCATGATTCAAGCAACGGCAGAGAGTAAGATGAAGCGCGCAGACCGCGGCAAGTCTAGAATGCCAGGCGAGCTTTTGGATTTGCAGGTAGGTGACGCTGTTGAATTTTATCGTCGTGCCACAACCAAAGATGCACATAGCTGGTTTGGACCGGCTACCGTCACAGACTTGACTTCGGTACGTGATGGGCAGATTGGAGTAAAGTGGCAAGGTAGATTAATGATATGCCGAACACAAGATGTCCGAAGAGCACTTCTGTTCTGGTGTTTCCTTGCTCAAGTGCCGTCTCAGTCGCCCGTCGCTTTCTTGTGTGAAGCAGCAGAGGACATGCGTGGAGATGTTGTTAGAGTAGGCTGGTTTAGAGCCAAGGATTCTTGGATTGCCTGTGAGGGCAACTCCAGATTTCCCAGAGTATTACTAGCGGGTCTCCATGTAGGTTCTTGTGCGCTGAATCTTGATGGAATTGTTTCATTCCGCTTCGGCAGTGGAGTCACATCACTTCCAGCAGTTGCTTGCGACGATGCTTTCTTACTGTGGTGGGTGCCAGGTGATGTGTCGTGCTGGTATCATGCGTTTATGCCGGGAAATCAGCATGTGAATATGCAAAAGATCACAGGTATGCAAGGTGCCGCTTTTGTACAGTATATCTGTGCCGATTCAGAAACCGTGGCGTCGTTGCGTCAAGTTGTTCACGATGTTCCGAACTTGGGTGGACCGTATGAGCCGTCACTGCCACAGCTTCGAGACGTGACAGCACAGGTCATACAACGGCAGAGGCGTAGGCAGCTAGCGATTGCGGATCATCCGCATGTTGCAGAGTCGAGCCAAGTTGAACGGTTCGATATCTTCACCCCTTCGGAAGCAACACATGATGAGGGTGTCAATGAAGAGGTTGCCGAGGTGATGCCAGAGGACGCTGAACAACTGTTTTCACGCTACGCAAGTCGCGCACCGCAGGTGATAAGTGACGAAGCTCCAGAATCGGCATTCGTGTTTGATGCAGCCGATCTGGACGCAGAAAAACCCAGCATTTCTTTCAACATCTGCAGTGCCAGGTATTTGTCGATGACCCGTGAATGTGCCGAGCAGGATGCCATGTTGGTGTTTGAGTACGGCACTGACGAAGCCGTCATTGAACGCACTCATAACATTTATCTCGGCAGGAGGCTTTGGCTAACGCAGAGCTGTGTCGATCTTCTATGCTGAAGGAATTGGCACGTTGGCATCGACATGGTGCTTGGAGCCGTGTGCCGAGGGCTGAATGCCGGAATATCTTGTCTAGCCGGTGGGTTTTGAAATGGAAAATCATAGATAAGACTAGACAGGTTAAGGCACGTATGGTTGTTCAGGGTTTCCGCGATTTGCAACAAGTGACTAGTTACGCAAGCACCACTACCAGATGGGGTCAACGCTTAGTTATAATTCTTGCCGTGCAGATGGGTTGGCCGATTTATTCGGCAGATGTGAGCGAGGCATTCTTAAGAGGACTGAGCTTCAAAGAGTTATATGACTCTGGTGAAGATGCCGTGCTACGCCAAGTGCAACTTGATCTGCCGCCCGGCAGTCTTGAATTGTTGCGAACGTTACCTGGAATGGAATCGTTCGATCCTGCTGTAGAATGTCTTGATATGCAGAAGCCAGGGTTCGGTTTGAAGGATGCCCCGAGGTTGTGGGGAAAGGCGCTTCGCCGGGTTCTTGGCGAGATTGGTTTGAAGGCCATTCAAACCGATGAACAATTGTATGTACGACATGAAAACAAAGTTCTTGTTCTGATTTTGAGTGTTCACGTTGATGACTTAAAGTTGAGTGGCGTGGAAACGGAGATAAAGCGAGCCTTGAAAATCCTTGAGCATCATTTTGATCAGTTGAAGTTAGAGCAGGACAATTTCGAACATTTAGGCTTGAGGCATACCTTGATGAAGGATGGGAGCCGCCGTGTTTCGCAACAACACTATGTCAATGAGCTTCGCCCCATAGCAGATCAGGATCTTAAGCTACAAAACCCTAAGACTGTGGTTTCAGAAGAGGTTCACAATAAGTTTAGGTCCTTGCTTGGAGGCATTGCTTGGGTCGTGCAGACCCGACCTGACATTGCCGTGTTTGTAGCCGCGCTTCAGCGGAAGATGCAGTCTCCTACAGTCCTTGATGTATGTAACTTGAATAGGTTATTGAAGTATGTCAAGGTTAAGCCTCTTGATATGGTGTATCATAAGGTTGATGGTCCGTGGTCTTTAGTTGCCATTTCGGACTCTAGTTTCAAGGGTGAAGGTCAAGAACACACCGCCATTCGGAGCGGCATCGTAGCTTTGACTGGCCGCGACGGAGTACAGCGAGGCTTGAACAAACTTCAAGTTTTGGAGGTTGTGTCGAAGAAGCAAAGCAGGATCTGCAGAAGCACTTACGCTGCAGAATTGTTTTCTGCCCTTGACTTGACCGGATTGGCGATGGTGATCAATGCAGCGCTCACTGAGGTTTTGATGGGCAATATGAGTCCCACGCAGCTTGTTGAGTTGCAAGATCGCGGTGAACATGCGCTCAAGCTATGGCTCATTCTTGATGCGAAATCTGTTGTGAGTGGAGCTGTGAGCGAAGAAGTCAAATGTACAGATCAAGCCTGCATGCTCCATTTACTCAAGCTGCGAGAATTTCTGAATACGAGCTTGTCCGCTATTGCGTGGACAGACACGCGAGACATGCTGTCAGATGGTTTGACGAAAGGTGCCATCTGTCGTGATGCACTGCGCCGTCTTGCAGAGACCGGTCAGTGGGACATTGCACACGAAATCGAAGTGCATATGTCCAAACGAAAGATATCTTGAGGATTTCAGTCGAGGCATGCAACAATCTAAGCAGAGCTTAAGCACATACAACCCGAGTTGAGAAGTAGAACAGCCTACATGTCCGCTCAGGTACTTTGTCTGGTTGCTGCCTTTGACTCTCGAGCCTCGAGGTACATCACATTGTGTTTGAAGTCAATTGGGTCTTGTGCAGATTCTTCTCGGACCTCCGCCTAGAAGGCTTTCCTTGATTGCATTCCGAACTGTGCATACTTGTAAAGATCACTCGTGAATCCATCCTTTGAGCCATGAGACGCGCTGAAGCAAAAGGGCGAGATGCGTTGCAGAGGCAAGTCGAGCTTTATCATGATTCCTCAGACGCCGCCAAGTTCGACTCTTCTGGCCTCCCATCAAAGAGTAGCCTTATTGCTGGTCGTGCTTAGGAACTCGGACAGGCGAAAAAAAGTACACAAGTCAAGTGCCCGGTTCAGGGCTCGCGGGGCCCGAATCCCAACAAGATCCTCGCAGTCAAAGGCTGGCGTTTTCAACCGGTCGGATATCGGGCCTTACTTATTGGAACAGGGTGTTGGGAGGATATTATGACTGGAATTCATAGTGGAGGTTATATGGGACTAGAAGTGGCTTGTATTGCTAAGTACTAGGGTGTCCAGAACTTCGGGCACCAATCTGCGGCTCAGGCCGGACGGCTGCCACCTGAGCCTCTTCGAGGCTTCTGTCCTTTGGGGCGCGGAACATATATAGCGTTACAAGCATTCGTACCAGTAGCTTAGTAGCCTCAATACTTGTAACAGTATCAATACACATACTTCGAGCCAGACACGGTAGAAGTAGTAGTGGTCGTTTCGAAGCTGTAGGACGCTTACGTTCATCATGATCATCTTCGTAGCCCTAAACCTAGCACAGTGGTCCGCCATGGCGGCGGCAGCAGCTTAGTTATGATTGTGATGACTATAGAAGCGAGACGGCGATGCTAAAGATGATTTTTGTACGCCAGGAATCGTGCAATCATGAGGTGTAGTGTGTGGGCATCTTGGATCATGGGTTCTGTCGAATTCCGAAGCCAGCCCACATGATGTGGATCCTCCCTTCGAGCCAAAGCAGCTCAAACTGTCAAGCCATGCGTTCTCCCCACGAGCGCAGGGGAGTGCCGGAATGGGCTGGCAACAAGATGAACAGGAATTCGAGGACTTTTGGGAGGAAAAGCAGCCTCCGAAGCGATCCAGAGATTACATCCAAGCTTTGCGCTCTCTGCAAGGCTTGCACGCTCCTGGTTTCAGGTACCCCCCCTGAAGCCCTGTTCTGACTATCAGTGCTTCTAGGGCTGGGGTTTGTGCGGCTTGGAACTTACAGGGTTCAAATTCTTGGGGGGCTCCGTCGCTGAGGTCGCGGTGGCCTTGACGAGACCTGCCCCGAACCCCGAAAGGCCCTTTCGGCGAAGATCTTCTGAAAGAAGACCCTTTTCTTCAACACCATCCCGAATCCTATCGCAGGTGTTCACGAACCCTTTCCTAATTCTCAAGGCCCCTATATGGTATCCATATAATAGCCCTTGGAGTTGCCCTTATGGAACCCTTTAAGAGGATCCCTTGCAAGGAACCCTACATTACGTTAAGAGACGCAGGAGAAGACGGTGGATTCCCGGGGTATCCTCCTGGCCTTCGGTGCTTCGAGGACGCTGGAACTTCGCCGTCTCCTCAGAATCCCTTTGGTAGTCCCTACATAATCCCGCAATAATAATCGTCCCCGATATCCATTCGCCCATTCCCTGCTGATCAGGGAGATTTCCCTGAGTTGGGACACCTTCGGTGCTTCCGGTACCACTTTAGTCTATTATAACCAATTATACTTAATATATTATGACGATTAAAGTACACAATATGAACCCTAGACCCTAAACCCTCAGAATCCCCTGTTGGATTCGGAGGCGTCTGCCCCCTTCAGGTTTGGCAGTCTTGATAGCCGGCCCAGGGGCCTCGCGAGTTTGCTCGGCCAGAGGTTTCACCCCAGACAGCAGGCTTTCCGTCATGCGATATTCCAACTATCCTAGCTCTTGGTATTGTTCACGGCTCCCCGTGGTGCAAGAACTGAAAGCCAGTTTGTAGTACCGACCGTCAAAGCACACAGCACCAGAGACCTCCAGGCATGTCCGAGCTGCGAGAGTGTAAACCCTCAGAACTTCCGTGAGTTGGGCCTGGGGCTTGGGGAAAAAATGGGGTCGGACAATTTAGTAGCACAAGCGGCGCACATCTCGCAGCCCTTGCAACTGCCAGCCCATTCCCGAAAATCCTATACCCGAAAATTTGCAATGCCGGAACCTTGAAGCCGATCATGCCAGACTCCACTTGTTTGAGGTCCTTCCGGCGTGGAAGATGGCAGTGCTTGGGCTCAACAGGGCAGGGTTCTTGAGGCTAAAGAGCGCAGAGGGAGGCAGCGGAAATCCCAAACCTCCATGCGGTCTTGGTTGGTTCCTCGACTGATTTCGGCTTGAAGAGACTGTTGAAGCATGAATGGTGACTCTCTCTCCGTCTCTCTCTCTCTCCCTCTCTCTCTCTCTCTCTCTCTCTCTCTCTCTCTTTTTTTCTCTCTCTCTCTCTCTCTCTCTCTCTCTCTCTCTCTCTCTCTCCACTGAATGCTTGAGGCATAGGGTATACTCACATGCCCAAGCCCACCTGCACAGTGAGCAGCCCGCTCTTCGTGATCAATGCTGTTTTCTTATTAGCGCCTTGAGATTCTCAGCATCAAGTGTGTCCGCTACACTTCCTCGCGTTTTGCCGACATTCTCGTGTCTTCCGAAGAAGCTCGCAGTGCTCATGCCGTTTCGAGAGATGCGCGAATGTGGTATACTTCGTACAGTCGGGACATCTCTGAGGATGTAGGCGAGGTGCCTTTCGTCCAGGGCTGTCTGAAATCGGAAGATCTTTCACACTTCTGAGCCGGACCGATACTCTGCTTCACCACGCAGATTCGCAAGCTGCGTCCGAACCCCCACACCCCAAATCTTGAAGTCCTTTCCTGCTTCCAAGGTGCGACTCTGTCGACGCAGCTTGGCCCAGGCAGGTATGGCATCGAGCTGGCGATGCAAAGCCTTTCAAACAGAGAACTAGTCCATTTCTCGGCATTGGGTGGATGGCTCGTAGGTGTTTGCAAGTTAGTCCTCACCAAACATAGCACTCTGCATTCGCGGTGCTTGCCTTCGCGGCAAGAATCCGTGATCCTCGTTAGCTCGATCGGCAGGCACGAAGAACCATTCCATATGCTCAGTGTGTCAGCGCATGCAAACATAATGCTTTCAGAAGGCGGATGTGGTCTTCAAGCTGGTCCTCCTCTAGAATGGGGTAAGCCAACACAAGCTTAGATTGGGTGGGTTGTCTCCGTTTGTCTTTTCTCTGGATGCGGAGACAGGCAGACCAGCAGAAATGCACCAGTACACAAGGATTCTCTCTCTCTCTCTCTCTCTCTCTCTCTCTCTCTCTCTCTCTCTCTCTCTCTCTCTATATATATATGTACACAATTGCATCTTTGGTACATGTATATATATATATACATATATATATATATATATGTATAATATGTACGTACTCGTACCTGCTTGCATACATGGTACATACAGACGCACGTGCATACCAACAGCTCGCCGGTGAATGTAAGCAGGCATGCACGCATGCATGTCAATGTACCCGCAAGCATCGGGCACTCCGTTACTTTCTCCCGGACCTGCAATGATGGAAGCTCCTCGACTTTGCACATCGGAACCATATTTGATGACAGCATTTCAAGTCTGAAGTTCTTGGGAAGGCTTCACTGTCAGCGTTCCTAGCTTCAGCATGCGGTACCTGCCTGGAGCCTCAAAAGCATGAACAAATTGCTGAGAAGCGTCCCGGCCCAACAGTCTCGATGAAAGGCGACATGCTGGCGTTGGAGGGCAGGTCTGGGCCAAAGCTCTTGTGGCACAACTGACTACTAGGTCCACGGCTCGCTGCGAAAACACCACGGCGTAATACTCTTCAAGTGCAGAAAAAGTGTGGGGATTCTGTGCATCCGCGAGCTTTACCTCGTTGTGGCTGCTGTGGCTTCGGGATTCTGGGAGTCTTGCTCTGACCTTTAGAGGGCCGAAGGCAGTGAACGCGTGTTTCTTGCGAGGTGCTGTGAATGTCAGGATTTGGGCTTCTTGGTCCTGTTGAGCCGATGCAGACACGATGCAAAACAACGGTCTTCTAACCATCAGCGACTCTCTCTGACATCCTTTCACTGAGATGGGACGCCCGCCTGCCAACGTAGCATCATATGATATTCAAACTACTCGTGCCACAGACAACCAGGGAACCTCACCTCGGATGTGCAGCTAGAAACACATGCAAAGTATGGCTTTCCTAGGAAAGCCCATCCTGCCCTCTGCAAGGGTGTACTGGGGCTGCAAAAATGTGATGTCGGATGATGCTTTTGTAGTCCCTATTGAGAAAGTTTGCATCGCGTATAATGCAGTACCCACACAACACTTCTGCTCTAAAAAGATAGGACGAGTCTTTGAACCTCAGGTCTTGCGCGGATGCTACATTTATATAAACCTGCAAGCAGTAGGTGTAGGGTCTAGACTCTAGGCTGGGGTTTAGGGCTTCAGGTTATGAAAGAGAGTAGCTTGTTCGGGCAGATGTTGGGCCCTCGTACCCCAACAAGCTTGACGACCCAACAACTGCCTGGGCCTGGGTTGTGTCCCCAGGTCACTGCAGCGGTACCAGATGAGATTGTCGCAATCTTAGAGAAAGGCGGTTTAGCATGAGGGGCAAGAGCTAGCAAGGGATCCTGGTCTATGGCGGATGCAGCTGCAAGTGGATGTCAGCAACTCACGTAGCTTGCTAGAGCAGACGCTGCGTTTGATGTCATCATCTCACGGATAAGGCTGACAAAGCTATCTTTGGGCCAGCAACAACAACGGTAGTATTCGCCATATTTAGATGAAATTAAAACAAATTAACCCACGACCTGTGCTCCCAAAACCCAGCAAGTGATTCGCTCAGCAATGCAGGCGGCAAAGCAAAGCCCCCCCAAAAAAGCTTAAATGTAGGGGCCTAAGTCATTGCCAACCAAGACTATTTTTGGGGGGGGGTTTCTATGTATATTTATACTATAGTGGTAGACTCATCCAGGCCCCTAGAGTAGTCGGAATCACTCTTCTTCCTTAGGCTTCCCTCCGAAGCCGGGCCGAGTGTTCTGCTCCTCTTCCGGCGGGTCGGGAGCCCTGGGAGCTTCTATGTAGGGTGTAGTCAAATGTATGCATGTCCGGGTGGTACAGGAGTCCGTGCTGTAATGATTGGTAATGGTGCTGGCAGTCTTGTCAGGACATCCGGAACATGCTAACCGGGCAAGGTTGAAATTTTAAGCGAGCGTCGGTGGCAGTGTCTTCTTTGGCTGGTGTTCCTAAGGCTTAGGAGGAAGATGCACAAATTGTACAAGAAGGTTCTATTCTGATGTATTGGCGTCAGCATCATCACTAGGCGCCAGTCTCCAGATGGTATGTATGTACGCATATATGCATGTATGTATGTATGTATGCACGTATGTAATGTACATCTGTATGTTCGTATGTGTTTATGCATGCATGTGTGTACATGTGTATACATGTGACAATGTATATGCGCGTATGTGTGTATGTGCCTATGTGTAGATGTGTATGCATGCTATGTACATATCAATGAATCGATCGATCTACCTATCTATATGCTACAATGTCATGTGTATATGTATATATATATATATACACATGTATATATACATACCTACATATATATATATATATATGTATGTGTGTGTACATATATATATATATATATACACATATATGTCCAAAGTCCGGTGAGGTGGGCGGCGCGCCGGAGGATTCCTGCCAGCCGGCTGACAAGTCGCCTGCCGCTGCTCAGAGCTCAGCCTGAGCGCAAGCAGACTTTGCACACTCAGGGTTTAGGTTTGTATGAGTGTTTCGGGTGTAGGTGAGGTTTGGGGCTTGAGAATTTGATTTTTGGGGCGTGGGTAGGGGTCCTAATTCTGAAAATCGAGGCTTTGTGTTTGGGTGCCAAATTGAGGAGGACGTCAGTAACTATGTAGATGTTTTCGGGGGTTTTACTGGTACGCTCTGGGGTTTACGGGTAGCAGAAAAAGCAGTGAGGGCTTTGAGAGTTTTGCGCTTGGGGGTAAAAGGGTTTCGGGTTTGAGGGAATTCCTGGCAGAGAGGGACAGTATATGACTAACAGAACGGAAGTACAGGGTGCTAAGATTGAGGGTTTCCAAGACTTCAGATGTAAATCCCTGATTTGGGGCTCGGGGTTGTTCACGAGAGTTTGCAGCCTGTGGCTGTATGTTTATTCGGTCTGGAGCTGCATGGGGATGTTGGGAGTCGGGCTTGGGGCTTCAAAGGCCTGGAATTTGGGCACGGGGTTTCGAGGGATCGCAACGGCAAAGGCATTGCGACACTCCCTTTGTTAGCCAGTTTTCTTCCAGAGCTGACGAAACCACCATGGCGCGCGATAGCCGCATTGCTGACCTCGTAGAAATCCGTGTCCCCGCTGAAGCCTGGAACGCATCAGAAGCTGGTCGTAAACAAGCCCTGCTTTCAACCACCCGTCGCCCTGCTGAAACTCCAAAGCTGTGTACACCGGAAGCGCAGTCAAACCTGCGAGTCCATCCACTCCCAAGGTTCGATCCAGCACGGAACCGTTGGCACCGGCGCAGGCGAAGTCAGCAGCACCCGAGCCAGGCCTTGGGTTTCGGGTCCCAAGGCGCTGTTGGGGGTGCCGGGCTATGAAATAGGAGAACCCCATCGCCCGTTTTGGGTGATGATACCATCAGCCACCCCAGCACCACCTTGTTAGAAGATAACCCCTACATCTCACATCACCCCCAAATATCAGCACCCTTTCCCAGCTCCCTCAACCACAATCCCAGGAAGCATCTCGGGCACCTTACAACGTTCGCCGGAACGTCTTGTTTGCAGGATTCACAGCCTCGAGCTCTGCGCTGCCCGCTGATGCTCCGAGTCCCCCTGCACCTCTGCAGGCACGTCTGTCAAGGTCTAGGCAGTTCAGGGCCTAGGCTGTGGGATTAAGATTCGGACTTTCGGGGTTCTGTGTCTGAGGCTTACGATTACCGTAAATGTTGTGAGTGGATTCAAGTTTTGAGTTCTTTTTCAGAAATTACGCGTTGTGTGCAACGGGATTTTTGGTCATGTCTTTGTGAACATCAGGGCTTTCCCCTAAGCACCGAAACCCCCTCTGCTATGATCCAAGTGTGTATGTATTTTGGATTTCGGGCTTTCTTTAGAGGGCTTGGGGCTTATGGATTAGAGATGATTTGTCGCTGCGGCAGAATGAAGTCCACACACTTGTATGACTGCAACAACGACGAGTTCAAGTATGGTGATTGCAAGTATGATCACTGTCCTTACATTTTGTACCCGCCAGAAGTGGGTTCCAGGGCAGGGTTTTGCTGGGATGGGTGTCAGGGAAGGCTACGGGGGCCTTCGTCCAGACTGAATCGGTTTTTTGGCTGCTCTTTTGTGTTGGAGCGCGAGCTCCTGCAGTACTACTATTGGCTGTGCACCAAGCACCCACTTGCGATTCTCCAGAAATGTGCAACACCGTTAACACAAACTAGATACAGATACAGATTCTCATCCCGTATAGTCACAGTCCCTTAAACTCTCGGTTCTAAACCCTGAACGTGTGGTACTCCAGCAGGCGTTGGCGGACCGTGCAGAGCAACTCCTCCTTCAACACGAGGCAGAGATGCAACCGTCTGTGTCGTGGAAGAATAGTCGTTGAACGTGTCCAGCAGCACCAGGGCAACGAGAAGGGTCCGAGGGTGGGTCGAGTGAAGAAGGAAGGCATCGAGTCTGCAGGAGGCCGTCGTCCGTGGTTGTCCACTACTACCAGAAGGGGTCGACCTAGTCGTTAAGACTTTCTCGCAGTCGGAAAAAACGGCTTTGACTTGTTACAAAACCTCCTAATGCCCAGGCGGCGGCGGCGGCTGGGCCGCCTCCTGCAGCCAATAGTCTTGGGCTTACGGACACAGACTCGTCGGGCGCAGCTGTGGGGAAGAACTAGAAGGACCGTTCCCTAGAGTCCCACGTTGCTTTGTTCTGCAAAGTGCCCAAGGCCATGTTCTGCTTGTTGATGCCCGTGTATTCGGGTTCCGATGTGTAGCTGGTTTGAGGTGTACGGTAAGACTGTCGGTAAAGGAGTGCAGGTGGAGAGTAGCAGAACGAATCATCTCAAAACCGTTGTTGCACAAATGTTGAGGGGCCGAATGTCCCGAACTGCATCGTAAGCAGAGCAGGGTCCCAAATCCAGGTGTTTGTGCTTCTTTCTTTGTCTTGCATCGTTAGTTCGAGGTGTATTCCACTTTTCGTAACTAGCACCATTACCGCAGCTCCCCCACTCCTGCCTTCTCCACTCCATGCAAGTTTGAATTTGTGTCATTTTCTAAGCTATACGAGGGAGACTAGATTCCTTTGCATTCGACTGCCAGACAGCAATGGAAGAGTGGTCCTTGGAGATAGTTTGTTGCCAGGCTTGCATGATGTGAGTCTCGTGGCCTCTCAGTAGATTTTATCGTGCCGTTGTATTGTGGTGAGCCTACAAAGGGACCCTAAATTTGAGAACTACTTGAGCGAGCCTTGAGGCTGCCCATCCAGCTCTGTCTCGACCTCCGCGCGAGCTTCGGCAGCCACCGCAGCGCCAGCAGCAAATGACGGCCTTATGCAGCAGATGCAACTGCAGCAGCTGCAGCAGCAGCAGCAACTATTGTTGCAGCAGCAGATGATGCAGCGGCAGATGATGCAGCAGCGAATGATGCAACAGCAAATGATGTCCGGGGCTCAGTGGGCCCTCTCACACACAAAAAATTATATTCAATCTGCAAATGTATATACTTATACATGAACATATATATATATACATATATATGAAAAATGACATGTATGTAACATGTAATGTAATCGCTTCTTTTGCCAGGGCTTCGACAGGCAGTGCAGGTCTCCCTCCGCGATGGTTTCACGGACAGTAAGGCAATGACGGCCAGAACAATGTGTGGTGTTTTTCATTGGGGGTTCTTTGAAAAGCGTGGAAATAGAAATACATACATCCACAAAAGATTGAACTGTAGATAGTTAGACAAATAGTATGTGTTTAAAATATGTACATCTAGGATCATGACATTATTCAACTGGTTAATTCGAATCCGAGTTGAAAGGTTAAGGCCCTTGACCCTAAACCCTCAACCGCTAAACTCTCTAAAGCCCTAAGCTTTCAGATCCTAACCTCGAAACCTTGAAATCTAAGGCCCGACGCCTCAAAGCCTAATCGAACTTGGTGCCTGTCTTGCGCGAATGGAAACCCCTAAACCCTACCTGTAGCCGAACAACCTACCTTTTGTTTTTTGTCATGGCTTCTATAAAAAAACTCCTTCAAGCCCCCACCGAAGGCAACCGCAGCCCATGGCCGCTGGTTGCAGCGGCTGCATGCCCTGCATGGGTGCCTGCTCCACGATGCCCTGCATGCAAGGTGGGGTTGGGCGAGTTGTGGTTGCTTCGTTTTCATTACAATTGATTTCGGGTTTCATGGACAGTATCCCCCAGAAGAAACCGCATTGTACACTCGCCAAGCTTCTTAATGAGCACTCAAGTCCCGAGCAGGAACCCGACTTCATGTCGCCACTGCCTGCCACACCAGATATCACGTGCCACTGACAAGTGTCGATGCACCATGTAATGCCCTGCGGGCTGCATGCATGTGCAGCCACGACGACCACTACTCACTTCCTTCCGAAACCCAGAACAGAGGCGTTTGTCCTTGCGGAGCTGTCAGCGGATGCTCCGGCTCACCAGCTCCGGCCCAAGGCAGTGGAGCCTCCCTATTACAACTTTGTCATAGTGAGGTAACATTTTACATTTTTATGAGTACTTAAACCCAGTAAGGAATACACATGTGCATTTTTAAGCCGATCCCAACCATGACCTAGTGTCAATTAATGTAATGTGTTGAGGTGTATTGTGTTATCGGTTATCGTTTGGAATGATCTCTCTGAAGAAGGCAGTGTGGGGCTCACAATTTGGCTACACTTGTCGGGAAACACAGCGCGGGGCTCGTACAGCTCCGATGGTATGACCGAAATCTGTTTACCAAGGCGACGAAGACGCTGTTACAGGATTTGGGGTTGAGGGTCCACGGTACCCGATGATGACGTGAGCTTAGGATGGTAGTAATTGTCGGATTTAATGAACTATCAGGTGCTTGCAACTTTACAATTGGGATCAACCCAAGAGCCAGCTGAATTTGACAAGCTTGGAGCCTATGCGTCACCCTGAATATCAACGGAGGCCCCCAAGAGGTGTTGGAGAGCAGCCGTCATCCTTGATCCTTGCTGCCGTCCCAAGCGGCCCTAGCTGCCTAGCCACGTCTGAAACACTGGGCATTCAACCAAGACTGAGGTAGCAATGCTGAGTATGTCGTCAGAGTGCAGGAGTGGAATAGTGAATAGTGGGCAAAATGCATCACGCGAGCTTGAGCATCGTCTGGAATAAGCAATGAAGTTGCCAAGTTGACAAAGCAAGCCCCGCACACCCCAAATGATTTCTGCTCATCCGCAAGTGCCTTTACATGCAGCACGCCATTCCCGACCATCCATGCAGAAGCCACAGCCGGCAGCCGTCTTATCTAGCCTGAAGAGGCTTGGTGCATCCCAAAGAAACGAGCATGCGATCATGCCGAGGCCCCTATGGCTCCCATGGCGCAGGCACAGATGCCAATGCAGCAGCCTCAGCTTCAGCTCTTCTACGACGATCCACTGCGCATGAGCCTTAGAGAAGGTCCTGGTGGCTATGACATTGATGAACCATTGAACCATCAATGATGGTTGTGGTGGTGCTAGCGCCGATGGTCAAGATATCAAAGGCCTTGTCGATGATAGTTATGATTAGCATTGTGAACGTTTATTTGGTATTTACTATCTCAACATACAAAATTAAAAAGCTGGAAAGAAGGTAAACTAAAGCTACAGGACAAAGGTAGAAGAAAGGTAACCATATCGAGAGAAGGTGAAACAAAGCTACAGGGAAAAGTTAAAGCAAAGGTAATCATTTGCAGCAGCAGCAGCAGCAGCAGCAGCAACAACAACAACAACAACAAGTTCGCAAAAGTCCTTCAGTACCACAACGACAACCACAACGATTCAGGACAACTACTTTTAAGTTACGACTAGTTACTAGTTACTCGTAGCTTGTCAGGACTACTGACTGCTGTTGCTGCTGCCTTGAAAAAACAGCTATGTCTCTGCTCTGTTCCAGCCTGGGCGTTTCGCATCCACAGGCGGGCTGCCTCCCACTCCAGCCCTACCCCCCTCCAAACCACCTCCCTTCCCTTCGCACCCTCCCCCCCCTCTCCCCTCCCGGGGTTGACATTGCTGAAAAGCCGTCGCAAAAGCTGTCCCAACCCACTGCGGACCCCCCGCGCCCCCGCCCTCCCCGCGCCCGCGCCCCCCCGACGCCCAGACTCCCCCGCGCCCGCGCCCCGCGGCTTTGTGTCACCTTTTCCGAGCACCTTTTTTCCAGCTTTTTCCGACCCCCGACCCTCCCTCTGGAAAGTTAGCTTTTCCTAGGGAAAAGCTAAAAAAAAGGTGAAAAAAAGTTAAAAAAAAGGTGAAAAAAAGGTACAAAAAAGCTGGGCGCAGATTCAGAAGGTAAAGAAAAGGTGGACGGAAAAGCTGGAGCAAAGCTGCCCTGCAAAACCAAAGCTGAAAAAAAGGTGCCCGGAGTAGCTGGAGGCCAAAAAAGCTGCCAGCAAAAGCTGCAGGTCAGGCCCTGTGCACGAGAAAAGCCTTCCCTCCTCTCCTCCCCTCCCCCTCCTTCTCTCCTTCTCTGCGGAGGGGAGGGGGGGAGGGGAGGGAGGGGAGATTCTAGCTTCAGAGCTAGGGAGAGAAGGGGAGGGGACTGAAGGATTTTTCAGACAACTATAGTTATAATTAGTCGCATCCCGACATATATGTCTTCCAGAAATATGAACTGTCAGCAGACGCGCGTGTGACCGCATGTGACAGGTTGTGACTTTCGGCTGTGTCAATGTAGTGAGTTTGCTTCAACATTCAAACTCTACCTGCTGCTCCTCAGCTCGTCACCTTTTCCAGATACTTTTTCTTGACCTCTCTCTTGGTGTGTTACCTTCTTGTCAGCTTTCTCAGTTACCTTTGTTTTACCTCTCGTTTGCTGTGTCACCTTGCTTTCAGCTTTCTCAAATACCTTTGTCTTAGCTTTCCATTGCTGTGTTACCTTTTTCTCAGCTGTCTCACATACCTTTCTTTTACCTTTGTTTCACCTTTTTAATTATTTAAGTGTTTATAATAAATACCACCAATACACGTTCACAAGATTAGCATCTCGAAGCTGTGGGTAGCAACAGCAAGCACGGAATATGAAGCGCCGAAGGCCTTTTACTTCTTGAGATCTTGCAGATAGCATGGATGGGCTCGTGTAGTAGTGTAGGACTGAAAAACAACTGGGCGCCCTCAGCCTCAACCCTCGCCCGTAACCGTATTTAACCGTGCCATGTAGAAGCCTGAATAGGGCTCCGTAGTACAATGATACTCTAAACAATACACCCCCCCCCCCGGCATTTTCAACTGAATAGCTGTGTGGATACACTTGACACTTTTTGGGATAAGATCACCCGCTATGAAACTAAAAGTGTGCACTTCTTTGCGGCTTATGAACTCAGCAACTAAGTCAAGATCGTTTTTACTTCAAATCTTGCCCTTGCTCTGCACCCTCGAGGGCGATGCAGCCACCACCGCCGGCGTAGGCGAGGATGGGATCCCGCTCCCTATCAACGGTGGGAAAAAAAGGTGCGTCTTTGACCCTGACCGTATACACCCTAAACCACATCGCGTTGAAACTCCCGCATGATCGATTCTATGAGGGTCCGTGCGAGTGCTTTATGGAGGTGGCTTCCAGCCCAATCACTGCTGAAGACGCAGCAGAAAACTTGGATAGAAAGTACAGTGGCGTAACACAGATAGATAGCCAGCTAGGCAGCCATGTAGTTAGAGGCCGATAGAGAGAGAGAGAGAGGTACAGATAGAGACAGAGATAAAGATGTTGTTATAGATGGATGTGCATCTTCCCAATGACATATCTTGTATTGCTTAGCCTCATTTGCATGGGCTCGACACCGGCTCAGGTGAGTGCCCCGGGACCAAACACGTATCTGCTACTATACTGCGTGGATATTGGCTATGATCTCTTTGAGGTTTCATTCGATCCTACCGATTCCGAGGGGTTGGCAGACTCCACCTGGATTCAACTCGCGTGGCTCGTGGGTTGACTGCATGCTCTCCCGAGGTGGGGATGGGGTCTATGGAAGCCCGCTGCGAATACTCTGATGCTTGTAGTATCTTGTAGTGCTCATACTGTAGTGCTCATACCGGAGGACAATTGCTACGGGTAGTTGCTGTAGTTTCATTGTTCGACGACCGTCCCGACTTCGAAGCCGCGTTGAGGCTTGAGCCCGTATAGGAGGTCGCGACGCCACGAACGAACCTGGTAAGTATCAGCAAAAAGGCTGCGTAGGCATGCGGGTAGGGATTGGATGCATCGGGCACGACTTCCTTTTAAATCAAACGCATAGTGTCTGGGAGGACATGAGCAGCTCATACGGATCGTGGCACGGCCAATCAGCAGCACCCAACACAACAAATAAATGTACCGTTGATTAGTTAACGTGCCCAGTTGCCGTCTCAACCTCCAACGCCGGTTGACTGAGGATGTAGTGAGTTATCCTTGGTACACATCCCTCCCAAAATCCACCTCTGTGCGTTTGCTAAAGCACCCTTATAACAGTGATTATGCTGCCTTCATAGTGCCCCTTATAGTACTCTTGTCGATTCCGCCATGGAGCCCGACTTCTATGCACTGCTGGGGGTGCCCCGGAATGCCTCCAGCGCGGACCTCCGCGTCGCGTCGCGCCGGGAGGGATGGAGGGGCTATAGCGCTGTGACCTGAAGTGCTGCCCATACGCATGGCCATCTCAGTGGGGTTCTTGATTGAAACCATATACATGCATGTAGTATGTGTATTTATCTATAAAATCACATATTCAGAAAGCATATATCTATATTCTATATTATATGTATATATGATCGCACACGTTCCCAGGACACAAGTCTGAAGCTCTGGAAGCCTTTGGAGGTACAGGCGACTCTCCGCATCTGAGCGACCTCCTGAACCCTCGGCGAACCGGCTGCAGGGAGTCTGAGGATGGCTTTGATCTGCATGTTGTGAAAGCCGTACAGAAACCTGCGGCCCTAACGACATTGCAGCACTGTGCAGGGGTACCTGAAGACAGATTCACGTGGACGCATGCAGACGGCTGCCTGCGCACGTGGCAGTCGCATGCTTTTCAATCCTTGCAAGCGCAAGTGCCAAGGTCCGCCAGCGCGGCGGAAAGTCCGAGTCGATCGCCGATGCAAAACGCCGGCGCTGGCTCCAAATCCAAGCGGCCTACGACACGACGCTTGGCCAAGGGTGTCCGTGGACATGGATCTTAAGATTTAAGCCTGCTTCGGTCTAGGCATCTCTGACCAGAGGCATCCCAAGTTACCCCCTGCTTTGGGAGTTGTCCAACGAACACCTCAGGGTGTGCATGGCTTAGTGTGTTCCAGGGTTAAGGCTGAGCTTGAGGCTTCAGGGTTTTTAGTCTTACTTGCAGCTTGTGTCCGGCTTTACTCTGAGGTTTCCCTTTTTCGGGTGACTGCGCTAGGGGCCCTGGCTGGACTCAACAGTGACCAGAGCTTCAGACATGCATCGGCAGACCCTTATAAGCCCAAGCCCTAGCTATAAACCCTAAAAGCCTCGCCTGGATTGTCCGAGTGTGAGCGCCGAAAAGCCCCAAAAGCAGATATATCTGACGATAGAAATGCAAGGCTCATGAACCCGCGGCGCCGCACGCTCTATGACCGAAGCTGCCCTGGCGCAAGTGAGCCCAGTCCACTGTTGGAGCCAAAGGAAGATCCCCCAACAGCTGCAGGCACTGTCTAACTATCTGTTTATCCATCAAAAGGCATACTGTACACACATCAATCTGCTAACTTTATCTATATACCGGTTAGCTATATACCTATATGTATGTTTTTATGTAGCTGCATTTGTGTCTGTGAGCGTACTTACATCTGCATCTAGATCTAGATGCCTGTCTTTATCTCTATCCGTATCTCTGTATTTTATTCATGTCTATGTCATTCTATGTCTGTGTACATGTCTATTTCTACGTTTGTCCGTCGGTCGGTTTGTTTCTCTCTCTCTCTCTCTCTGTCTGTCTGGGCCTGTCTGTCCGTCCATCTAACTATCTGTATTTCTTATATGTGCCTTTTGGCTGATCTCTTTTCACCCAGAACTCGTTAAGTTGTTCTATTTCCAATCCTGTCGTGTCATGATCTCGTCTGACAGGAAGCCTTCTCGATCTGCCTCCGACCTTGGGCCCAGAAGAGGATTCGAGTTGGGGCCGCGTCCGGGAAGTTTTCGAAGAGCTACTCTCAGAGGAGCCGGCCGGCGACGCTCCCAAAAAGGCCACTGACTTTGGGGGTCCTCTAACAGCCTGGGAGGATGTCCGGAGCTTTTACGATTTCTGGAGCAGCTGGGCTACGCGACGACCCTTCGAGAGCGCCAGTGCCTTCAGCAGCGAGGAGATGGCGGCAGCGCCCAACCGCGCCGCCAGGCGCTGCATGGAGCAGGAGAACGAGAAGCGCCGGAAGGCGCAGCGCCTGAAGTTCAATGCCGAGGTGCGTGAAGCAGTGGCGGCTTTGCGGGACCGGGACCCGCGAGTGCAGGCCCGGGCTCGCGCCTGTGCGGAGGAGGCGCAAACTCGAGAGGCTCTCCGCGAGGCCGAGGAGGAGCGAAGGCAGGCCGAGCGCCGGGAGCGCCGGCGCGCCGCCCGCGAGAGCGAGCTACAGCGGTGGGCCGATGCTGAGGCGGCTGAAACCGAGGCCGCGGACGCCGAGGCCACGACCCTCTCGGCTTCGGCGCCTCCCACGCCATCTTTTCCACCGTCCCCTTGGGTTTGCAACATTTGTGATGGCAAGGCCTTCCCGTCACACCAAGCTTACGAAGATCACCGTGCTTCCAAGCGGCACAAGCGAAACGCGCGGGGCACACCGGAGGTCTCGCCTCCGGTGCCGGGCCCTGCCATGATATCTCCTTACATGCTGCCATCAAATGCAGCTCCGGCGAACATGGACAACCTTCCAGGTGTGGAAGGGGGGTGTTTGAATTGAGCATGTTCGGGATGTTTGTTGTTCCGGAAGTAAGTAGTGTTTACCTTTATAGACATAGAGATGCAATCATCGTATGCGCATCATGTACTCATGCGCTTATCCTTCTGAGTATTTATACACACATGAGCATGCGCCATACACATACGCACTTGCAATTCTATTTGCATGCGACATGATGCGAGCATGCATGCATGCATGTATGCATGCAAGCATGTATGCATGCAAGCATGCTTTGAGCATGAATGCCTACACGCATCAATACATGCACACCCGCACATGTTTGCATGCATACATACATACATATATCCGTACATGCTTGCATGTGTACTGAAATACGTTCACAAAATACACTTAACCACACACAAGGACATATATATATATATACACACACAAGACAGGCAGACAGACGGACAGGCCGACATGCAGATGCTTGCACAAGCACATACACAAGCACAGAGACACACCTCAGCAATGCAGAATGCGCATATCGTTGCGGATGCACATGCTTTTTTGGGGTGTCAGCCCACCTTGCGGTGGCATTCCTGCTGACCTGGGTCGTGGGATTGATCCAGCCATCTTCACGCTGGCGCAGAGACGGGAGTTGTTGGCCTAAGACCAACATTCGATCCTAGACTTTGCAAGAAGCCTTGTAGACGTACTCCCGGAGAGGCTTGCAGCTTCCTGTGGCGGCCTCCGGCAGCACGGAGCAAGAAGCAGAGGCAACCCGGACTTTGCTACACCCGACCCAAACCCGAGCCTCTCGGACTCACAGGCCCACGACGAGTGGGGCGCCGGCTGCCTGTCCACCCTGCGGAAAGAGCACTGGTGCGGCGACTGAGCTTTGCAATCGGGGCAGATACCGGGTTGAAGGTCGGAGTATACGGGATCTCACAGCAGGGGTTCTAGCAACCGAATCATCGCCACCTCCTGGTTTGCTTCGTCTTCACATCCTTCGCAGCTGCCAGTGCCTTATTGCCAAATTACCGCCAATGCTGTGAGTATTGTAGTACAAGGCGAAGTGTCGTATTGTCGTATTATTGGTGTGAGGACGATGGTTATCCCCATTATTCCAGTGATGTTGCTGCTGCTTCTGCAACAGCCGACGGCTGCTGCTGTAGCTCCTATCACACCCGCCCACTCCGGAAGAACAGTGGAACAGGACTACCTGGTTTAATTTCTCAAGGTCTCATACCAGAGTGTGTGCATGCTCGATCAAGATTGGTTCCCGATTCCACCATGTTGTCGGCGGCTGTCATTCCGCTCTCCAATACCTGCAAGGAATCTTCGCATTTCTCACGAGCCGCGAAACCATCCTTCCCATTGGGGCTCTGCTATGCGCGAGGTGCGCCACTTGCGGAATGCCGTACTCTTGTGGCAAGATAATCAGTCATGCCAGGCCCTTCTCGAGCTAACAGGCCCTTACAACTGTAGCTTTCCCGGTGCATTTTGACTCCAAGTGTTGGAAGGATTTCGAAAAGAGTGCCAGTCCGCCAAATTGCGAGAGTCGAATCCCTAAAACCCTAAGCCCAACAAGAGAGGACCTTGTGGATTATGTGGAGCCTCACCTGCCTCGTGCGAGTGTGAGCATCGAAAGCCCTAGAATCCTACAGCACCAGACAGACCCCTAATATCAGGGCCTAAATGATTACCGGGGGTTCCTTATTATGATTATGGCATAATGGGCCCCCAAAGCCTTATTGTTACAGCCCTTTTATTACCATATCCAATCTTGCATGTCCGACAGGGCTTTGCGATCGGGCGCTTTTGCCGATGCTGGGCTGTGGCAGTCGCCCAGCTCGAGCTACAGTTCAGGCTTGACGGTTTGAAGGCTTTACGTATATGGGAGGTTTCTGAAGTCTCTTCTGCGATTCGACCCCACTGGAGGATCCTTGAATTCAGGGGAATCTTATTCCGGAGCTCCTGATATGAGAATTCCTGCTCTTTCAGGCTTCTGCGTCAGCGTCCGGCAACTTCAACTCCCATGTCCTCCACTGCAAAGACTAGTTGTCTATTGTGCGAGGATCCTCGGTTCTCAACCCGTGACAAGTGATGGCTGCATAGTTTTAGAGTTTGGGACTGAACACCTTAATTTCAAATTCAAAAGTTCTGAAACACCCGAGGTTGCTCATGCAACAACGGTGGCTTCAAAACGGAGCAGCCGGAGCAAGTTCTGCATTTTCCTCGGCTGACTACCGACTCTTCACCCACGCTGTGGCAGCAGAGTCTATATGCTCCTTGAGGAGCATGCGGATTTGAAGGGGGTGGAGGGCAGGCTTCGAACACATACACATGTGCACATTTTATATGCAGGTAGCAGGCGGAGAGGCCCTTGACCGCTTTCTAGTCTATCAGTATGCACATACCTACTACATATGTACAGACATAGACTGTTTACATCGACAATATGGTTTATACATGCATTCATACATAGGGAAGCTGTCCTTTAAAGGACCTATAAAGTTCCTTTAAAGGATCTGTAAGGGTTCCTTAACAAGAACCCAGTATCCGGGCAACCTGCTACGCAAAGCCTCCTAAGGCTCGCAGATGGCCGAGGCCGCCGGCCTCGAATCTGTGGCCGACGCAGAGAAGGATCCTAAGCCTCCAGGAATAATGTAGAGGCCCAAGTAATAACCACCATTATTCTTGGGGTTCCTTATTCCTTATTACTAAATGTACTACAATGGAGCCCGAAACCCTATTCTAACTATCAATGGCCATATGGTTAGTAATTAGATGCAGTTGGGCGTTACAAGTCACCAATGAATAGTCCTCCTTCGGTTTCCAAGTATAGTTGTATTGTAGCGTCTCCCCAAACTGTATTCTGATTGCAATTATTCTGGCCCCTATACAACCCAACTGTCGAACTTTTCTGGGTTGTTAGATGTTAGCATTATGATGAAAGTTGCATCGTCTATTGTTGGGCTCTTGATGACAGGTTGGCGTTGTCCTGTAGGTTCAACTGTTCATGTTTGGTGTTTGCTGGTTTATGGTTGTTCTGAATTGTTAGCAATTTCTTCGTGTCGCTCATCAAAAGTCCATGAGCCAGTTTAGAGAAACCCCCAAAAACCCTAGCAACGTATGTCAGGATGGAGAGATGGATCCTGAATCTCGCTGTTTCTGTGCCTTGGCCAACTTGTCAGAAGGTTTGTCACCTGCTTTTTGCGCTTTAATCATGAGTATTCCTTCGGGTTTTCGCTGTCGCAGAATTTCCCTCAGAACCTATTCTACTCTATAGGCTTTATGGCGCATCTGCTCCACGGAAAGGTTTCTGTCTCTAGATGCCGTGATTGTTGAGACCTGATTTTCTGGCAGGGTTTACGGTTTGCGTCCGGATATTAAAGATCACAGAACAAGCCTCACGGCTACATTCTTATCCCAAACCGCAAAACCTAGACCCTACTTCTCGCGCCCGACATCCCGAACCATGAACTTTAACTCTAAACCTTCAACCCCTAGCCCAGACCATTGCCTCCCAAGGCACCCCTACCGAATGCCTAATGCCTTTTCCCATTCCAGCCGCCGCAACGATGCGGCCAGTCGAGGCTCGATGTCCTTGGACACGCCCTTCCACACCATCACTGCTGAGCATCTGGGTCCTTGTCAAGTGACAGAAACGAGGTATAAGACATCATACTAGGGATAAGTGGAGATTGACAGGCTGGTGGGGCTGTCTTACAAGCACAAGAGCTCTTGTAAAGGAACACCAATAGCAGCTATCCAGTCAGTCCCCCAAAGCCCCAATCCTCCGCCAAGTTGATCATCCTTCTTCTTTTCTTCTTGTGGTCTAAGTGGGAGCTGCAGAAAAACAAGGAACCCCCAATGTAGATCTGCACAAGAAGCAGGAGCTGTATACGTACCATAAGAATACCAATTTAAAAGTTCCGGGCAAAGACTCTTCGCCTAAGCCCCCCAAAGCCTGAGAGAATCCCAGGCACGGCCTGATCGCCGTCAGCTCGATGGCCTCGGAGGTCCGCCTCTTTGAGGCCCAACACGCATGGGCTGAGGATTATGGAGCCTTTTTAAGGACCCCTAAGTATATACCCTTAATATAGCTATTATATACCCATTATATAGCCCATTATAGAGGGTTTTAGGGTTTGTCTCAGCCCGGATGCAAGAATGGCGATTGCACAAGTCCTGATGCAAACAAGGGTCTAGGATGTAGCAACACATGGTTTACAGGTTCGGGGTTTGAGATGTTAGTACTATTACCCCTCGGTGCACTTAGTTGCACTTACCGTATCAGAGGACTCATAGTCTAGGGATCTGAAGCAATGCTTCCAACATACGAGTCAGAATAGTTAGCAAGGGTATGTTTAATCGGATCAGACACGGTGTTCAGATCAAGTTTTGGAGGGGCTGAAGGATTTAAGTGGAGGGGTGAGGGCTTGAGATTCTCTTCTGGTCTAAAGTTGAGAGTTTAGGATTATGAACCAATCAGTGAGTGTATATGTCGGGTGCTTTCATGGGGTTATCAATCATGGAAGCTGAACCATATTCGCGAGATACGTGAACCCACACGTCAATCCAAAGGCTCAATTGGAATCCCGACCCCAAAACACAACTGGTCCCAAGCAAGGCTACCGAAACGTCCTTCCGTCGTTTGCCACCTCTTCGGCGCTCACGCCGCGGGGCAGCGGACCTTATCGCTCTCTGCCCGAAGGCACGACCTGGTTTTGCCCGCTCGCTTTGCAACAGACAGACAGTGTGCATCAAGACAGATATAGATCGGTACCACCAAACTTATAAGTAAGAATAACTTGATTCGTAGCCAAACATGTGCGCAGGAGAGGGAGGGGACCCCGGGGAGGGGGAGCGGAAGGGAGGGAGCGAGAGAGAGAGAGAGAGACAGAGTATGGACAGTCGAACATCGCACCACGACTTTGTACACAGGCCACTTCCGTGAAAGTGCTCGCGGCCACTCGTCCCTCGCAGGCAGACAGCGGTCTTCTGGCGGTGGCCGAGGTGGATGGCATCGTGCGCTTGGAAGACGTCACTCAGACACTTGAATTTGTTACGGCGCCTTTCAGAAGTTACTATTCGTACGAAGTCATAGCCACCGCGAAGATCGGTTGTGGTAGTTATATCTTAAGTCTAATGTGCAATTACTGATCAAGCAGCATTGTGAAAGCCTACTGCAAGATGAATCTCCTATGCCAACTTTCAAGTTCTCGTTTCTTGATAGCGTACCCAGGACTGAGGCGTCTTGTCCGGAGCTGACGAAAGACTCTGTGGAGGGATCTTGCCAGGGCACCTTGCCTCCATGTCTCTATGAGCTTCCGAGGGCTGTATGTCGGTGGCTTCATGAAGCCAGCGTACCGGCTAGGTAAGATGCCTCTTGAAATCCACGATCTTATTGGGAGTTGGAGTCTAAGAGGGGTATGTATTAGGGCATCAGGATGTGTTTGTGTTGTTTTTCGTCCTTGTCTTTTTTGAATCTGCTGGCCAGGAAGTCACTGGCTGAAGAGGTGACTAGCGTCCGTGTCAAGGGTTCTGTTGCAGAATCTCCCTCGTCAGCCGTTTGTCTTTTTGGGACGACTTCGGAGTTTGGGCTTCAGCGTTCAGTGAGCTCCAGGGTGTTCGGAGCTACAGACTTCAAATCTGAAAGCCAGGCAGACCCGAAGCGCCGTGGAACCCAAGTACACTACGGCTGATCTTGCGAGCCCTGCAGTCTATGCACGCTCTCCTCGGCTACGATAGGCTAGGATGTTAGGTCGTAGTGCGACTCACGCCATTGTTGGGTCTTCCTACGTGAGCTTGAAGACTAGGGAGAGAGAAAGCACTAGGTCAGTGAGTCATGTTTCAACTTTTGATTCCCCTCGTTTAATATACCCCCAAACCGTGGACTCAGAACCCAAATCTCGCCTGGCATGTGCAAGTGCGAGCGCCGCAACCCCAACACTCTACACCCAGCACCCCAAAGTGGCATCAGGTCTCTTTTGGCTCGGTCAGAGCCTGGCGCTCTGCAGCGCCTGGCGAGGGGGTGCGGCACTGTACGATGCTGCGAGGCACAGAATCGTTGCTGGAAGACTCGGTCGGAGTTTGGGATGTTTGTTGGTTGAACTTTTTTTCTATTTTTTTTCTGGTGTGGGTTTCGATTCCACATATAGAGGTTGCTCACCCTAGCCGTAGGCCCCTGTCGTTGGTTGGTGATGTCACCTATAACGGGCTAAGCCCAGCCCCAATGCTCTAAAGTGGTCGGAGGGAAACCGGACGGGATGGACAAAGAAACAAACAGCTGTTCGGCCTGCGTAACCCGAGCAGAGCAAAACTGCAGCCGAAACCCTCGGCCCTTCAACCAGTGAAGGATTAGACAGGGTAGCAAGTATCGGAGTTTTGGGTGGGCAGCTAGAGTTGTTGCCTGGTCGGCGTTGGCAGCTACGGGGCATGTTGGAGTCTATAGAAGCCAGAAAGGCGCAGGTCTTCCTCAGAAGGACTCCTTACCGGGGGTCTGTCATCCCGAACTTTATAGGAAAACATCCACTTATATCGAGCTTGTAGTGGGGGCTGCTGGCTGCAGGTCTCATCCCTCCATGGCCCCCATCGCGACCCTGGAGTGCCGGGGCCTCCTAAGAGCCCTTCGCTGGTCGAACCACGCGCTCTTGGCCTCCGCAGAGGAGCTCGGACTGTGGGATTCTCGGAAGCCTAGCTAGGATGCCCAGTAGTACCCTTAATCCCTTTTTGTGGTCCTAGGTTCCCTATGAAGTTATTCAAAACCAAAAACGGAGCCCATTTTATTCCTAGGTTACTGGGCATCCTAGCGGAAGCCTAGTTTTGTGGTTTGTGTTTTGTCTTGGGCCTTGTTCCATGCTACAGCGCAACGTACCGCCCCACACACATAAAACCTCTTGTTTCTCCTAGAAACAGATGTTTAAAGAATCACCTACCCCCGAAACGATCGACGAAGCCTTGTCCTAGCCCTAATCCCTACTTCCTTTAGTTCCTTTCACTTTGTCAGACTTCGAACCATATGCCTCACCTGGATTGTCCGAGTGTGAGCGCCGAAACCCCTAAACCCCCTAAAGCCCTAAACCCTAAAGCCCTGATCCCGAAAGCCCTAAACCCTAAAGCCCTAAGCCCCAAACCCTAAACCCCCCAAAAAAACCCAAAGAACACAACCCCAAACCCTTACCCCGAAACCCCAAATCCTATGTGGAGCCTTGCCTGCCTGTGCGAGTGTGAGCGTCGAAAGCCCTAAACCTCCTAAAGCCCTAAACCCTAAAACCTTGAACCGAAAGCCCTAAACCCTAAAGCCCTAAACTTCCTAAAGCCCTAAACCCTAAAGCCCTAAACTTCCTAAAGCCCTAAGCCCTAAAGCCCTAAGCCCTACTCCGAGGATTTCCGGTGCCCCGCTCTGCAGAGACTCTGGAGCCGCAAGGCGGCGACTCTCACGGCGCTGGCGGCACCTCGGAGCTTTTTGGGGGGGATCTTTAGGGTTTAGGGGTTTAGGGTTTGGGGGTTTAGGGTTTAGGGTTTAGGGGTTTAGGGTTTGGGGGTTTAGGGGTTTAGGGTTTAGGGGTTTAGGGGTTTAGGGGTTTAGGGTTTAGGGTTTAGGGGTTTAGGGTTTAGGGGTTTAGGGTTTAGGGTTTGGGGGTTTAGGGTTTGGGAATCCCTGGCGGAAGAGCGGCAAAGTACCAGGCGTCCTTGCAAGCAAGCCTGCAGCAAAAGGGTTTGGGAATCATCGTGGGGTTTTGGGTTTAGGGTTAATATAGGGGCCTAATCATTACCCATACTATTTTGGGGTTCCTTATTATAACGATAGTATAATGTACCCCAAAATCGCGGGGTTTGGGGGTTTAGGGAACTTGGAGGCACTTCAGACAGACCTCGTTCAAAAAGAGGTGGTTTAGGCTCAGGGTTTACAGTAGGGGGTTTACAGGCCACGGATAGAGGGATGGACAGATAGACAGCTCCAAGAACAGACAGGCACAATGCAGGCCATGCTTGCATCATACTGACCCACCAACTTGCCCACATACATACATACATACATACATGCATACATACATATGTATGTCCACATATGTGTATATATATATATGTATGTATAGACTATGTGTGTGTGTACATATATATATATATGTAGAATGCAAGGAATGAGTTCACGAGCTTGTACTTGGAAGCTCCGTTCTTTCCTCTTTAAGTTGTTCCGGGCTCTCGACACCACTCACGCAGACCTTCCCAGAAAGAGCTCCCGAGGTGGATTCGGATGGATACCACGCGGCCATCACGACTCAAAACTCCCAGGGTCTGGGCATCGAGGGCTTCGACCTGCGCAAAGCCGAGGTGAACCAGAAGCCGTTGATGATTCGAGACCTTTTGGGCCTCTATTCCCAAGATGTGTCCAAGATCCAAGACTTTTGGACCAGCTGCCTTTCTGTGGGTAGACTTGGCGAGACTTGCGCCGTCTTCAGTGACGGTACCCATGGCCTTGATTACATGGCTTGCTTTGCTGGCGGCCCTGGCACAGTACCCTTGGTCATGGGTCCCAGCAACTTCAACATCACAGCTTTGCAGTGCGCCGGCAGCCAGTGTGCGAGCCTTGTGGGGGTCAGCAGCCCAAGCCACGCTAGCAGAGGATGGGCAGAACTGCGCTGGCTATCCCGAGCCGCCGCTCAGCGAAAGGCCATCCGACGGGTCAAGCCGAAGAAGTTTTTCCGACAGCACAATGCAGGTGAGAATGACTTCCGTGAGCGCGGCTTGGGCCGACGTGGAAGGCGTTGAAAAGAGCGATTGCCATGTTGGAATTTCCACAGCTGAGGGACCTCGGAGGAACTCCCTTTGCTTCTCCGACGAACTGGCTAAACAGTGGAAGCCTTGTTCGGAGCTTGTCCAAACCGCTGGCAGGAAACACGCCCCTATGTTTCAATCACCATCTTGAGTGCGTGATTAGCTATACGACGAGCACAGACACACTCACACACACACACACACAGACTGTGACTGAGACACTTGACATGAATTTGACAGGCTCGAATTCGCTTTAAGTAGTGGTGTTGGGTTGCGCTGCAGCGCGGCTCAAACCACCGGGAACCCCCAGGCCGGATGCTCAATGCCCCTTGTGGCCCCCGGACTTTCAAGATCAAGTCTGTCGGCAAAACTCCAAAGCTAGCGGCTCTTACGGCTACTACTACTACTACTACTACTACTACTACTACTACTACTACTACTACTACTACTACTACGATTATTGCTACTACTCGTACTACTACTACTACTACTACTACTACTACTACTACTACTACTACTACTACTACTACTACTACTACTACTACTACTACTACTTCTACTACTTCTACTACTTCTACTACTCCTACTACTCCTACTACTACTACTACTACTACTGCTACTACTACTACTACGACTACTTATTGCTACTACTACTACTACTACTACTACTACTACTACTACTACTACTACTACTACTACTGCTACTGCTACTGCTACTGCTACTGCTGCTGCTGCTGCTGCTGCTGCTGCTACTACTACTACTACTACTACTACTACTACTACTACTACTGCGACAAGCACTACTCCTACTCCTACTCCTACGACCACCACGACTACCCTACTACTTCTACTACATTTATTAGAAGATTAAGATGTGCCGCGCACCCCCAGCCCTTCAACTCTGCGCCGCTGCTTGGGATTCGGCTCCTAGTTTCTGTCAAGGCAAGGCTTCGAGTAATTGGGGGGAGAAGGGGGCCAGGAGATTCAAGAGATCCAGAAAACTGCCACAAGATGTGAATTTGGTTGTTATTGCTCTTGCTATTGTTGCGGCTATTAATATTTAGCTGGTATTTTTGTTAGTCTAAGGAATGACATGAACTTGTTGTTGATATTGTTGTTGCTGCTAATATTATGCAACTGTCATTATTGGTATTATGTTGCTATTCTTATGGTATTGGTATTATCATAATCGGTGCATGTTTTGGTTGTTTGTTGTTACTACCATGTTTTGTATCTGTATTAGTATTGGTGTTAACACTATTACACCCTTATTCATACTATTTTCAAACTTAGTGTTAGTTATCATGCTTGTTTTAGTATCGCAAGTACTGTTAATTTTGATTCCAGGGCGAGGGTGCCTCCAAACGAACCTTGAAACACAGGTCAAGTAGCAATGCCCTCAGGTGCGAGATCTCCTGAACTCTCTAGGGGTATTCCAGAAGCTCATAAAGAATACTGACAGGAGTGATATCAATAGCAGCAATAAGCCAATACTAACAATGATGGTTGTACCGGAAATCATACTAACATTCAACTACCCAAAGCCCTACACCCTAAAGTAACCAGCTTTCAGGCTTTGTGAGCATGGCGGCCGGGAGCTTGGAATCATGCATTGCACTGTTGCTGTTGATAAGAAGACACGAGACTTCCTGCGTGACCTCTGCACTACAGTCGCACGAAACTGCATAGAGTCTCCTTGTGTTGGTTGTTGAGTTTGCTTCCTACCGTTGGCACACTACGAGGAAGGTCTTGCTTGGGAAAGAGCATGCTGAACGGTTTAATTTGATTCACAAGACGCTGGCGGCAGGGCGTTATGCGGGGGGGGGGGGGGTTGCAGGCCATCGTAAGCCCAAGGATCATGAACCTGAATTCAGGCTTAAACGCCCATGATGCATACATATCCTGCATTTTCTTCCACTTGACACATCACACCTGAGATGCATATGTCGACAGTCGCACCTGAACCATTCAGATCCATTCCGTGGATGCCGAAGCCACGGACTCAGAGTGTTGAGTATGTCCCTTTGCCACTTCCTCTAGGTCCGAATGAAGCTAACAAAGGTCGTGGGGTTATCGCCGTTCATCGAGAAATTACCTTTCAGGCAACTAGATTTCGTGCTCAGCTCGGTGCTCATGGGCTTAAGGCTTTTGGCTTACGTATGGAGCCCTCCGATGCAGGACTTCTATGTTCTTGGTTGCGGTTCAATTCAAAGCTTGTAGGAAGGTCATGTCCACGAGAGATCTAAAGGCAAGCGCACATTCCAGGGCTGACGTTTCAGCAAGCGTTCCAACTCTTTCTGTGCAATGCTACTGCATCTTCATGTGGTGGAGACGCAAGCCTTTGGCAGAGGCAGGTTCGGTTGCTGAAGCCTCGTCTCTTGAAGAACGGAACTGCAAGTCTGTGTTCATCTGTTTCGTTGTGCTCTGTTTCCTGTCTCTCTGCTGTTGGGCCTTGCGTTTGCTTTGTTCTATCTTGCTGTTTGGTTCTATGGCCTCGGGTGCCCTTTCGTCGGTGTAGGGGAGGCCTGAGCACATGTCGTATCCGTCGGCTCACCTTCCGTACCTACACTGGGCCCATGTCCAGCTTGAACAGTCTTGCATGTAGCTCTGCACTCCATCGTTTGCACAGGCTCAAGGCTGCTGCCTTATCAGTCTACTCCCGACAATGAAGTTCTGTGCCTTTCTGGCCGCTTTTGCCGCCTTGGCCTCTGTGGGCCAGGGCCGCACCGCACTTCGCACGGCACGATCCCGTGCCCAAGCTTTGCGGGCCGAGGACGAAGAGAACCCTTGCCCGGGAGGACACTTCATGGGGATCTTACATGACATGAGCCTAAGTTAGTAGTACTGGGGCTCTACAGGTGTTAGTGACTTTAAGAGGGGTGTGTAAGGGTTCTAGAGGCCGAAGTCCTTGCTAAGTATGAGGCAAAAGAACCCTAACACTTTCGGATTACTAACGGAGTAACGCAGGACAGCCGAATCGCTACCCCTCCGGGCTTGACAAGAGCTACAAGATCATCGGCAAGAACAAGCTGGACTCTAGGTGGCAATTTGGGATAGGGCTGTGAATTCCATCGTGGTCCTATGCCAACCCTAAAGCCCTGTTTGGCCTGTCCTTGATGTCCATCATGGTCTATACATAAACCCCCGAAGAACCTACACGGCACCCTTTCAAGGGGACCCTGGTATAGAACCCTCTGGTATAGTTAAGGACCCGATTATGGAGCCCCAAAAGCACCCTTTAAAGGGGATCCTATGACCTTGAACGACCCAGGATTCCATTTGGGACACCACAAAGCTCCGTGAGGCACTAGCCAAGGAGGAGCAATGGAAGAGACTTCGCTCGGGTAAAGGAGCATTATTCAGAGTAGGTAACCTTTATATAGTTCCTATACAGTCCCTATAGAACCACAAAGGCTAACCTTTAGTTCCCCATGATACCCGATAAGTAGGTACTGAATCGATCAGGGTTGCTTCAGGGATATACTATAGGGGGCAAAATAATTGCCAAGACTACTTTGGGGGTTCCTTACCTTAAACTGGGCCCCAAAACTCTATTCTAATTTTCAAGGCGCCTACAGTAGTTGCTTCAGTGTTCTTAGTAATTTGTCGTTGGTTGTTCCTATAATGATAAGGAAACTTTTGAAGATGATGCTTCTATTTTGCTTTAACCGGGCGCAAAAGTTTTCATTGAGGGCTCGGAACAGGATTTGGGGGTAGTTATTAAGGCCCCACTATACTCTAGTAGCCCTTATAGACCCCTTTTAAGGAACCCTATTCCAAAGGATCGGCCAGCCGTGGCTCCTCAAGGCGACTTTCACCAACAACGGGCCCACCAGCCGCAGCTTCGGCTTCCAGGGCGGCGAGGACAAAGGCGCCTAAGCTGATTATTACCCAAGCTGATTTGGACTTTAGGGGTGAGGGGTTTAGGGCTTCAGGCACCGAAGGTGATTTGGACTTTAGGGGTTTAGGGTTTAAGGCACCTAAGCTGAATTGGGGCCTAGGCTTTAAAGCAGGGGTTTAGGGGTCAGGCTCCTGACTTGTTTCAGTTGAGCATGAGAGGCTTCTGAAGGGTTGAGGGTTTGGGGGTTGGGTCGTAGACTGGCTTGACTTGAGTCCAGTGGCAAAAAGGGGTTGGCGATGTGGAAGGGCCGGAATTAGAAGGCTCTTGATAAGGACCTGGATCTACGCTACGTACTAGACTAATTAGACGAACTCAGGCTTTTTGGACATCGTGGTGCCTGCTGGCTGCGTGGATTGCGTCCTAAGCACACAGGCCCGCGTCTTGTCATCGGCTCAACATACGGAGTTCCAGTACAGAGACGACAAGCCCTTCACCAACGGTGAGGTCACCATGAGCGGCATCTGTCTAACTCCCCAGGTGTGCAAGGGCTTCAAGTGCCCTCATCCACTCACGCAGAAGCTCAAGGGCAATGAGACTTTCGGGTGGTCGGAGAGTGCTTGCTGCGAGCCCAGGTTCTGCAAGGATGAGGTCACTTGCTCACCGTCGAGCCAGTGGGAACCGCGCAAGGACTTCGACACCCGCATGGGCTCCACCCCGCAGGCTTGCTGCACGGCCAAGTATTGCCCCTCGGATTTCTGCGACAACATCACAGGTTGGGAGAAGCACCCAGCGACCGGTCTGAAAGGAAGCAGCAAGGAGGAGTGCTGCATCCAGAAGGAGTGCATGGATTGGACCTGCTCTGACGTCACGATCATGACAAAGAAGTCCATCACCGTCGCCGACCAGCTGACGGGCAAGGACACCACCCGCAAGGGCTGGAGCGATGTGGAGTGCTGCGAGGAGCACCACTGTGATCAGTTCAAGATTCCGAAAGAGTTGAAGTCCCTGTGGAAGCTGAAAGACAAGGCTGCAGAGATCCGGGGAGTGCATCTGAAGGACTGCTGTGAGCCCCGCCTCTGCTCCGACTTCGCCTGTCCCAACAACACCAAGTGGAAGCCCAAAACCCAGTCGGCTGAGGAAGGCGCCCTCGCAGGATCTACCCAAGAGGAGTGTTGTGAGCCTCTCTTCTGTAGTGCCTACACGTGCAGCAACACCACGACGCTGCAGAAGAAGGTGGGGGGGCGGGGGGGCGGGGGTTTCAGAAAGCACGGGGCGATAATGGTGACCATAGGATCCTCGGTGTAAAGACCTTGAAATCAGGGATCCCGAATTCCAAAAGGGATTCCCAGGTGAAGCCGGAGGAGCGTCGTGGCTCCACAGACGAGGAGTGCTGCGAGGAGAAGTTCTGCAAGGACTACAAATGCTCCGACCCCACCAAGCGGATTCCTGAGTGCTCTTCGATTGTAGGTCTCATGCAGGGAATCGATAGATTCTCGGGGTGCTTGTTAAATGAACCCCCCCCGAAGTGTACTAAGGTGGGTTCATTTCTCTGACCAGCTCGGTCCAAGCAACATTGACCGGCGTGGCAGCTCGGATGAGGAGTGCTGCGAGAAGCTTTTCTGCCGGCCGGAGATCTGCAATCCCAGAACCCTTGATTATACAGTAATTGTTTTGTCGTTATACTGGATAATTAGTCCAAGCCTTCGCGAAAGGTTTTCTAGCGAGAAAACTCTGTTGCTCATTCTGGTAGCTCTTTGCGAAAGAACTCCACTGACATGACAATGATACATAGCAAGTAGTGTGGTTCCTGCATTCTGGTAAATCTTCGTCGAGAGCAAGAACCTAGGCACCATGTGGAAGGGCAAGGACGGCCTGGACACGCTCCAAGGGAGCACTATGGCCCAGTGCTGCGAACCCGTCTATTGCGGCAACTTCACCTGCGACACCGATGATGATGGCGACGGTGACGGCACCATGTGGTACAAGAAGATGGACACAAATGCATACAAGTGGCAGGGAAGCACAAACGAGGAGTGCTGCGTGCCGAAGTACTGCAGTCAGTATACCACCTCCACACCCACGCAGTGGAAGAGGAAGCCTCAGAAAAACGCCCAGGGCAGCACGGATGTGGAGTGCTATGACCAGCTGTGGTGCTCTGACTACTGCTGCGTCGGTGCCGGATGGGTGAAGAAGCCGGAGGCGGGAACCCGACCGGGAAGCACGGATGCAGAGTGCTGCACTCCTGGCAGTGAAGCCGAAGACCTGCCTGACCTGCATACCAAGAAAGTGCGCTGAATCGCCTGACCCTTAGCCACCGCATCTTGCTAGCAGCCAGAGCGAATCCGGCTTGTCCTGTCCAAGCGATTGGCTGGCAGAGGAAAGGAAAAAGCTGTCAGATCTGACGGTGAGAGCCTGCAGTCCCGGAGGCCCGGAAGCATGTCCCGTGGAAATCCGAAAAATGGTGACAAGAGGACGGGAAGAACAGTAAAGACACTGAGAGACACGACAAGGGCAAGAATAGTGGAACAAAGCACTTAACAAGGCCATCAATAGTCAGAGCACTAGCCTCTGCACAAGAAGCAGTATAGCAAGTGCAGGGCTAGCAAGCATAGCCACAAAAGCCAACCAGAAAACACCCAACCGGCTTCGTTGCAGTAGTAATTATGTTAATCGCGACCCTAACAATCACGAAAGGCGAGTGGCAAAATACCGAGCATAACAGGAACTGCTCTGTTTAGACTTCATAGCCTAGCTGCGGCACCACCTTCACAACGGCACTTCTTTGTGTGTCAGCCCTACCTGAAAGCATGTCTGTATACGTGTATTGCCTCCCCCGAGACGGGTAGAATGAGTTATCGTATCCGCTTATCGTCCCCATGGCACACTGCAATGTACACCAACATCCTATTGCAAGTGTCAAGGCTTCTCTATCGAACCAGCTCCTTTGATGTTCCATCCTGGAATTGGCACACATCCCCGGCAATCGTTCTGTCTAGCAGAGTTGCAGTGGAACGCTCGTGTACGAGGCTCACATACCCTTAACTTCAACCCTAAGCCGTTAAACCTTGAAGCCCTAAACCCTCAACATTGCTGGACTCCGTGCCTACTTCGTGCGAGGGTGCGGGGGGTCGAAGCCCTTAACGCCCCTACTACAGAGGTCCAAATACATAATTTCCAGCACTATACTGGGGCTCCATAGTAAAATGGCAAAACCCTATTCTAATTATTAAGGCGCCTCCTTTGAGCTCTGAGGCCGGATCTGTTCTGACACAGTTCCCCTGTGAATCGCAGTTGTCGCTTCAGAGGCCGTGGCTTCAGAGACGGGATCTGAGATAGAAAGTAACATCGCTTAGAGTCCTCTTTATAGTTCTGGTAGGTTCTAAATGATCAGTTGTGGTTATATCGCCCACCGAGCCCCAAACCCAGCAACTGCCAAGTTCAAACTCGACAGTTCGAGGTTCGCAGGTCGGCTCGGGTTTCGAGGTTGGGTCCGTGTAGGTTTTACAGTGTGTGGGCCCTTCTTATGTAAGTGTTGAACCATCCATCGTAGGTGATCAATGACTAGGTTCTGTGGTCTTAGCCTAAGTGTGTTCTGGAACCCTGAAGCCTCAACTGGGTTGATGGGGTCTGCGAGTGCTGGAAAGCCAGCTTGCCATCTCCAGCCAGGTCTCCGAGATGCCGCTCCATGTCTACTCTTGCCTTGGCTGGTGGCTTGGCGCTGGCGCAGTCCGCCAGGGGCCCATGCCGCAGAAAAGGTCCTCTCTGGGGGTTCAAGTTGTGAGAACGTTTGTGAATCTGAGTCACTGAAGCTGGATTGGTGTGCTAACGAACAAACAGGTGATTCGATGACACATATCAACACGTGTCGCACTTAGTAAACACGTAATGCATGGCATGGAAAGTAGTTGGTGAGCGCAGCACAGCAGTTGCGACGCTCCTTGAAGCCGACGACATGTAGTTCTCATCAAGCGAGAACTGCAAAGATCTGTCGTAGCTTGCATAGGATCTTTGCTGTGCTGCTCTCTCATCACCCCATAGCCACGTCGCGACGAAACGCAAGGACGTTTTGCGGAGCCTGCTTGGAGAAGATATTGATGATGCTGCCCGGTCTGCCCGGTTCGTCTACTCTCATCCTTGGCTGCCAAGCCTAGTGGGAGCTAGTGATGAAAGACCACCCCAACCTATGAGCTCGATAAACTATGACCGCCAGATCACTCGGAGGAAAGTGTGAAGACCACTAAACAGCCGGCACTAGTCACTAGTATTCACTGATAGCCCCTATAAGAATAAATAAACTCGACGGTAATTGAAGATGCTACGCCGAGTCCTAGGTCGCTTCCTCGAGTGCGTTGCCTCCATCTCCCGAGGGGGACGAGGGCGCCGAGGTGCAGGGCTGAATAGTATAGGGGCCTTGATGATTGCCTACACTATTTTGGGGGCTCCTCATTATAATTATAGCATATTTGGCCCCAAAACCCTAAACTATAAACTAAGTATTAAGGCCCCTATATGAATGGGTTTAGAATCTAAGGCTTACGGCTTCAGGGGACTGTTGGAAACGTTTTGAAGCTTTATAAACCAGAGCGTGCTGACATCTGTTTTCCGTTAAGACTACATGTCCTCATGTTGAATAGCAGGCACTGCAGCAAGGAAAAGGAACTAAAGTCAGGTTGAATGTGCTGTGGTTGGAGTTATTTTACCTGACGAGCCCGCGCCAACTCGACTGATGTGGTCAAGAGTGACGGAAAATGGCAGTAGCACAGAGCCGACTGACACGGTAGCGATATGGATTTGGATTGTGCATGGTCACTTGGCGGCGACAGTACGACATCTTGCGTCTTGAGGGTCAGTGTGCTATGCATCGGTCTCGCTGCTTCAGGATGCTTGGGCGCTCCAACTCATGAGTAGATGATCACCGTATGCTTTGCAAATCCACAAACGGCCAACCACTCCATTGCGCCAAGAAAGGTGATCAACCTGAATCTACGTCAGTGCGAGCAACCGCACATGCCCTAGCCTGAAGTCATGACGCTCCTCTCCTCTAGCTGCAATCCTGTCAAGCTGCAGTCCTGTCAACCCTGCTCTCAGCCCAGGTAGAACCCTGCAGAAACCGAAAAGACTAGAAGTTTTGCAAAAAAACCTTGCAAATGCCAAAGAACACTGACTGAAGTCGTGTATGAGGCCCAGAAACCCCAAAATCTAAACGCTGTACGACCTCCCATCGGAGCATTGCATATGCAGCAGGCGGCGACCTCGTCTACTTCCTCGTTCCGGACAGTTCTAATGTATTGCTTTGTTCGGATTGGGGGGGTACGGGAGTCCCAACCACAAACATCCCCCCCAACCTCCAGAAAGCAGCACCGCCTGTTTTGATGCATTAGATTGCTGGATGCAAAGAGGCATTGCCCTCCTGGAACTCCTACAATGTCGTTATCAGGGCCCCTTCAGATTCTGAACCTCCGACAAAAGCCCTGGGCTGCGGCGGTAGTTGGAGCCCCCCCTCGTCGCTTCGATGGCCCTGATATCGACACCTTAGAAGGGCCCCCACCCTGTAATAGTGTATATAATAGGAATATAGTAGGGCCCTAATATAATCCTAATAGTCACTATTACAGGGTGGGGGTGCAGCTTCTAACCGACACCCAATGCCTTGAACCTTTGAGCCCTGGAACCCAACTCCTAAACATGAAGCTCCAAACGCCAAGATGCGGGGCCTTGAAACTGAACGAGGCATCCCGGCATCCTCTTGAAGTTCCTAGAAGTGACAAGTCTGGATTGTTCAGGCGCCATCCAAGACATGTATGAATTTGTCCTCGATCCTGAATTTCAACGCCTGGTTCAATCCATTTGGCTGCCTATCAAGAGCGAACTCTGAACCGACCAACGGCTGTAAAGCTTTGCCTGCAACTCTGCCAGCGCGAGGGTCGAAACCCTAAACCCGTTTGAAGCCGAAACACTCAACTAGGTGGCAATTTGGGAAACTTTGTAATTCCCCTTATGGTTCTTATAAAAGTACCTATTCATAAATACTTTTCAGAGCCCCGAAACTGCAACCCAGTCAAGCCTAAGTTATGTACAAAACCCAGATCCCACCTCGAAGCCCTTGAGACCAGCTGCCTGGCCACGAGGAAAAGTGCGGCATGCGACAACACCTCAGACGGCTGGAGCTTGCGGGAAGGAGATCTTCTGACACTCAAACAACTCCAAGGCTTCAGGGTGGTTTGAGGCAGACAGGTGGTTTCGGGATGCGAAGGGGTTGGTTGTGTAATGTTAAGGGCTTCCGATGGGGGGTTTTGGAGCTTTCTAGAAGGGCTTTATAAGGCTTAGAAGGCTTGTGTATGCTGAGGAGGGTCTAGGGGTCCAGAGCGTGTTGTGCCAGGATCAGGAATCCAGACCAGAACACTTCTCCCCCCTGACCAAGGCAGACCTAACATAACAGGATCCTTAATAACTAGAACAGGACTTTGGGAGGCTCCTTTTATTTCAATTATAGTACAATTTACTCCCAAGCACTGGTCTAATGATTAGGGCCCCTTACCTTGTTACTATAATATGTTAAAAAGACCCCTGAGAGGCGATCCGAGTCTCGGAAGCTGAAACATCGGCGTTGCCCTTTAACAGGGATCTTGTTCCGAATCGCTTGGTTGTGGTCCTGGGTAATTCACCCAGAGTTTACTTGACTAAAGGTGCCGTAGTTGTCTATCCTGTTTCTGTTTTCCTTCATGAATACTACTCACTGTACACTCGAGAAGCCCAGTCGATCATGCGATGCGCCTGCCCAATTCTAGCTTGGGGTAAGTGTCTTGAGGGCGTTGGGGTTTGCGGAGTTTTTGCAACCCTTTGCCAGCTCGTGTGTGAGCGAGGAGCCGTGGCACAACGCAGGGAGAGGCGGACTTGTGCACTCGAGCTTGACTTTGAGGAAATCCTTTCTTTGCTTCGGGCTTGGGCGTTACGATACGAGAGCTGATGGAGGAAAGCCTTGCCGAAATTGATCGTTTGGTGGAAAGTTGGTTGCAAGCCCAAGCGGAACGGCATGAAAGAGACCTTGCGAGTACGTGTATCATGGTAACCCGCACCATGCTTGAACCGCAATCCAGGCCCTCAGTAACATAGCTACCGCTAGACCCGAATTCCCAAAGTCAAATCTTCCAAACCTAAAACCCCTAAACCGCGAAACCCTCGAGCCTTGGGTGCTCGCACAGTGGCTTTTAGTGCAAAGTCATCAGGGTGAACCCCAATTACGACTCCCGAGTACCGGGTCCCAGGAGCTTCCTTTTGGGACTGGTCTAGGATAGTACTCCGGCCCGGAGGGCAGCTAGAAGCACCCCTCAGTAAGTATCTTGATAAAGATGCTAGCCCTGCAAACCCTTATAACCTGCAACATCCTACGCTTCTCTACATGCGAAAACGACAGCGACGAGGCAAGCAAAGCCCGATCCGACTTCGACTTCTGACTCTTTTCAGGAGGGCGCCTTCGTCACACGTGTGCACATAGGTGCTTAGGGGTTAAGATTTCAGGGGTTGTCGGCCTCAGTGTGGGGTTCAACAAGGGTTTTAGGGATTTAGAGGTTCAGGTTTCAAGGATTTAGGGGTTCGAGCTTCAGGGGTTTTGGGGTTTAGGCTTGTGGTTTTGGGTTGGGGAATTTAGAAGGAAAGGATGTAGGGACTGGGGTTTGAGAGCCAGGGTGCCGGGTTCAGGGTTCATGGATACTGTTACTGTAAGCCCCAGATTGATAAACCCCCTTCTTTTCATGGCCCTGATATCCGGATGCCGAAGAGATCCCAAAGCAATGGCAGTGGTTCAATCAACAGAGGTCAACACTACGGCCTCAATTCGGGCCTAGTGTACCTACGGGTTCCTTCATATAACTGTAGCATCAATTTGCCACCAGAACATGTTCGTAAGGCCCCATATCACGGTGTTGGGTTTAGAATGTGTAAAATCTAAGAAGTTCCTTCCGTAATTCTTGCGAGTGTGGGGGTGGTTCTACAGTTCCAGCCCACCGGTTTCGAAAGAACACCTCATCAAACGCCGGGTAACCGTGCTCTCTACTTTAAACAGTGGCTCAATGTGCTATTATAGTACACCTAAAATGTACTCTAGTATACTGTAATATACATATAATACACCTATAATATGGCTCATGATTGATTAGACGCCTTGTGCGAGGAGCGAGGATCTGTGGCCGCAACCGATGTGGAGGCTGCGCCCTGCGCTACGGAAATCTCCCGAAAAACCCTAGCTAGGTGGCGACGTGGGGAACCAGTAAGTTTCCGTTTATGGTTCCTATAGAGGTACCTATTCATAAATACTCTAGGGGCCCAGCATTACGAGTTTAGACACATCTAGAATCAAGGCCCTCAGTATCCGCTCTGCCTGGCCATGCATGCTACTAAACGTTGCGCATGCTGCCTCGACTGCTCTTTGAAGCAGTCTGTTTGCAACCACATTGCCGCCCTCGTTCCAGTCACAGAGTGCATTCCATCTCGCGGTCTAATTGTTGCATCGCACGCCCGCGCTGTGCATGTGCGGAACAAAACAATTCTGAGGCGCCACGCAGTCATCTTAAACGGCGCAGCATCCTTCTTTCTTGGCCTTGGTCCAGGGTTTACGTCAATGTGTTGCATTCGGCACGTGCGCGCACCACACGTTGCCAAAAAGTTGAGCTAGCACGCAAGGCTTTGAGTTGCAAGCTTCGTGCCCTCAACAAGCACGCATGCACTTCGCGCAGCGCTACTTTTCGTAGCACGCTGTTCGAGACAGCATGGCTAGGGAGGCCCTTGACACCTAAGCCGGAGGTTGCACCCGAGCCAGCCACAGCAAAGCTCGAGACCCAGATCCTTTGACAATGCCTGCCTGCAAACTGTTGAGCTAAGCGCCTTTGCTTTCGGATCTGTTGGCGGCTCTTAGACAGCTTGACCGGTTCCGGGTTGAGGATTGCAGAGTCTGAGGCCGGACATGCAAGACAGTGCTATAGTTGTGCAGCTTTGCAGCAAGCTTATTCGTTTCGGCAAGGCCGCAAGGCCCTGACACTTGCTGGATGGCCGCCGAATAAGACACGATCAAAACCCTCGCTTGAATCTCGCCTGGCTTGTCTGACAAGGCGATCCGGAAGCCTGAAACCCTAAGTCCTGAAACCCTGTAGCCCTAAATATCGTATCTTCTGATGCAATGAGGCTCCCGCTGGGCCTTCTCTCATTCCTGGAAAGCCGCACAAAAATCCTCAAGACCCCTGAAGAGCCAGTTGAAGCTTTGCAGAATTCAGCCGCCCATCCCAGGCTCGCTTCCGGTCTGCAGTTGCCCATCCCAGCCCGAAATCGGAGCGAAGGCCCAAAGTCGCAAAGTGGAGTTCTCGGGCTCATGTGTGGTAAGTGAGCCCCAAAAAGTTGGAAACCGGATTAAGGCCAAATAGTGCTGGGATTCCCTATACATTACTCTTAAGGATTGAGGCTATGGGGTTTCCAACTTTTGGGCTTCTACTGTAAAGGTCTTTGGTGAGCATTTGTTTGTAGGGCTGTGTAAGAAGACTGGTGAAAGGATGTGTGAGTCTCTTGGTAAGAAGTGCCCCACTACATGCTTCGCTTCGAGGATGTTCCAGGGTTTGGAGGCAAAAGGTTTCGATGACGGTTCTATGACACTATGAGGGAGTTTCCGAAAATACGGGACCCCAATATAGTACCCTAAATAGTAGGATCCCCATTATAAGGACCCCATGATAAGGTACCCCTAATTTTCGGAAACTCCTATGAGGGTTCGAGAAAGGGGTTTCTTCGACTCGGGTGCTTTGCGGGGCAAACCTGCAAAACGTTCAGAAGGTATTAAGCCTGCCTTGTTAGTTGCGTTAAACAACGTGTCGTCCTAGTGGTTGTTCTACGGTCCGTTCTGGAGAGTATCGTATGATTAGTTTCTTGGGCTTTTCTAGTTCAGGTACTATGCTCCTAGGCCGAGGGTACTTAGGAATGCTGGTCTATGTATTATTTGCAAGTGTGTTATATACATACTAATAATGTGTATATATATGTATATGTATATGCAAAAGTATATGTATATGTTGTTAGTTTGGAGGTATTAATGGTTGCTCAGCCAACGAGCGACGAAGCGGTCACGCAGATTTAGCGCAGCCAGGTGCCAATCACGCCTGGTTCGCACAGCCACCCGCCAGTGACGAGGACTTGCAGACAGGTAGCGAGAGCCGCAGCACACCATAATAGTGATGGATGTTGCTCTACCTTTGCCATTACTGTGTCGTACTTTCCTCACAAGCAGTTTCAGCAGAACATTTTTCATTTTTCTTGTTGTCATCTCGTACCTGCTGTTGCTGCCATGTTTTGCACATCGCCAGCCCGGCCCAGGATTCTCGGTGCTGTCCTGTCTCTGGGCTGTTTGGGATTGAGGCTGGCGGGGTGGCAGGGAGATGAATTTGAGAATGTCGAAAGTGTGTGGGGGGTGGGGGGGGGAAGGGCTCAACGAATTGAACCTAAAGCCTATAGGCCATAGTGCTACCGCCTTACAGATGCGGGAACTAGACGGCAAGTCTCGTGAAGCTGTTGGGTTTAGGAAGTTGCTGGAATTGTCCTGGCGCGGGCAACACACGAGCAGAATCGCGCTTGCACGCACCTTATACGGTACTGCAAACTCTCGTCCCACCTCTTATGACGGTAATGGTGGTTTTGTTTGCACATTCTCTCTGAACCGCCGAACCGCCGGGACAGTGCTTGCACACCAGCAAGGCGGCTTTCAGTCAGCTCGAAGCCAAGCATTCGTTTGTCTCAGTTTGTGCTTTCCCTTATCTAGCGGCTCTTGCTTCCTTGCCAGTATGGGTGTTGCTATACAGACCTAGTTCATGACGGAGAGGATGCGACGCCGCTGCCTCCCATGCTGCCGACTATGGCTGGGCGCTTTTTCTGGGACAGCCATGAGCTTTAGGGTAGGCTTAGGGTTTGAATTTTGGGGGGTTGGGGGCTTGTGGGGTGGACGCAGGACGGCGGCAGTAGTGTCCACGTAGCGGGCAGCAAGGGGGGGTTGGGGCCGCATCGGCTGTTTTCCAGCCGTCTTAAAACAGTGGGGCTTGGAGCTTAAGCTGCTGGTTCGGGGTGATCATGGTTCTGTGACGGCACCTTGCGGCTTGCGCAGAGCTCCTGCTCTCGGGAAAGATCTCTGAGCACACGTTTCGGCCAAGTCCTCGAAGCCACCGATGTTCAAGACTTCGGTTTCAAGTTCTTGTTGAGCCCAGCAACTGTATCTTGTCTGAGGTGGCCGTGCCACCAGGTCTGCCCACTACATCAAGGTGCGCCCTGAAAAGCGCGGGTAAGTCTAGGAAGCTGCATCCTCACACTTGCGGGCGTCTTCCTCTCCGGAAAGGCGACATATCATAAGCTGCTTCGCTGTTTGTGCTTACATCTTGGTCGTTTCCTGGCCAATTGTCTCCAGAAGCCGAGGTCCGTACCCCGTCCTTTGAAGACAGATGCTGGGCTAGTGAATTCCCGACCGAGAGCATTGAGGGTTATGGCAGCAGGCCCGCACCTGGAAGATCTCAAGCCCAACACCCCACAACCTAGCGGAGCTAGCGCTCCTACCCCAAGATACGACAAAACCATCTGCGGAATATGTCCCACAGCAACCTGGAAGCATATCCCCCAGATAACGGCCACCTTACTCAGACTTGGGTCAAGTTTTGGGGTTAGGGGTGACAGTGTATCTACCAACGCTACTATCTCCAAGCGGCTAAAGGAAACTCAACGCAACCGGGCAAGGAGACGATGGTTTATGTGCCTGTCTCACGGGGGCTCTTTCAACCTGGGCTGCATGAAGATCTTGCAGATAGCAGGAGCCTTGCCATTACCACCAGCCCGCCCCGTGCAACCATAATCAAGCGCGCAAGGAGTAGATTGGCACAGCCATAGCCCCTTATCTCCACTATACAGTGCACTACTGTCACTACTGTACCTTCTCCAGCATCCCCTAGAATGCAAGATTGCCAAAGGGACGCAGGAGCGAGGGCAGGCGTTTGAGAGAGCATCAACGTGAACCACAAGGAGGACGCCATCGATGAAGCCGAGGAGGACCCTTCCGAAGACTTTGTTTGGCTGTCAATCTACTGTTGTTATGCCGTGGGCTCATGTTTTCAGTCTCGCACGCCTTCGTGGAATCAGGGTGTGATGAAACTGAGTGGCAGAAACCGTTGACTCCGTCAGTGCTGTGCTCACTCACCCAAGCCTGCAGCATGGTATCAGTAGATGTGCAGTTGACGTTTCACGTTGCAGGCAAGCTTGCGATCACATCATACTTTCATCGGACATCGCCGAGAACATGCTTCACAACTATTCACAAGCGTTCCTTGAGCGGTGACATTACCAGCTGGCCAGCTGCCCCATGCCCACCCCAACGAGTCCAAAGTGTTGTTTTAGGTGCCATGGGCTGAGTGACGTCACTTCTGAAGCTTATTTGGGAGTTTCCGAAAATGAAGGGTACCTCATTTGGAGTCCGTATAATAAGGATGCTACTATTTAGGGCACTATATCAGGGTCCTCAATTTTGCGGAAACCCTCGTTTGGAGACAGTGATGGTCCAAGGGATCGACCCCTAAAGCCCTTCCACTTCCTAAACCCTAAACTCTCGTTGTGTCCGAGTTGCGAGATTGTAAACTCTCGCGTAGAGTTAGCCCGCATCTCGTTTCCGTAAGAAGCCCCACTCTTGGCTCCGGCGTGGCCCGCGAATCCTTGCAGCTGTTTGTGTTCATCTATAAGTTGCGTGGTTGTGTGTGTATATATATATAAATACATTTATACATATACCTATATTCATATATATATATATATATATATGCACGCATACAAGCGTACATAAATACATACATAATATGATCTAGCCCCTTCTAAACTTGGCCCGGGCCTTTGCGATGAAAGCATGATGTGTGGCGGTCATGATCTTGGCGATCTTCTGCTGCCTGCAGCTTCAAACGTGCATGGCCAAAGGTGAAGTCCATGTCCATGACAACAAGGCAGAGATAGTGATAGACGATTACGACAAAGGGCTGCTGATGATATTCCTTGTCCTTGGAGCTGCTGCTGCAGTGCTGGGTAAGGAGGCTTTCCCACCGATGCTTGTCAACTCCACACTTGTAGCTGCCTGGCTGGTTTGTACATACATATAGCTCAATCTTAGGGGCGTCCGTGGCCCGAACAGAGTTTCCATGAGAGCTGGTTACGGTGGTTTGCCACCTGTCAAGAAGGCGGCAGCCCGCGACTCCTCTGAGATCGTTCCAGGGCAGCTCACTACCGCTTTTGACGAGCAGAGGCAGGCTGAAAAGCTACGCTTCGTAGACCGGGGATGCTCGAGAGAGCCCCCCGGGGGCCGCCGTTAATGTATATAGAAGGTTTGAAAGGTTACCCATATCATTCCTGAGGGCTCCTGATTACAACTATACAGTTATTTGCCCCAAGACCGATTCTAACTACTAAGGCCCATATATTGCTTTGTAATGATCAAATAGGCGATTCTCCCAACCAGCACTGCAAGGGGTTTTCGTGGCATTTCCTACGGCAATCCCCGTAAGCCGGCGCAAGCCACAACCATTATTGGGAAACACTAAGCCCTGTCCCCAAATCGCGAAGGAGATGCACATCGTCGGCGACAGCACCGCATGAAGCCTGCCACCCGAACTGAATGACATGTACATCTACCAGCCCCTTGGATGGTTCCCGGAGAACGGCATCCTCGACTTGCCGGATCTAGTTCACAAGATTAAGTCTTTCATTTTGACGGAGCCAGAGGCCAGAAGTCCAAACAAGCAGCAAATTAAATGCAAGGGAAGCGCTTAATCAACGTGATACGAGCAGAAAACGTGGCACAAAAACGTTGAAAATGCTTTTGGGTAAGCAACCAGCAACAAGAACACTAAAATCAAGGTTGACAACTCGGGTGGCCTATTCTTTTCGGGTTTACAATGGTGGCGACGCATTTATGTATCTGTCTATTTGGCAATTATGGAGAATGAAATAGTTATGGTATCCCTACGACAGATGCATGAGATGATGCTTCAACAACAACCACGAAGGATACTTCCTGCTGTAACTACATCTCCAACGTGACATGGTGTGGGCATCTCATCAAATTCTTGTTTTTGGTATTCTAGATATGTTGGCTCCTTGTACAAGTTGCCAAAACGACTGGCGTTCAGTGTACCTGTTGCTTAGCGGCATTACACTATTTTTACTTGTTGTGGATACATTCCCATCCAAAGAATGATTGAAAGCTGCCCATGTGAAAAAATAGAGCATAGTTTCTTGCAGCGCACAGCGCAAATAAGATCTGCCAGCTCCTTCCCGCGGAACGTTGTCTACACTCTCTTTCTGATCGTGCAAGAAATGTGTATTGATCAATGGTAGGTACTGGATATTTCAACAAGTTCTAGATCACGCAAGTTTCAGATCATGCAAATGCTGATTGAGAAGTTTGAAGAGAACTAGGAGACCTTTAATGTGCACCAGGAAGGCTGCAAGAGATACAACAAACGCTATTCAAACAAAGACTCTTTACAGAGAAGACGAAGAAGGAATACACAGCTCGGAACCCTGAACAAGTAAAGGAACGGCGGCAGGATCGCACGAACAGAATCAAACTCGAGGTTGTCACCTGTCCTGTCTGCAATGCCGATAGAGAAGTACAAACATGTTCAACACGACAAGTCACAGCGCATCAACATTCCATGCAGAAGTTCATGGATCCAGGTTTTGAGACGGATGTTCCCACACCCAACAAGATCAGAAAAATTAATGGCAAAGGGCAGTGTTGTTGCGGCACAAATGCTGAACCCCCATTTATCTGTCTGCAGAGGGTTGCTACCTTATTATTGTCGGGATGCGCTGTTGGAATTCCCATTTCGACTTCGCGCAGTTTCACTCAGAACGCCTCATACCACATGTCTTGCATGGATCGTCCGAGTGTGAGCGCCGAAACACTGAACCAAAATACGTAACAATGATGGCAAAATTCCCATGTTGGGCCTATGGCATGCGGGTTGGTGTGGGAGGTATCCCTAAGGTGGTATTGTATTGTGGCATCTTGGAGTTGGAATTGCCAGGGCGTGGGGTGTTCAGGTTGAGATCTTGGGATTGGACTTGCCAGGTGAGATGTTCGAGTCGAGATCCTGGGGTTGGGGCCCGGGAGGTGACATAACTTTAATTTCACGTTGGAGTGTCCGATGGAGAAACCTACTGCAACAAGCCGGAGGAAACCAAGCTCAAAGGCATCACGTGCATTGCCGCCTGCATCCTAGTATCGTGTCTCAGGGCGTGACGTCGGGTGAAGCATATCGGCGTTCTGAAATAAGGAAGCACAGTTTGGAGACTGCCTTTGCAACAAGCGAGCGATGTGAGGGAGGTTGATCTTCGAATATGGATGGCTTCAGTAGCTGTACATCGTTGATGCTTGGGGGCATCATCTCCTCATAAGTTCGCAGGTGAACGAAGCTTTCCGGGTCAGTAGAGAGTTTTGCAGCAAGTCCTGCTGCTACTTTTGTTTCGTACTTCTGCCATCGATGACTGATGATTGTGCTGCAAGGCTTGGCCTTTTTTAGCCCGAGACCTTCAACAGGGTGCGAAATCGCTACAGGCCTACGTTTCCAAAGTGCCGTTCCAGCCTTTAGACGGCTGCTTCTTGAGGGCCAGACTTCATCAGCTGGATGATCAGACCGTGATTCCTCGAGAGGCACTGCCACCTCGCCGCTTTTTGTTCTTGCACTAGCGTGGCTGACATTGGCAGGAATTTCAGACTCAATGGTGTTCTTAATCGCTTCGGTTGTCCTCGCTGCCGGACTGGTTTCTCCATGTTTGCTTTGACAGACCCATTCGGATGTGTCTTGGCTTTTCGGTTCCGTGTGTGCCATTACCGTCATGAGCTGGACTTGACTGCTTGCTGACTTGCACGATTCCGTGCTTCCATATGTAGTGTATCCAATCCCAATTCTAATACTACTAAAGCCCCGTAAAGCCCCTTTGGAAAGCCAACTCAGTGATACGTGAGCTCTCTCTTATGCCTACTTGTAGTTCGAGGCCGTCGTCATGTTTTGCCCATGGGGCACAAGCCGATAGACGGGCCCGCGCAACGGCTCGGTGACTTTCACTCACACTCGCAGGGGCTTGTTTGTTTGCCGTGCGTTTTGTATGTGCTGTGCACGAAGGGCGTAGTGCTGGAGCATGTCGAGCAGGGGGTTCACACTAAGCGGTGCACCAGTCGACCAACTTTTGTTTGCACTTCTTCTTCTTCATCTTCATGTGCTTCTTTTGCAGTGCTTCGCGCCCTGTTAAGTCAAAGGCTCGCAGCTGCATAGCTTGAGCTGAAGCTGCTGCTACATGTCCCATGATGTGTACTGACACGATGCGAGCTTCTCGCCAGGAGGCTCTTAGGCTTCAAAAGACATGAGCAACATGGCATACGGTAGGAGAGCACGAAGCTGTTCAGGATCTGGAAATTCAGGGCTTCGGGCTACCGTGAGATTGGAAGAGATGGTCTTCCGTGGACTTCGGGGTTTTGGCGGGGCATGACTCCAATGGGAAATGTCAAGTTGGTCGAAGCAAACCACAGCGCAGTGTCGCAAAGCACTTGACCCCAATACAGAACCCGAAGACGAACTAACCAATTCGACCCTACATGTAATCTACACCTTTAACTTTAAACCTGTCCCCCGTAGCTTCAGCCGCAGCCTTTCCAGCAAATTCCTCCAGCATGGCCTTCACCGGCGTGGACCGGGCTGCTCTCGTAGGAGCACTCGACCAGTGCCTGGATCAGATTCCGGGCTGCATTCTGTTCCTGTAAAGGGTTCTATAAGGGCACGTTTTTGGGTTCCTTTAAGGGATCTATAGGGTTTTAGGGTTGAGGGTTTAGGTTGATAGGGCACATCCTGCATTATCCAGACCAAGGAACATACCATCATTGCCATTGCGTAGGGTCCTTAAGATAATGCAGGATCAACCGTACTGGCTTTTGTTCTGATAGGCACTGTATTATGGGCTTCTCAGCTAGTGTTGAGTTGAACAGAAAAGAAGGGAAAACATTCCGTGCCGACTCTCAAGTTTCCGTAGCTTCGCCGCCGACCCTCTGCCTATAGAAGAGCATTAGAAAGCCGGTCCTTCCCCTCGTTCTGCGCCAGCGTCAGGCGTCTGCTTGAATCACGGGGACTCACGGTGTCAACCACACAGTTCGCAAGCACCCCAACGATTCCAAACTACTGTGCGTGCATTGTAGCATGCTGGCAGGAAAGACTCCCTTGGGCAAGTGGCGCCGCGGCATGCAACAGTTGCAAGCTACCTCTTCGGCCCCCCAAATACCCCTTTGCCTGGAGTGTCCAAGTTGCGAGAGCCGTACGCTTAGATCAAAATATGCTGTACCATTACTGTTTCACGGTGCTGTGCAAACAGCAAGGTCCAAGAACTTCAGCGGAGCTCAACCGAAACCCCCAAGCTGAACTCTAGACCCCACGCAGAGGTCTCCAGATTCTATAGGCGATTTCCTTCGTATCATGCTGGCATCCGTCCCGCGCTCGGCAGCCAGGGTTCCTGCTTGGGAGCTGTCCGTTCCAGTTACAGTTGAGCTTGGGTATTCTTTTCGGACACGAATCTCCCCAAAAGACTCCCAACCCCCCAGTCCAACAGCGTTGGGAACTAATGATTGCCCACCCTTCCGCCCCAAGCGACACGGACCCATCAAGATCCCTATGTCGGGTCGATTTGCAAATCCTCGGCGTTTCGTCTATACGGAGTGTTTAGCATGAGTCATGAAATTTGGTTTGCAATTGTCATTGCTAAGGGGTGCTAGAATCGCGTATAGTCGTGTGGAATTCCTGCGGGTGCCCCCTGTCTTACGAGCCACCACTTTCGCAAATCAGAAATCCCTTCAGTTATCACACTTTGCACCCTGCAAACCGTTGAATTCGGAGCAACGCCTTGGGACTGCTGGACACCGCCCAGGAGCCACTGATCTTCAGGCGCCCTGTTCCATGAGGGAAGAAGAGACCGCATAGACATAGAGGTTCTTGGGTGTAGGCCTTGGTGGTTTGTAGTTTTAGGACTTGTTGTCTGGGCCTTAGTTTTGGGTGAAAGTCAGGTTTGGGCTATGCCTATGCTGCTTACTCAGGTGCTGCAGCATTAGGTACTAGGATTTTCTGTTTCACTTTAACAGATCGAACATGCACCCGAGAAGACAAACCCCTCGGTGTTTTTGCTGGGATTACTTAAATCCTAAACTGAAAACCCTAAACCCTGTCCAGCCGAACTAGGGTGTGGGTTTCTTGGGGTTTAGCGTTTGCTTTCTGGGAGGCTGCTGTCAGTTGCTACCATGGACTATGCTTAGACATTTGGTGTTGGCTTCTCTGAGGGTCGCGTCTGACAGCTACCCTGTGAGTGAACCGACTTACAGGGGGATAATGAGATTCGCCGAACCTACTACTTCAGACCTTGCCAGGCTTGTCCGAGAGTGAGTGTCAAAAAAACCCTGTCCAGAGAGAGGCATACTCGGAATCGAACGAACTTCAAAAGTATGAACCTCATTTAGCCGGTCCCGAGCGTGGGAGCGTAGTTTAATAGGTTGCATTCATGTGTCGAAACAGCTTACAAAAAACCATATTGTAGCCTGAAGACCCTTTCCTAGAGACCCTTTCCTAAAGAATGCCTCGAGCACGCTGAAGGCCCTAGAGCCCTAAACCTGCCGTGTGCGAGTGTGAGTGTCGAAAGCCCTCAACCAAGAAACACATCTTGAAAAGAAGCACAGGCAGAGTTAAGCCTCAAAGCCACTTCAGGAGATCATCGCCCTAAACCCAGAAGCCCTTTTTGGAACCCCAATGGCTCGACACTCCCACATAGATCCCTTAAAGGAATCCTGAGCAGAAACACCAAAAGCCCCTACCAGCAATGCAAGGAAGCCTGAAAACGAAGCCCAAAATCCCTTAAAAAGGGAAGACCCCGCAAAAGCTCCAGTTTTCAGGAGATCTTCCCCTCTATCGCTCAAGCCCTGAGCTTACCTCCTTGGATTTTCGATGGCGCCCACCTGGTCATCGACAGGCCCCCGGAGGGCAAGGGTTTCTTCTAAGGGTTCCGGTTCCGGTTCAGCTTTTCAAGGGCTCCAGAGCTGGACCGTTCGAAAAAAGTCTTGGAGCCGTGAAGTCTTGGGTTTGGGGTCTTCGAGGATTAGGCTCTTGGGAGTTGAGTGGTTTAGGGCGTAGCCTCTTAGCCATCGGACTTGAATATGCATTTATAGTAAATACCTACGCAACTATACTCTGTGTAGCGAGCACCGAAATCCAACGTTTGGGACGCGCTTCAATCTTCGGACCCCCTAAACCTGAAGCCTTGCTGCCCAACTTGCAGGGTTTAGGAGTTTAGGGTTTGGGGTTGTCAAAAAGAGCTCTTCGTGAGACTCCTTTGCCAGGCCTTTTCAGGTTCAGACTTAGAGACAAGGAGCAATTCGAAGCGTTGAATGCAGATTTGTTGACCGACCGTCTCTCAAAAGCCCTAGAATCCTAATGCACGCACGCTTGAACCCTATAAAACCTTCCTTCTCCTACGTAGTAGAACCCTTATAAAATCCTAAACCCGATCCAATGCTGCAGCTTCGACCTCAACGGCAATGGCACGTTAGAGGAGGACGAGGACGAACCCCTTTGAGCTTCCTCTGGTCTTGTTGTTGTTTTTTTTTGGCGGGCTCCTGCACGGATTCCAATTCTAGGCGTCTCTGGGTCAGGGGCTCGTAAGCCCCTGCCGAGTCTCTTAGAGCCTGGAGGTTGATTGGTCCGTTTGGGCAGGTTTAGAGTTTAGGCGCATAGGGTGCTTGGAGTTGTATAGAGTAGGTTCCCTACAATCCTACAAGCAGCTGGTAACCGCTTTTGTCTGCTGGTAGAATCATGATGATACCGACGGTACTGGCACTTGCAAGGATGTATGACATGTCCGCCACAATTTCGGTTCTGCCACGTAGCAGCAACTCGCTACTTACGTTAAACAACCTAGCACCTAAGACAGCGAGGCCTAAAAGCCATATGTCACGCTCAGCAAAACCATCCATCACACATGGAAGTCGCGAGTTACCCGATGTTCCAAGCTGCGTTTGCCCAGATGCGTGTCATTTCAAGATGTTGGTGAGGGCGAGGGTCTTTGGGGCATGGGAGAATACAAACCGTGGTCAGCCAGTTCAACACGTGTGGAAGCAGCACTGCTGAAGAACTTGCTCGTCCTGCACGGTAGCTCGGTGGTCAATCGACAGGCTCTTGATATGTAAGCCTTTCGGCGCTCCCAAGTACTCGTGGACGAGGCCTTGGTACTGTTTCTATGGATCGCCTCACTGAATCCTAAGCTTTTGCTCGGGACTTTCTTTGCGAACCCCAATCCTAAAGCCAGAACACCCAATCCGCAGGCCCCAGGAACAAACTCTTGAACCCATCATATGTTGCTGTTCGAATGATGTGCCATGGTGATCATCGCCCATAGCTACCCGAGATACTGCCACAACATGCCGCATAAAATGAAAACGGGCCGTACAAGGAAGCCTATTCTCTTGATTACGGCCCCTAAAGCTCTATGCTTTGAGAGGCAAAGCGCATCACCTGGAAGCTCTTGCAGCAGAAGCGCCTTGTGGCTGGGCAACAAAGGCTTTCCATGCTACGTAGTGAGTGTGTGTAAATCAAAGCTCAAGATTCTTCACAGTGCTGTCTACATGCTCTGTAGGGTTTTCGAGGGCTCACTCGAGCCCTAAGGGTTATTCAATAACGCTAGGTTGTGATTGCGCTGGCTTTGTTATAGTGGCTTCCATTGAGCTCTGAGCAAGACCCCAGACTGGATTGAGGTTCAGGCGACTTGGGTTGGGCGGCAGTTTGTAGAAAGCCGTGGTTCCTTGAAGGTCGTGGCGTCTTTCTTGAGTTTGTTGTTCAGACTCTGTGGTGTTGGCTTTAGTTTCTGCTCGACTTGCTGCAGTGGGCTCACACTCGCGATGAGCCAATAGCGAAAGCAGAACTGTCCAAAGTTGAGCTCACACACTCCGAAGCATCAAAGTCATCAAAGTTGTCAAAGTGTTGCATAAGCACGCAAATGAGCGCTATACCCCTCAAGCTTGCGCCTTACGAACCAGGCGTGCAGCGAAATCAGTGATGTTTCACACGAACATGGTAGACCCTTCATGAAGTGCCTGCACTCCGTTACTCAAGATTGCAATAGGGACTTTCGTCTCGAGCTCCCCGAAGCTCAACATCACCTCGGAGCTCAGTGTTTCCCTGGCGGTTTTTTGTATGATTCTCTGTGGATTGGGCTTCTCCTCACAAAGATACTGGATCCTTCAGGGCTTCGTCTTCAAGGGAACCCTTTAAAGGAAGCCCTTAAAGGCAACCCCTAAAGCAAACGGAAGCCTCAAAGGCAAAAGGGAACCCTTAAAGAGGGAGCGGAGCCATGGCATTTTGGAGCCCCGGGGCGGGGAATCTCCGCCCGCTGCCGCCAGCCTCATGCAGCAGAGAGCGTTTGCTAGGCTTTGGGGGATTCGGGGTGTGGATCAGGGATTTGGGGGGTTTGGGGGGTTTAGGGCTTTTTAGCTTTCGGGCTAGGCTTTGAGATCTGATAACAAGGGATCCGTTTATAAATCTATCAAGGTAGATTGAAGGTACTGCAAGAACCGCAGCAGTGGGGTTTGGATTTTCTTGGCGGTTTGGGGCTTTGGGAATTTGGCATTGGATCTTCATGGTTTTGGCGTTGAGGGTGTGAGGTTCAGAAGTTAAGTGCGCGGGGTTCAGGGTTGGTCTGGGGAGGTGGGGTTCAGCAGCACCAAGGGTTGACTCGCTGACATCTGCAGCATGGAGATCTTAGAGCAACCGTGCAACTAGGTGTCCATCTAATGGACAAGTCGCGAAGACTGATATTCAGGCAGAGCGAGGTCCTGGCCCGATGCATCTTGAGGGTTCATGCACGAAGTGAGGAACACGGGTGGGTAGGCAGTGTGCTGCAAGAGTATCGCTGCAAGCATTCTTGTTCGGTAACAGATGTAGGTGCTTCTTCCGTGTTTGTGCCCGCAGGAATAGCTTCGCATCTATTCCGAAGTATGGTGCTAAGGATCCTCGGTAAGTTCATTAAGTTCCCTCAAGCAGGAGAACGGTAGAGTCTTTGGGCAGGTGGCGCTCTCATCCCCGATGCGGACATAAGACCGCCGTTGGCATGGCGCCAGACCCCCCATGCTGCCGGTCTCAAGATCTTGAGTTGGTCGCAGATATACCAAGCGTGCATCTATGTTACATCTCTGAATCGTATGTATATTACGTATGTGTTTGTTTGTATACAGAGGAGAGATAGAGAGAGAATGAGTATATACACACACGTACTGTCACATACATGTGCATATATATATATATATGTATATATATATATATATAATTATATATATATATATATACTGATAGTGTGTGTGTGTGTGTGCGCAGCGCATGTGGTCATTTGCTTACTGAGCCGCCTCCTTTTTGAATGCATTCTGAGGCCCTAGCTACTGTCGCCCTTGCCGGGCCTTTGGCGGTTTCATGGGCCTCTGCCGGGGCCAAACACCGCGGGGACCTCGACCCAGCTCTTGTCGGAAGGGCCTTTTTGAATCATAATTTTGGTGTCTGACCGATTCCAAAACTAATTCGTCACGGTCCCCATGATATCAGATCTGAGAATGACGATGCAGATAGGCCTTTACTACCAGACGAGCCTGGAGAATCGTTTCGCTGCTCTTCGCGGACTGTCCGTCTGTGAAAAAAAGCACAACGTCGTTACTACGCGGATTCGGTCTGGGGCTTGCAGACATCCCCAAACCTTTAAGCTTATACTTATTGGCTAGTAACTCAACTTTTCACCTTTTGGGGTTCTTATAAGGGATTCTGAAAGTTTCAACTCGTAGTTCCTTGGGTTTTGGGCCAGTGAGCAAAAGCCCCAAAACCCTAGGCCCTGAGCCCTAGAGCCCTAAACTTCATGCGTGTTTAAGGCTCTTGGTCCATCTCAGGGCCTCTCTGTAGTAAGTAGATAGCATGGTAGAATGTAGTATAATCGACCTTAATCTTGAAGTGTGAGCCTTCATCTTGGAGATGGGGATCCAGGACGAGCTCCTTCCTTCCAACGCAGAGTCACCCCCCAAGACCCCTACATAATGTACCACAATATACAGTAGAAAGTTATAGAAGTTGAATATGCTACAATAGTATACCATAACAATCTTCTAACGGTGAGTGACAGCAGCGCTGAGGGCGCCCACTGAGCCGCCGAAAGTGCGCTGCTACAGAGGAGGCGATTTTGGGGCAAGGACTATCCTCGGAACTGTGGCGATGTGCATGGGTTCCATACTCATTAGGCTTACAGCGCAAGTTTCAAGGGAGTCGCCTGTCGAATTTGTCCTTTCGAGGCAAGATTCTACAGATTCCTCCACTTGTCAGTGTATCCATGCGCTGTGTCCAGGAAAGACCGAGTCCTGCGAAGGTGTTGCGCCACTACCTGCTAACAAGAGATACACGGTAGACAATAGTAAAATAAACTCAGTCCCAAGAAATCAGAAGTGTTTTGGTAGCAGGGTCAGCTGGTCAAAACGCTGCCCATGCCCCATAGCCACACTTCAAGGGCACCGTCGTCCCTTAGAAGTTTTGGGGCCCCCCTAGCCCGGAGGCGCACCGTCAGAGGACCCTTCGAGGCCAGATAGCTCTTCTGGGCTGCGGCTTCTTGGTAGAATCTTGTTCTCGTTGTTATTTTTGTTTTGGTTGTTCGTACTATTAGTTCTTAATTGTTGCAGTTGGGGAAGCGCGCTGCTTCTCTGAAGAGTTGCTTCTGCAAGCCCTACACGCCGAGCCCTAGACGCCTAAACTCGCTGAGACTTGAAGAAGGCGCCTAGGTCGTAGGTGTAGGGCTTAGTTAGTGTGATAGTGGTTCGGCATCAGGTTTTGGGGTTATTATGTGCAAAGACCCAGTGTATCGAGTATTTACCTGTAGGGTAGTGCAGCTGGTAGCGCAGGGCGAACACGTCGTGTCCCTGGTTCACGTGGGAGCCAAGGCTTCTTGACGTGGGCGCTCTGCGGTGTTGCAAACGTCTCTTGCCCGAGAGTAATACGACACAATCTAATCTAGTAGAACATCATATCAGGTTGCATAATGCCGTATCGTATGCTGTACTTAAGCCGAAGGTTAAGGCTCAGAATGTCTCTTGTGTGAGATGCAAGTGACTCTTCCCGTCTGCTCTCTTCTATAGTCTCCTTAGGAAATATGTTTTGTTTTGGCTCATATTAAACCCAAGAGGCTATTGAAGATATTGCTGTTTTCATGATTTATGGTTCTAAGGAGTATAGTCTTTGGTGATGCTGCTTCCATGCCCTCGGCGGTCGAACGCAGTATTGCAGGAGCTGTGTACAAGAACAGTATTCTTGTGTCGTCAGTGTGTGGTGCCTTCTGATGCGCACATCTGCATCCTGCAAGGCCCGCACCTGCTTTTGGTACAGCAGCTGACGCGAACACTATAATAGAAATGGTCCGGTGATCCGAAACCCTAACCCAAAAGCCGTGACCAAATCTTTCAACAGCGCGAAGATCTCAGTAGGAGTATGGCCGAAGTTCCCTGCAGTTCAGAGTGCCATTTGTAGGTTTGCAGTGTCGTCGTGGCCACAGCTCCTGCTAATTGTCTCACCTCAACTCAGACCTCGAGCCACATGCCTCGCCTGGTCCGTCCGAGTGTGAGCGCCGAGACCCTGACCACATGGGTTGTCCGATCAGGTCCCTATACCAAAAACAGGTACCCTTATGGATCGCTTATAACCCTTTTCTAAGGAAGGCGTTGGCCTTCTGCTTCCCCAGCTGATGCGGGATTTCCCCATCAGCCCGGGCCAATCTGGCCTTGAGCCTCCTATGCAATCATTGCTCACAATGTTTGGGCTCCTTGTCATTGTAGGATGTAGACTAAAGTAGAAGCCAGAAAGTTGGAACATCACTATCCTCGTGCCATTTAGGTAAGCCCAGCACTAATCGTCCTGAATGCATGCTCCAACTTTCTGGGATCCACGATATATTGTCATTGTTGTTTCCTGAAACCAGGGAGGGTCAAAGGGTCAGGGGGGTCCTACGTCATGGCCTTGGTGAGCCGGGGTTGACCCGAGCACGATCCCGAGCAGCTGGTTGTAAGCGCAGACAGAATCAAACACCTCAGAACTGACAGAAGCATAATTGAAAGATCTGTATGGTCTCCGTGTGCGGCGGTGAGTCGAAAGCATATCGCCATGAGACTCCTGACCGAGCCCAAACGCTTAGTGCCCTAAGCCCTCCAGACCCTCCAGCCGTAAACCTTGTTTAGGGTTTAGGCCCCTGCGTTTGGCCGAGGTCGCCACCAGTTTCACAGTGGGCAACGCCCTGGGGCTGGCATTCGGCGGGCTGCTCGCAGAGCGACAGGCAGGGGACAGGCGTAGAGAGGCCCCCAAGTATCCCCAAGTCGACCCTTTCATGAATATACCCTTAACCAAAGGAGACTTCAGTACTATGATGTATGGTATGATTCTCAAGTAAGGGCTTATTGAGCTCTCGGGATGCGAAAGGTGTGTCATTAAGACGCGGACATGGCTGCATGCCACTGCGGGTTGCAGCTGCAGCACCGAAGGAGGTCCTGCCTAGCTGCCTAGCTCCGCAACCACTACCCTAGTAGTAGAGTAGGTAACCTTAAACCTTGTTTGGGTAGCACAGTCCCTGTATAATCCCTATATAACCAAGAAGGTTACCCTTTAGTTCCCCATGATACCCGACAAGTAGGCTACTGCCCAGTGGCTGCTGGATCCTTAAAACCCGCATGAAACTTGTGGGCAGCCGCACATGGCCATGAGAATCGTGAAAGGATGCATTCAGCCTGCAGTCTCTATATTGCGAGCATTACATCGTAGTTTCATACTGTAATTTAAGGGCCCTCATAATCAGAATAGGGCTTTGGGTGATACTATACTATAATTATAGTAAAGAGCCCCCCCCAAAAAAAAAGAAAATAGTATGGGTAATTATTAAGGCCCCTACATTAATTAATAAACAGGGATCTCCACGCCAAGCAAGACTTTGGGCTTCGCACTTCGCAGGCTCTCAGTCGAAGCAGCTTTGAGCTGTTGGAGTTACGTCAGCTCCCTACAGCCACGGCCTTGAACTCTGAGCCCCAAGCAGCCAGATCCTAAGCCAGTGCTAATTGACTTCCAGTCAGACACCTGGCCATAAATTTCTTTCGCGAAGCTCCCGAAGCGGAAACTGTTTCAGGGCTTTGAAGCTGTAAGGCCTCCTCCCCCCCCCCCCCCCCGCGTTTTCTAGAGCTTCAGGCTTGAAGGCGTAAGTTCGCAGGATTTTGAGCTTGAGAGGTTTAGACTAGCCGCCTGGTTGGAGTCAGGGCCGCCGTGACTTGGCACGCTTGGGGCTGCTTGCGGCCGCTCGCCACCGCATGAAGAGGCTTCGAGGAAATTGGGAGTGAATGTTCTAGGGTCGGCCAGGCCTTCAGGTGCCAAACCTCAAAGCCTGAACATCTTAAACCCAGAGCCAAACATCTCAAGCATAGACCCTAAATCCATGCATACCGAAGCCCACCAATCTGCATCTTCGGCTTTGGCAGCATTTGCCCTCGATCCTTGTTGCCAACCCTCGTCCCCAAACTTGGTGCGGGTGGCAGCGGTGGTTTTGTATCAGAGTTTGCTTGTTGGCTTGGCGGTGTCGTAGTCGATGCTCATAGGAACCTAGAATGACCAATAGAGGGGATCCAACTGGCGTCGTAGAACCCGGACGGACCAGAATGGAGCGAATCACTGCGAGAGTTCCAAGCATAAGGATCGACACGACTAAGCCAGTGTCATCCGGCCTTTCGTTGCCCTTGAACTCGATGTGTTTAATGGCCAAGGCTTGTTATGGTTCCGCATCAAGCGACCAGGTAACCACTATGGGGGTCTAAATAATTACCTACACCACTTTGGGGGGGTTCCTTCTTATATTATTTTCTAGTAGAACGGGCCCCAAAACCCTATTCTAAATATAAAGGCCCCTACATCAGTCACCTGAACCGGAGCCCCACGTCAGATGTCAAGGTCGCCGTGGCGGCTAGCCTCATCCTCGGCGCAACAAGGCCGGATGAGCGAGCAGAAGTGTTTCACTTGAGGCATTGGGCTTTGAAAGGGCGGTGATAAGCCGTCAAAGGCCTTCTAGAGTTGAGGGTTAGCATTTTAGGAGCCAAAGAAGATAATTAAGCGGTCTGTGTGGCTTCAAAAGACAGAAAGCTTTCGACTCTCAGCAGCTGGCAGCCCACGAGGCTAGAGTCTAGAGGATGTCTTGTCAGGTGCATGGATGCGTTCATGCCGTAGCACACACACCCTAAGCCCCGTGTTGAACCCTAACGCCGGGAGAGGAATCGTCTAACGAGGCTTTGGAGTCATCAGCCCCCATACAGATGCTACGTATAGCCGCCATTGCAGGCTACCAGTTCTTGCGGCCACAGTTGTTGTGGCCATACATACTACAGTCAATGTTGATATCGTGGTCGGAAACAAAACGGTCACACCAGCCTTGCTCGGACGAAGTCCTTCCCTTTGAACTCTGAGGGTTCACGCTCCCTTTGAAAACAAGCGAGAGTAGGGAAAGCAGCAAGTCCGCCTTCTCACGCAAACTCCGAAGCATTCAACAACCACTCAGAACGGCAGCTTGCAGTTTTTCCTTTCTCCTTGCTGCCCGCGCACTTCTGGGTGTTGGTGCCGGGCTCCTGGCTGTGGCCGTGCCTGCGCTGTGCCTGGCCTTGCAACTGGAAGACTTTTGTGGTTTCGGGCTCCGACGTTTTCTGACCAGCTGCTCTGAACCACAAGCGCTTAACCTTGAAACCTTTAGCCATAGACCCTAAGCTTATGACCTTTGCAGATCTCAGGCTGACCGAGAGCCTACCTCGCGAGAATCTCGAGGCGTGGGCGGTTTCTTCTGTTGTTGACCCGAGGCTACGGGCAGGTCTTGGGGTTTGATGGCTTTTCGGGTTAAGGATTTAAACGATCGGCCCCCATTTGAGTTGCTCCCGTATTGTCAGCGCAGGTCTGGTCAAATCCCACCATGACCCTGCACCCTGAAACGCCTGGATCCTGGACCCCTTCTACGATCTTTACAATGCCCTCGTAACACCCTTGAAAGAAGCCCGAGCTGCACCCTTATTTCTGGAACGGTTTTGGGGGACTCTTGAGGCCAACCTCTCGGCCTATCCTTGCGGCTGGCCCTTGGGGGCGGTGGCGCCTTGGCTAGGCACTAGGCTTTCGGGAGAGCGACTTTCAGGTTGCGTCTAGAAGTCTCAGTAGTTGCCAATGTTATTCCGCAGGGCTCCTTGTTCTATTTATACTTTGAGGTACCCTCAAGCCCTATTCTAATCGTTCAGACTCCTGGATGAGAAGTTATGGGTTTTCAGAGGACTTGATAGAGGGGCCTTAACCAAAAGCGAAGCGGATCTTAAGGTATACTCCTCGTGGAAGTCTGAACATACCCTTCTCCCTCTGTCACAATGCGTACCAGTTTAGAGGGGCCTGCGAAATTCGGAATCGTGCTGCTACCACGGTGTCGTGCCACGTGCCCATTTTGGTGGCACACATGCTTCGTCGGCAACGGCGGGATGCATGTTCTGGGGTGCCATTACAGGAGTTGGCCCCACAGTGTCGTGCGCATTTTGCACTCACGGTGTAGCCTTGAACACGGGGGTGCGGACTGCTATGTCACTTTTGGGCACTTTTGTGGCCGGCATCATTGAGTGTCATGCTCTATCATCAACCGAAGGCCGGAAAATCCGAAAACTCAGGCTTAACCCTTTATGTGAAGCGCTTTGAGACCTCATTCGGCCAGTCCGAGTGGTGAGAGACTGTCGTCTTCAGGGCCATAGCCGGGTATGTTGCCCAGGTCGCCATCCTACTAGCCGGACTGGCCTGGCGTCAATCCCTCGCGCTGCCATTGGGTCTCTTGCCCTTGCAAATCTTGCGGGCTGCGAGCTTCCAGGTAGCCAACTTTGCTATGTACCACCGTACGTACGTGTCTCTCAGTCTCTCTCCGTTTCTGCCTGCACATACTCAACATGTGCATTTGTCTCGCTAAAACCGCTAGAGATATCGAGTCATGGTGCTCTTATGCAGCTATGCACGGCACGCGAAAATGGAGCCTTGGCCTCTTGACTTCTCTTCGGAGCTGAAAGACCCCTGAAAAGGAATATACCTTAAACCATAGTATTTTTGGCCCGTATAATGTAATTTACGGTATGTTCCTTAATTAAGGGATAGCCGAGGCTTCTCTTGGCAGTTGAGGCTTCTGCGTGCTGCTTCTGCCACTACTGCTGTGGCTGCCCGAGTCGCCGCAGCACACTGGCCTACCATATTGGCCTTAAGAAGTACCCACACTATTCTGGGGGGGGGGGGGGGTCCTCATTATTTTATAGTATAACCTACCTCAAAACCCGATTCTAATTAGTGAGGCCCGTATAGTACCGATCAGCAAGCAAATTTGAGAAGGGTAATCGTCAGACTTCCCATCCGAGGCATAATGACGGCTGTGATGACAAAGCCTCTTTTGGGGGTTGCACAGTCATTCGACTATTCGACATGCACGACTCAACTTGCAAAGTCTTCTGAGGTGTTGAGTTAAGCCATTGCGGTTTACATGTTTTGCTTTAGAGCTCGAGACCTCGTTCCAATTTTGCAGAGTGGTTTATTGCATCTGAGGTATCTGCAACTGCGGCTTGGAAGCATTTCTCCTTCAGGACGCAAGGGCATCGGATGATCGGACTTTGAAGGCTCCAACAAAAGTAAGCCCCCACGAAAAGGTATCCTGACCAATCATTCAACGGCGAAGATAGGGCCTTCTTTCAAAGGGGGCCGACTTGCCAGATCCCTGCCCTCAAGAAAATCCTGAAAGGAATCCTGAAACTCCTAAAGGACCCCGCAATAAAAAGGAACGCAAACCCTAAACCCTAAAGTTTTCGTGAGCCTTCGTGAGCCCAAGGCCCAAGGAAGGGGCAAACCCTAAACCCTAAAGTTTTCGTGAGCCCAAGGAAGGGGCGCGTGGAGGATGCACGGGAGGCCCGCCGGAAGCTCAGCGGACGCTCTGAGGCCCGGTCTAGTCAAACTCAACTACCGTGTCCCAGAGCGCCCAATACCTCCCTATAAGTGTTCGGATACCTGTAAACGCATACAGTTGGCATTGTATAGATACAGAAATGTGTATGTATGTATACATATGTATATATACACAATTACATACATACACGCACAGATACATGTATGCACACCTTGAACACCAACGGGCTTAAAACTAAGGTCCAATGCGTACTGCTTTTGGTGCCCAAATACTGCAAAGCTTGTCGGAGAGTTTTTGAGTTGGGCAGTAATCCTGAAGAGGTATCCTTCATTCTCAATCACTACCAGTCATTACCCAGTGAACCATGAAGCCCCACCCACCCACCCCCTTCGCCGACCTTCAATCACAGCATGTTTAGCTTAGCAGGGGGTTCTGCTTAATACAGCTTTGCGTTGGCTCGAAGTGGGATTTTCACTGGATTTCTCCTTATCGGGCTTCTGATGGCCGACTGCCGCAGCCACCGTTGTTGGGATTTTGCGTAGTTGTGGGTATTGCGTGCAAACCCCGCGAAGTCAGTCGGAGCCCTTCAAAGTTCTGGAAGGAGTTTCACAAGCAGCTACTTGAGGTTACCAATGGGAGGTCTGGACAATTAGTCATAGGAGGCCAAGAGGGGTTTTAGCCTATGGGGGTTTAGTAGGGATTAGGGTTCCCGTCAATTAGTAGTGCCATCCCTGTTTGGCGAGGCCACGGAGGAGCAGTCTGGGACCGCCAAAGAGTCTTGTGGCAATGTCAGCTTCGTCAGGACCTGCACCGCACTGTCCGCTAACCCTACTTTAAAGGATCACGGGACTTAGTAACTAGGGTTAGAAATAAGGTAACTATACTTACAATCACTTGTAACCCCAATTAGGGTACTTATAACCATACTTACTAAGTCACCGGATCCTCCAAGTACACCATAAACCGCCCGACTTGCAATGTAAATGTAGGGTTCAGGATTCGGGCAGCTGAAAAGGATCGCTGCGAATGCCTGGGAGAGAGGTGGTGAAGGTGTATTTAGTAAATTTAGTACCAATATTCTTTGGGCTCCAATAAACCTGCTTCACAAGAGGCCCCCAAACTCTCGTAAGAGTAAACCTTCTCAACCCCAAGCCTTTCCAGCCAAAGCTCGGTCGATCGGACTCGGAGGGGCCGAGAAGGCCGTAGGAGAGCCCGTCGACAGCTGCTACCCGTTTGCAACTGATGAAGACATGATGTCCATTGTCATTTACAATGGCTTTCTCAAATCACGAGGTGGTCTCGCATTGTAACTCTTCTTTAGCTGGGTCGAGTGCAGAATTGCAGAAGCTATACACACCCATACGAAGTGGTCGAAAAGTACGGGTGAAACTCGAAGGCTCAAAACCCCTAGGCTTTACAGAAGCAAGTACAGCATTTCGCCAAAACTCCTATGGTGTATGTTCAGAGATTGATGGGAGTTTCCGAAAATTTCGGGGGACGTTACTTGGGGGGCCTTATAAGGATCCTACTATTTAGGGTGGTATATTAGAGTCCCCTATTTTGGGAAACTCCCTGATCGGAGGATGGCTGCGACTCTAATGTGCCGCCATGCGGCCTCCGTTCTGGTAAAGATTTGGCTCCCCGCCTCTTGGCTTTGGCTTGATTGGCTTGATCTAGGAGTTTCCACAGAAGAAAATTTCGGGGGGGTACCTTTTGGGTGTTTTTCCTCAGGATCCCACTATTTAGGGTAGTATATTGGGGTCCCCTATTTTCGGAATCTTTCTGATGGGTTTGGGATGGTTTAGGGCAGGGCTTAGGATTCGTCGCGGTCTGGCTAGAGTTGAGTCCAGGGTCGGGGCCTGTAGGGTTTAGCGTTTCGGGGCCTGTAGGGTTCAGGGTTTAGTTGGACAAGGGTTTAGTTTGAGTTAGAGCTTGATGATAGAGGAGAGAGCTAAGATGATCTAATGTCAGGTGCTGGGAAGATTCCTGTGCTCGAGCTTGATGATGTGGTGGTTTAATGTAAGGAAGTTGAGGGTTCTTAGCAATGCTGTACTTGGGGCTCCTTTTAGCAACGGCGCGATTGTTGAAGGTCTTGTATTGGGGTCCTTCATTGCGTCTCAAGATTCTTGTGGAAGTTTCAGAAAATGGGATCCCAGTTGTCGACCTTAAATGAGAGGGTCGCCAATCTTACAAGTTGCCATAAGGCATAAGGATCCCCCCCAAATAAGATGCCCGTGAAACCCCATGGACCACTCCAGATCGCCGAGCCATGGACACAAGGTGTAGCCTTTGAGGTTTGGGTTCGCCCCACATTTTACAAATCTAGGCTTAGGAAGTAGAGCCTAGTGTCCGGAATTGTCCGGATTCAGCTGCGCAGGGGTTGTACGATGTGGGGATGCTAGCTTTGTATTCGAAGCGGCGGAGGTTCAAAAGAAGTCAGGCGTCAGCATGTTCGGGTAACGACGGTATGGCACATCTGTTCCAGGCTGTGGGCTAGACCCCATACCCTGATAAACACCCGCAACCCAAAAAGGTGCAATGGCCTTGAAAGCAAGGAACCCTAAACCCAAATTTCAAAAAGCTGGCATAGTCCTCGCTAGGCGAGAGGCTGAGAATTCATAAAAGCTTTGCAGCCAAAGAGGATTTTGATTGACATCGCAACTGAAGCGAGTTGCACTTCAAATCTCATTCCCATTGACCACCCTTCTATGCATGGTCGCCCTTGCGATGCGGAAGGAAAGAAGCCTTTCTTTGTCTTCAGCCCTAGAATCCCGAAACCCCGAAGCCCTGCACCTGCAAAGAAACGTGAAACCCTGACAACCCAGATCCCGAAAGCCGCTAAGCACTACAAGAACCCTAAGCTTCAAACCCCTAAATAAGACGCACAGACGCCGAAGAACCCTACCCCAGTTCTACCCTTATAAACCCTAAGCCCTAAGACCTGGGCGGGTGGGAAAAAAAGACCTAACTAAACCCTGCGCCCCCCAAAAGCCGCGAGGTTTGGCTCGCGAGCCAGGGTTCGGCGACCAGCGCCATGCTTTTGATGTACTCCTTGGAGGCCGAATCTGAGGTTCAGGGTGCGGTGCAGCCGAGGCTTAGGGAATATGAAGAGAGAGAGAGAGAGAGAGAGAGAGAGAGAGAGAGAGAGAGAGATAGAGAGAGAGAGAGAGAGAGAGAGAGAGAGATACAGTGCGTCCAGCCAACAACGGGCTGCCCCCAGCGGGGGGTTCGCCCCTCAAGCCTGGCGAAAGAAAGAGAGAAAGAGAGAAAGAGAGAGAGAGAGAGAGCACGGGTTTAGGGCTTTCGGGGCTTGGGGTTCAAGGTGGGGCGAGCGAAGCCTTGCGGGTTCAGGGCTCACAGGGTTCAAGAAGCGTTTAGGCCAGAAGCCCTTTAAGGGAACATGCAAAAAAAACATTTTGCGAAACCCTCAGGAGGAGGGTGTTTTGGTGGCTGCAAGTAGCATTCTGCTTGGGAGGGCGGTGAGGGGTATGAGTGCGGGGTAGAACAGGGGGAGTTTACTGCTCTAGAGGTTTTCTCATCTTGCAGATGGGTTCTGCCTATAAAGCTAAAGTTGTGTTTGGAGTACGGCTCCGTAGCGGTTACTGGCCCCCCTTCTTCAGAGGCACAATTGAGGATCCTTCACCCTGTTCGCCTCGTCTGGGCCCTGATACTTTTCCATGCACTTGACATGTGAAGGAAACTTCATGAGCAACTCGCCACTCTTGCAGTTTGTGTATGGCTGAGCTTACTTTAGATGGCTCTAACATATCAGAGCTTAAACCCTAAACTTTGTGGTGCCTGGGGTTCTGGCTGAGCCGCTTCCACAGATAACCGTGACTGCGACAACTTGCATTCGCGACCCAGACAGACGCAGTAGTCCACTTTGCTCCTCTAGCTCACAAGTGGAGGCTGTAGTAATTGGCGGAAAGCTGATAACTCGTGCCCCAGCGGGCGGTGACTACTGTTTTTCCTACCTAGCATACCCTGCAATGTGGGCTTCGTCCAGGTAGGAGGGAAAAACCCTCTAAATCAAAGCCCTGCGTAGCAGGTTTTTGCTTACCAGGCGGGACGCAAAAACACGTCCTAAATCCTGTCTACAGCTTACATTTAAACCCCTAAACTCTAGTTATATTGTTTTCAGATCATAGCTATAGTTGGTGAAAGCTCCCTACTATTTCGTTTCATTCAGCAGGCCTAGATTGTCCGAGTTGCGAGAGCGTAAACCCAACACCAGAAACCACTGCTTCAGGCCGTGGGGATTTTTGTCACGAGCCGCGTCCTCGCGGGAGCGGACGAGGCAACTCCGCCCTACGGGGTCCCCAATGACAAGGGGCGGTGGCCTAGCAATCGGGATCCCTCAGGTCGGGGCAGGAGCATGTAGAATGGTGCAATCTAGTATACACAGTATAATGATATGGCAGAATGGACTACTGTAATACAGCTAATAGCTGAATAGCTTATAAGGAGCCGGTTGAGATGACGTTTTTTCTAAAACTTCCAAGAGGGTGGCTCCCGAATCCCAAACTCCACTTTTGAGTTGCGCGAAGCTTCTGCAATGTTTCAGAGAGAGTTCTGCTTGGTATCCATTGTGGTATGCGTTCCACGAAAACTAAATAGCTCGAGGAAGGTAAAGATCATATCCAGAAGCAGACTTGTTATACAGTTCAATTATCGAGACTCTTGCGCTTCATGTCAGTGAGGTTTGGGCATTTTGTCGATGTATCCTGGCATGACCATGCCGTAGATGCCCGTCGCTTCCACCTGGCAAGCCGAAGAGGTCTCGGCTTGAATGCAGAGCAGCAATAGGCACAGAATCAAGGAAAGCTGTAGCAATCAGTGTTTAAGAACCCTGAGTCCTGCCCTATTATTGCCGAGATTCAACCGAACACTCTGCATCAAAGGCCTCCGATGCTTCGGAATCCTGCAGCCTTGTGAACCCCAAACCCCAAGCCGAATCCCCTGCAGTGGGGCCTCGTCCTTGCTAGGTAGGAGGGAAGAAAAAGCCGAAGCCCGCTTCATTGAGAGGCTGCAGAAGCGATGGCCCGCGGGGCCAGGCTCAGTCTGGCCGCAGGCGAAGCTTTCTTGAGATCAGGGCCGTCTTCCAAATTCCCAATACCCTCTGCACCGACTTAGTAAACATTGAGGACCCCTAAGACTGTGGTTCAGAGCCTGAACCTGAACCCCATGTTCGGCGATTGCACTGCGTGTCTTGATTGGCCTGGAGTTGTGGGTTATGCATGTTTTTTTAACTTTGCCACTACCCTTCAAACACGCAGGCAGCAAACGTGGAAAGCTTAAGCCCCGTCGTTGGCCCTGAAGTTCTATCAGATCCTGGCCTTGAAAAAGCCTCAGCCGATGGACCCCTACATCCGTGGATCTTCAATAACTGAAAAACTCTTTCGCTGGTCGAGACTAGCCATTGCGGGGCAGTGCGACCCAGTCAGCTGGGCGGGAGGCAGCAAAGCCTTACCTTTGGTTAGTAGGGAATGGAGGAGTGAATTATAACTACTATTACTACCATTCTTCCATTCCCTACTAACCAAAGGCAAGAAACCTGAACGGTAAAGCTCCAAAGCCCGGCAACCCTTTGACAAGGAAATCTTTGTCTACTCTACTCATGGAGGCTTGGATCACTACTACCACTGTTCCCGTGGGAGCCTAAGTCGATTCATACTGCTGTAATGTACTCCGAAAGCTCATTCTGACCATGAAGGCCCTTATCACGAAACTACAAACCCTACACACTTGTTCTAATTGTTGAGGCCCGTGTTATAAGCGGCATACACAGGCTCGTAATAGGTCCTTTTTTACAGGCTGCCTGGCCACCTTGGGCTGCTTGGGCTGCAGAGGCCGGACGAGAAGGGGGAGTAGTGCTCAGATAGTCATAAAAAGAATCACAAGAAAAGCCATAGTCAACATAATGAATGCGTAGAAGAATCTTCCTCTTGTTGTGAAAGTAGTAGGCGTCGTCCGTCGTTGTTGCTATGCCTGTGCCTGCGGCAGTTGTTGTTGTTGTGGTTGTGGTTGTCGTTGTTGCTGTGCCTGTACCTGCGGCAGTCGTTGTTGTGGTTGTGGTTGTCGTGTTTGTGCTGCCACTACCACCACCACGACTACTACTGCTACTGCTTCTTCTACCTCTCTTCTACTTGGAGCACCACGACTATTACTTCTACTACCACCACAACCACAACTACTACTCCTGCTGCTTCTGCTGCTACTACTCCTACTGCTACTCCTACTGCTACTGCTACTGCTACTACTACTACTACTACTGCTACTACTACTACTACTACTACCACTACTACTACTACTACTACTACTACTACTACTACTACTACTACTACTACTACTACTACTACTACTACTACTACTACCACCTTCTTATTGGCTTGTCGAGTAAGATACGATCACGCTCTCGTGTCTATCTTGGCTGTTGTTGGCGTGTTGTGCTTTGAGGCTCAGACCGACGCATGGGGCGAGGGTTGTGGATGCTGTTCCTTTCGGGTCTCCGGACTCGGTCTTCTATCACAACACTGGCCATGATCTGGAGAGCTGATACTGCCGCACCACACTCCGGAGCATGTTTGTTAGGACGACTTCGGTATGTCGAATTGTTGCGGCCGGTAGGTAACAAAAACTAGATGACGGAAAGCGCCTTGCGCGCTTGGGAGTTGCTGGGGCGTTAGCCTGAATATAAAGGGGGGGGTGTGGGGGGGGGGTGCTGGGGCAGCCACCCGGATTTGCAGTATTTCGGGGCCCCCGTGGGCATCATTGGGGTTGTGCGTGCTTCTTGGGCTCCTGTAAAGGTCCCTGGCGGTAAGTTGCGTGCAACATTGGAAGCATAGACGGTTTTTATCGCTATTTACAGTGTTTTTGGCTAATGTTGGACACCTCGCGGGGCGGCCCCCAGCCCCCGCAAGGCGAGCATCATCAGCATCAGCTGGGCAGTGTCGTCCACGTTCGTGCGCACGTCATGAACTTCAGCTGGCGCGCTTGGCGCATGTCGCGGGGAGTCCCGGGGCCCAAAGCATCCTGAGCATCATTGGCGCTTCGTTTCTGCTGTGCTGGGGCGTTAGGCTTCGGGTGGGGGGGGGGGCTCTCAGGAATGAGGACTGGACAAGGGTACTGGGCATGGGTTCCCTATCGTAGTTCTGCCCAACCTTTGATGTATTCCTAGTACGCCAGTGCTGGGGCCTTGGTCAAAATTCTGCGTAGCTTTCTCTCGAGAGAAACATGATGGCTGCGAAAGCATTGCTATACTTTTTAAGACGTCAGGAGAGGCTTGTGACAACCGATAGGGGCGCTGGACTAGCGGACAGAAGGCAAAAGAATGGCTTTAACCTTTATGTGGGCTTTTTGCTCTTACGTTTATTCAGTTGAGAATCCTTGATTTGAAGCTTTGGCTCCGCACAAGCGTTCCTGTTGGTAGGTTACTTCGCGGACGTCGTGTTCTTGAGAACAACTGCTTCGCATGACTGCTGCTGTTCGTGATGATCAGGACACAGAGATGCATACGCAAGTTTTGCATGGCAGTACCACGTCATCTTAGCCCAGGCAGAAACGGGGTAGCAAGCAGCCCAGAGCAACAGCATCAGCAGCAGCAGCATCTCAACTGCTGCAAGTGGGAAGTCTTCGGTGTCCAGCCCAGTCGAGTGTGACTGACCGCTACCTGCCGCGAGGCAGGACGGCGCCAAGAGCTTTGCAGGGTTTTTTTTCGAACTTGGGGCCTATCGTTTCGACGCGCGAAAGGTTCCTTATAGGGCTTGGGGCTTACCGGGGCATGCATCGGCTCCAACTATCAATCCCCAGCCGTTGCCTTCAACGGGCGACAGCTGCGTTAACCCAATGGGGCCCGTTTCGGTTCCAACATAATACTTTGCTTGCTTGCTGGTCCGCCGAATTCTGCGGTTCTTAGCCACTCGCTGCCACAAGAGCGGCGCAGACTGAGCACGCGACCCGCCCGGCAGAAACCGGCTGCCACGGTGGGGGGGCAAGTTCGGAACTGTGGACTCAGGATTAGGCCGGACGGTAAGGTGGAGGGACAGGTTCGGGATGTCTGCTCGCGGGCTGGGACTTCAACGGCTCCTCGACAGACGAGAGCGCGCTTTCCGTTGTTTGCCAAGCTGGTTCGCAGAGCCCTGCCGCACCTGCTGCGAGGCACGTCTAGTGCACACCTCAAACATTTATGAGAGTGAGTGTCAAAACCCCTCCTGCAAACACAAACACGCCAAAAGTCTCTGAAGCCCTAATCCAGACTGCCTGTAGGCCATGCGCTGCTGGCCGGAGTCTTGGGTGCCGCGCACCTCATTGCACAGGTCGGGGTGGGAGCGTGCATTGGTGGAACGAAGCTCAAGTCGCAATTGAGCTTTGCGGCAGATGATCGTGAAGCTTGTATAGCCGTAGCCAGGGACCCATTAGGAATAATGTTAGTAGCCGCCAGCCAGAAGCCAGAAGCCGAATCAAAAAGCCTTAAACCTTTCAAAGCAGTGAACCCCTGTGTTGCTAAGCCCAGAAGCCAAAGCAAGAAGGGATGAGTGGCTCTGGGCTTAAGGCTAAGGGTTTAGGGTTCAGGGTTGAAGGTTTCGATTTTGCTTTCGGGTTCGGGGGCCTCAAAACTTTAGCAAGAGGTCCAAGCTGCAAGCAATATGGCATTGGGCTTTGAGACTACAGGTTTTCGGTGCCGGGTCGAGGCTTTTCAAACCACCAGGCGTCCTTGCATGCAAGCCTGCAGCAAAAATGGTTGGGGATCTATTTGCAGTTTTGCGATTAGGTGTTGTGCATGTAACAGGTCAGCATGGAGAACCGAGTTTACACTAGCCTGCCTGGGGTTTCTTGGAATTAAAGCCTGCTTCGCAGTACTCGTAATCAGGATCCTATACCTTAAGGGCTTCTTGTTTCCCGAGACTCCAAGCTCGCCCCTGCTTTTAGAGGCAAACTCGTGCAACCTTCTGCAGCTCGCCAGCAGTGAGCTAAACCTGGGTTCATCAAGACCATGGGTCCTTTTCGTGAAATTTCTCACAGGATTTGCTTGGTTACAGGGCCCATATGTGGACCCTTTACTGTTTTTGTTTGGCGCTTCCTGGATGGATGTTGGCATGATTCAAAATTCTTTGCAGGTAGAGGCCAAGGGTGCATCCGGTGTTTCGTGCGCAGTTTACGACTGACATTTTGTGTAGACCGATCTGAAAAGATTGTAGGTTGTTGAAGGCTACAGCCATGCCGCCATCCTGAACTTCGCAGTCCTGTGTGTTTATTATAAAGGATTTGTCTTAAATACATTACAATCACTGGTCCGATCTTGCTTGCACTCTTCTTCTTCTAGCTCCTTCCCACGTGTTGACGGGATGGACACCCTCATTGACGCCTAAACCCTAATATTGACTATGTATCCCGCCTTTCATCCCATACTCTGAACCCCGATTCCTCAACTCTAAACCCTGACCTTGAACCCAAAACCCTGTTAGGCCCATGCTTTCAAGGCTGGCCTTCGCCAGCTGCTCCGCAGAAACCGCCGACCGTGCGCGCACTTTGTCGCGGCTCAACCTCCTGAGCTGCATGACTGCTTAGAGGAGCGTTGAGCTTCAGGGTTGAGGGTTTAGGGTTTGGTAAAGGCCTGATGCAAAAGGGTTGAGGATTTAGGGTTTAGGGGTTTTGAGGCTCAATGACGGTGGTTTCAAGATTTGCACGCTCTTGCATCCTGGTGGAAAGAAGGATGCTACGGCCTATGTATACGCATTTGCGTGTCGTAAGTTGTGCATGGATCGCTTCATTATTTTTGGCCCAGACTTCCGAGTCTGCCTTCAAGCTCTCCACAGTCTTCCACTTAATCCTCCAACCATATCTAAAGATGAAGAACGGCCAATCACACACACGAGAAGACCATCTGCGCCCGCCGACAAATTCAATTGTCCTGACGACATTTCCACCCTCATCGTAGTCAGCATCTGCATCAGTTACTCAGGACAAAAAGCCGCTTTCACAACGGGATTGCTCCGGCGCATCACTTGCTAAGGTTAGTCCGAGGTTCACAAAAATATCCCGGATCTCTGAATTACCTCTTACTCCGTCATCCAACATTCCAGTAACATCACTTGCTTGTTGCTGCTGCTTCCTGTACTATTCAACTTTCCTGGGTTCCGGCAGATTGAGCGCTTTGAAGTCTGCGGTGTGGGTTTATAGGTTACTATTAAGGCCCTACTATAATGAGGAACCCCCAAAATAGTATAGGTTATGATTTAGACTTACGAGCCCTCCTATTCGGACTCCTACTCAGCCAACGGGCAGATTCCTTTTGAGAGCCTGAGGTTTCCTCAGCGGAAGCCGCTGGGCACCATTGGCACTTCTTTGGCCTCGAAAAAATATAAGGGCCTTAAGAATTAGAACAGGGTTTTGGGGGGCCACTATCACTATGCTCTTACTATAATAAGGAACCCCCAAAATAGTATAGGTCAATAAAAATGGCCAACTATACTAACATGATAAAGAACCCCCAAAATAGTATAGGTTATCATTAAGGCTTACTATAATCAGGAACCCCACACACAATAGTATAGGTCCTTATTTACGGCATCCAAAGGCCCTTCAAGGATCAGGGCACCTGTTTAAGAGGCTTCCATTGGGGAGGGCGGGGTGGCTACACATACATAATATTAGGGGCTGCGCCCAGGTGCGGGCAGCGCGAGCTGTTGTCAGAAACCCGCGGTATATAGATAAGTGCAACGTAGGCCCGAAGTGCGCAACTTGTGGGTGATCGTAGGCTCTCAGCCCCCGTCGGCCCTGCATGTAGCCCGCACCCCCCGTCCGCCGGACCCCGCTGATGCTCATGATGCGCGCCCTTTGGCGGCTTCCGCAACCCATTCAAAAACTTGGGAGTTATGACTTCGCGCCCACGTCGCGCCGCCGGCGCCGGTTGCGGGCGCCCGAGGGCTCATGATGCTCGCCGGCTCGCCTCCTGGGGTCGTCCACGGCGGCCCCGAAACCCGCCACACCGCGGGGAATGGCTGCAAAACGCGTGCGCATTCCGAGACGCCTTCGGGCCACCCGCGCGGCCCGAGGGAGAAACGAGGGTCCGATGATGCGGGGTCCGGGGCGGGTCGGCGGCACTGTCGGTCGTGGCTTCTGCTTCGCAGACGAAGCTCATTCGTCTGAGCCATAGCTCAGTCCATACAGGGCAGCGAAGCGCTGCCCGATTTATGGGCTGCCGCCACTGCCGCCGACCCCAAAAGAAGAGAGGTGACTATCCAAGGAACGCAGCAGGTGTTGAAAGCAGCCACTGCAAGTCTTGTAACTGGCACGAGTAGCATGAGCACATGACTGATGCGGCGAAGTATTCGGACTGACGCAGTGCTCAGCTCTCGGACATTGTGTGCGCATGTTTCAGCAACCTTGTGACTCAGAGGCAAAAGGCATCCGCACAAAACCGAGTTTAGCAGGAGGGCTGTATTCGATATGCTTAAGATACGGAACCAGTGCAGTTGTGGCCATGGGATGGTACGACAAAAAAAAGTCGCGCGCGCGGCGGCGCATCGCAAAGCCGGGGCGGGCAGTGAGGACAATAAAGGTAGTGAGGGCGGTGGGGGCGGTGTTGGCGGTGGGGGCGATCGGGGTGGTGGGGGCGGTGTGGGCGTAGGCGGTGGGGGCGGTGTGGCGGGCGGTGTGGGCGGTGGGGGCGGTGGGGGCGGTGTGGGCGGTTGGGCGGTGTGGGCGGTGGGGGCGGTGGGGGCGGTGTGGGCGGTGTGGGCGGTGGGGGCGGTGGGGGCGGTGGGGGCGGTGTGGGCGCGGGGGGGTCCGGGTTGGCAGCCTTTAAATACTCTTTACTCTTTAAACACCTACAAATACAGCGGGCGGTGAGAGCGGTGGAGACGGTGTGGGCGCGGGGGGGTCCGGGCACACATTGGCAGCCTTTAATTACTCTTTAATCTCTAAACACCTACAAATACAGCGGGCGGTGAGAGCGGTGGAGACGGTGAAAGCGGTGGAGGGGGATGAAGGTGGTGGGGGTGGTGAGGGCGGTGAGGGCGGTGTGGGCGGTGGGGGCGGTCGGTGTGGGCGGTGGGGGCGGTGGGGGCGGTGTGGGCGCGGGGGGGTCCGGGCACACATTGGCAGCCTTTAAGTACTCTTTACTCTTTAAACACCTACAAATACAGCGGGCGGTGAGAGCGGTGGAGACGGTGGGAACGGTGAAAGCGATGAAGGTGGTGGGGGTGGTGAGGGCGGTGAGGGCGGTGTGGGCGGTGGGGGCGGTGTGGGCGGTGTGGGCGGTGGGGGCGGTGGGGGCGGTGTGGGGCGGGGGGGTCTGGGCACACATTGGCAGCCTTTATTACTCTTTACTCTTTAAACACCTACAAATAAAGCGGGCGGTGAGAGCGGTGGAGACGGTGGGAACGGTGAAAGCGGTGGAGGGGGATGAAGGTGGTGGGGGTGGTGAGGGCGGTGAGGGCGGTGGGGGCGGTGTGGGCGGTGTGGGCGGTGTGGGCGGTGGGGGCGGTGGGGGCGGTGGGGGCGGTGGGGGCGGTGGGGGCGGTGTGGGCGCGGGAGGTCCGGGCACACATTGGCAGCCTTTAAATACTCTTTACTTTTTGAACACCTACAAATACAGCGGGCGGTCAGAGCGGTGGAGACGGTGGGAACGGTGAAAGCGGTGGAGGGGGATGAAGGTGGTGTGGTTGGTGAGGGCGGTGAGGGCGGTGTGGGTGGTGGGGGCGGTGTGGGCGGTGGGGCGGTGTGGGCGGTGGGGGCGGTGGGGGCGGTGTGGGCGCGGGGGGGTCCGGGCACACATTGGCAGCCTTTAAATACTCTTTACTCTTTAAACACCTACAAATACAGCGGGCGGTGGAGACGGTGGGAACGGTGAAAGCGGTGGAGGGGGTGGTGGGGGTGGTGAGGGCGGTGAGGGCGGTGTGGGCGGTGGGGGCGGTGTGGGCGGTGTGGGTGGGCGGTGCGGACGGTGGGGGCGCGGGGGGTCCGGGCACACATTGGCAGGCTTTAAATACTCTTTACTCTTTAAACACCTACAAATACAGCAGGCGGTGAGAGCGGTGGAGACCGTGGGAACGGTGAAAGCGGTGGAGGGGGATGAAGGTGGTGGGGGTGGTGAGGGCGGCGAGGGCGGTGTGGGCGGTGGGGGCGGTGTGGGCGGTGGGGGCGCGGGGGGGTCCGGGCACACATTGGCAGCCTTTAAATACTCTTTACTCTTTAAACACCTACAAATACAGCGGGCAGTGAGAGCTGTGGAGACGGTGGGAACGGTGAAAGCGGTGGAGGGGGATGAAGGTGGTGGGGGTGGTGAGGGCGGTGAAGGCGGTGTGGGCGGTGGGGGCGGTGTGGGCGGTGGGGACGGTGTGGGCGGTGTGGGCGGTGTAGGCGCGGGGGGGTCCGGGCACACATTGGCAGCCTTAAAAACTCTTTACTCTTTAAACACCTACTGTGGAGAACGGAAACCCAAAGGGGCAGCACGCACCCTCGTTTTCCGTCCAAGCAGAAAGTCCAACGACCGTGACAGGTCGAACGTCCGCCCAGGACGGGCTGCGCGCAATTGCGTCGCGGCAACGAGAAGCTACCAACGACACACTGCCGTGCTCACTTGAGCCAAAAATGTTATGAATACGAATTACAGAAGAGCATGCATAAAAGCATACAGCACAACAGCCAGCCCGCAGACTATGTACAGTTACATTCGCCCCTCAGCCGAGAGCACGATAGAGCCGTAGGATTCCGCGGGCGGCCGGAGGCCGTAAAACTGACCTACAGACCCTGCCCTCCTACAAACCCTTCGCACTCAGCACAAGACCTTCGTTTTTCACGGCCTGTGCTGCACGAGGCTCTGGTTTCCTACTGTACACAGCCTGCGCCGCACTGCGGCCACAGGGCTGGTGAAACGAGCAGCTGAAGCTGCGGCGTTACTCCACGCGCTTCGGGAGCACTACCGTGCCTCCCTAGCCGCTCCCGTCAAAGACCTGTAGAGCGGATACGCCACCCTGTCGTCTCATCGGAAAGCAGCTAGGTGCTGCGACCAAAACTGAAGTTGCCACAGGTGGCTAGAAGGGCGGAGCGCAGTCCGCGACTTCTAGTCCACGGTCACTGCGGCTCCACGTTGGGTTGCGCGGCGGGCTGCTGGACATTTGAGGGTTTTGCCCGCCCGCGGTGGTTCCGCTGAGGTGCTTCGAACTCCTCGAGCTTCAGCGCCTTGGACCACTCGGTGCCAAACGAATCTAGCCACTTTTGGCTAAATTCAGAGGTCAGCACACTGGCGACCGCGATGCCGACCTCCGCGTTGGCCCGTGAACTAGCACTAAAGTTTAGGCTTCCTATCACGGCGCTAACTGTGGAGTCCGGCCTCGTCACGAGCACCGTCTTGGCGTGGTGGATGCCCGCGAGGCCTGCGCCGATGCTCACGTCCGTGCGGTTCTCGGCGGCGTAAGCCGCCTTGACCGAGGTGCCCTTGCCGACACGGACCTGGACGCCAGCCGCCCCTAGCTCCTTGAGGGACTGCAGCTGGAGCTTGGTCCGGCTCGTCTGCGAGTTGTCGGCAAGCACGTGGGCTCGGGCGCCTCGCTCCAGCGAGGACACGAGGGCTCCAACCAAAGGCTTGCTATCGAAGCTGTAGGCTCGCACGTAAACGTGGTCCCCATGCCCAGCGTCCGATAGCATCGTTTGTACCACAGCGTGATACTCCGGAAGGGTCAGAAACTTGACCCCGGCTCGCTCGAAGCCGTCAGGGATCGGGAAGTCTCTGACACGCCGTGCCTGGCTCGACATGGGAGCTGTCGGAGCCGGAGACGCCGCAGAGGTACCCTGGCGGGAAGCCTCCGCTGCAGGCGTCTTCGGAACAGTCTCTGTCGGAGGCGCCGACACTGTGGCCACCTCGTGGCGGCCTCTGAGCTTGGTAAAGCCGTCAAGGCAACCCTCGGACGGGTTCCCGACATTCCGAGCTCTTTCAGAGAGCGATCTCGCTTTCGACACCATGCCGGCAAGGCACCCCTGTTCCAGGGCCGGCGCGCCGAGGATCGCACGGGCGCGTCTAGTCGCGGCCGGGGCGACGGACAGCGTTGGGGCAGCGCTCGCGCCTGTCATGGCCACGAGTTGCCCCGCAGCTTCAACAGCGCGTTCTATGTGACCACAACGTCCCTCGTTGAGGAATGCCTTGCAGTCGCAGCCTGCGCCGTCCGCGCCCGACCCGACCTTCACAAGAACCCTGTGTGCTCCGGCCTTAGTCTTTGATGCAACCTCAAAGACAGCCTCCCGGCCTTCGAGCGACACCAGAACAGCATTCCCAAAGGGGTTACCGTTCATGGCGTGCATTAGCCGGTTAGTGGCGACACGTCCGGCCCACCACAGCACTACGGCCGCGAACGTCCACAGTAGGACGACGGCCGTCAAGCCAACCACGCGGACACCCCGAACGAGGATACCAGAGGATTCCTCGATGAGGTCCTCCGCCGCAGTGGCAACTGCAGTGAGGCTCACGTGTGCCACCTCTCTGGCACCGCGCTCAACAGTGAAGAGGGTAGGCGCCAGCGCAGCGGCCACCAAACCCATCTTCCATCCAATGTTGCCCGTTGTGGCGTGGGCTGCGCGATTGCGCGCTCTCCTGGAGAGAGCCCAGCTGGAGACCGCAGCGCCTATCGAGCGCACGGCCCCAAGGAACCCACCACGGTTCGAGGGCCCGGAAGAGACAGCGGGGCGAGAAGAAACGGCAGGGGCCTCGGGCGCCACTCTGTGGCCACCCGGGCCACGCAGTGGGAGCGTGAGGGCGGGCTGCCCAGCACGCTCGCCGAGTCGGGAGGAGTATGCCAGTCCGGCAGCACCTCCGGCCCACCATCCTCGGTTGCCGTAGCGGTTCGAGCTTCCCCTTCCACCACCTTTGCCACCACCCTTGCTGCCAGAGCTGCGGCCCCCACTGGGTGCACCGCGCCCGGAGGAAGGTTGGCTCCACCAGGCTCGGGCAGAGTCTTGAGAGAGCTCTGCCTGCCTGCGCTTTTCAGCGCGGAGCCTCTTCCGTCCGGAGCGGAGGAATTTCCTCGCATGCTCCGCAAGGGGATCGGCGTTGATGGAACGCTCGATCCGTTCCATCTTCGTGCCCTCGCTCTCTTCCGACGAAGAAGCAGCTTCATCGTCGCCTTCCTGGGGCGGCATGCCGTGGGTTATGAACGACGCGCCCGACTTAGGGCCACTGCACTTAAAGCACAGTTTGCGCCATAACATGTTCCTCTCTTGGCATGTGTCCCGCCCACAGGTCCAGTAGGCGTTGGACATTGCGGCGGCGATCGCGTCCGAACGCTTCGCATAAAGGTACTCCTTTATGCGTTCCTTATGTTCATCGAGCCAGACCTCGATGAACCACGCCGGCGCCGTTCGCAGGTCCACCGGCGTGCTCCAGTACAGGCTGTCCTCGAAGATCCCCACACAGGGGGCACCTCCGAGCTCCTCGGAATCATGGTGCCGGCAGGTATTGCGTTCTGGTGGGTTCGCACGCCCACAAGTAAAGCAATCCCACCAGCCCCAAGGCCAGACCTTGCCTGTGAGGAGCGGAACGCGCTCGGGTGTCGGTCCAAGCTCGTTTTCATCGTAATCGGGCCAGATTTCAAACACTGGCCTGTTCGACAAAATCGCAGCCTGGTAGACGAACGCGCGCCTCCGGCGCCGCGCCAACGCGAGGAGCTGCTCGAGCGTATGCTCACCACCGCCTCGGAAGAATTCCCTGATCTGTTCATCATGTTGGAGATCAAGGGGGACCGTGAGCCTGGGATCCACGTCGCGGGCGCCGGGCCTTCCAGGCCCCGGCGGTGGAGTCGCATCCCAGTCCACGTCGCGCCAATCGGCCCCGGGAACCTCGTTCGAGAGTCCGTAAACCCCCGAAACTCGGTGTTGGGGAGCCGGCGACTCCATGGTATCCTGCCATGTTGTGAATCGCTTCTTGGGCGGCGGCGGTCCCTCCGGCTCCGCGGGTCGCCGCTTGTCTGTGCTCGACGGAGCAGCGGCCCCGCTGGCACCTTCTTCGGCACCTGCCTCGCCACTAGACGAGGGAGCCGCGCCTGTCCCGGCCGCGGCTCCTGCAGGGCCGGCTGGTGCCGAGGGCGCTTCTTCCTTCTTGGTGGTGGCCCGCTTGGCCGCGGGGCCTTGACGCTCAGAGCCGCTCTCCTCAACGGCGCGCTTGAGGGAGGAGAGGGACTTAGCCTCTGCTGTCTCCTTTTCCTCCTTGGTCACTGCAGGAAGGCGGGTGTCGCGCCGTGCCTCAGGAGCCGCAGCCGCGGCCTCCTGGGCCGAAGCAGCAAGCTCCTCCTTGGCGCGTGCCGCCGCTCTTTCCCGTGCCAAGCCTGCCTTCATAGACTCCGCGAGGCTAGGGATCCGGACCTCCGGACTCCCTGCCTCAGCTGGGGGAGTCACGTTGGCCGCAGGCGCTGCAGAGGAGGAAGACGCCTCCTGAGAGGCATCCGGAGGAGCAGGAGCCATCTCCTGATCCTCGGAATGCGTCGCCGAAGATGGCGGAGCTTTCTTCTTAGGGCTGGAAGCCTGAGGCTCCGCACCCCATCGTGGATCAGGCGGGGTTCCAGTCCTCTGGACACCCCCCTTCTCTCGAGGGAGCAGATCCGTTTCCAGCATAGGGGGATCTATCTCCAGTTGGGTGTCAGTCTGCTTTGCGATAGGGTTCAAGACACCCGCGGCGAGCTTTTCTTCTCTGAGCCCATCGTGGGCGTTCCAGATAAGGTCTGAAAAGGTTTCCCTCATCGCTTGGACGTGCTCCCTCGGGGTATCTTCCCGGGGAGCGTCCACGTCCGGATCTTGGGGCTCCAAAAGCTCGTCGGGGAACGCCGGAGGAGGCGGTTCAACATCTTCGGGAACCTCTCCGGATCTCCCCTGCTCTTCGCGAATCGCCTCCAACGCTTCGCCCAGCGGGGTCTCGTCCCTAAACAAGTGACGGTAGGGACTCGGAGCTGCGGCGTTGGGCATCATGAAGTCCGTCTCCTCGTACGCTGGCCCGAGAATGGTACTCGGGTAGCGCACGGGAGGCTTCGCCCGCTGCACCGGCCTCCGGTCAAGGCGATACGTGCGCCAGAGACCATCGGAAGTGACACAAGGCGCCCCATCCGGGAGCCGCCTGAAATCACGCAGCTCCGCCCCGATGCGATCACAGAAGCGGTCCGGGTTGGAGATATGCGTAAACCGGCCCAGGTCAGCCTCAAAGACCCAGACACGGTCTCTGTGGTCTCTGCGAGCTTCTCCGTGGCGGAAGCGTCTCAGAGCCACAGCGGCTTCTCCAAAGAACGCATCGTCGCACGGGGCCGGCACCATGTTCGCCGGAAGGCCCCTTCCGTGGACCGCCGCTCGGTGGTACGCGGCTTCGTACTCGTGCTCGAATTCGGCACGGCACCCGCGGATACCACACTTGTGGCCGGACCCACGGGAAGGAACCCTTCTAGGGTCTCCGTTCCCAATCTCCTCGGGTGTAGGGCAACCAGCCACGCCCCCGCCATGGATCGCACTCCGGTCGGGGGTGTCCCCGAGATCGACGAATTCCCCAGGCACTGCAGCCTCCTCGGGAATCGGATCCACACTGAAAGGCACAAAGGTGTGCCGCGCAGGAGACTTCGGAGCGGGCCGTTCTTGGCTTGCCGACCGACGCTCCACGGATGCCATGAAATCGTCGATCCCGCGGAGGATGGCCTCAGTCTTGGCCCGTTCCTCCTCGGTCTCCTCTGGGACGGCCGTACCTCCTTCTCGGGAGCCCTCTGGGCCTCCCGTGGAGGCCGAGCTCGCAGAAGGGGCTTCAGCACTAGGAACGGCCCCCTTCGGAGCGGCCTTGAGCGGAGGCCCACCAAGCTTAGGCCGGATAGGGCCTTGGTAAGGCCCGGGCCCCAGCCCTCCATGAGGCAAGGGCCTTTCCGACCGGTTCCTCGCAGCAGGTGGCGGAGGAGGAGATCGCGCGATGGGCGGCTCAGCCGGCCCACCCAGCAACCATCCAGGCCTGGTGCTCAAGAACTCCTCGGCCCTCTCGGTTTCCATGATCAGGAACGGCGGTGGAGGCCTGACCCCTTTCGGCGTCGGGCCAGGCTTCACCGTGACCATTCCTTCCGGAACGGCTGGCCTCTTCGGCGGCGGCTTCGGGTTCGCCTTCTTGCTGAAGTTCTTCGGGTGGAACAAATCCGCTGGAGTAAGCGTACGGTCCGCCTCCATCGGCTGATCCCCAGGCGCTGCACCGGCACCCTCAGGGTCACCGGGCGCGGCCTGAGGATCCTCAGGCAGCTCATCCCGGGCCCTGGGCGGCGTCTTGTAGCGGATCGTGTCCGCAGGCGGTGCTTCGGGAGGCACCTTTTGAGGGGGGCGGTGTGATCTTCCCCGCTCCTGTTCCCCTGCCGAAGGCGCTCCCTCTGGGGCCACCTTGGGGGTAGGCTTTAGTTTGCCTTCCCGCCCTGGCGGCGGCCTATCATCGACCGTCCTGGACCGATGCAGCGCAGAGGGCATCCCACGGGGACCACCCTCCTTAGGTGGTCCAGGCGGGGGTCCCGCCGGCATTGCCGAGCTCTTGGCCCGCACCTCAACTTCCAGCTCGGAAGACGAGTCCTCGTCCCCGATATAGTAGTTGACCGGGCCGGCTCCGCCAGGCGGCGCCGACTGCTCTCTGCGGACTCCGCTCCCGGGCTCCGCATCATCGACCCACCGCAGGGTGTTACCCTGACGCTCTGCAAGCGAGAGGTCGAAGACTTCACAGCCGGGTTGCACCGTGAGGATTCGGAGGATGCATTCTGGAGGGACACGCCCTGTCAGAACACATCCGTCTGTCCCTCTCCAGACGGGCACCCCGGAAGCCCTTAGGAGCTCGAGGTTCGAGACCACAAGACAGGTCGAGTTCTTTCTAAAGCCCGACGTACTGTCCCGCTGTCTTGGGTACCCGGGCCCGATCACCCAATGGACAGTCAGGCGCGGGCCGTTTCCGCCTCCCGGGAGGAGGCCGTCGCGGCCGATCCGCCGCGCATGAAACACCTCTGTGCCATGACAGAGGGTGGAGCCTCCGTACTCTACCGAGAGCTCCCTCATGCCGGCCTCATCGAGGCCGTCTCCATACACGGTGCCCGCGGTCAATCCTGACCCACGGCCGTGTCCCTGGAGAGCCCGGATCCGGCCATCGACCAGCTCCAGCCGCTGCTTCTCCCGACCGCCAGCCGCGTTTTCCAGATCACTCGCCGCACCTGCCTCGATCGCGGACGAAGTGATCTGGAGCTTCTCGGCTAAGGCGGATACGCTAATCCAGCCCCCTTCGCCGAGATGGCCCTGCAGGCCGAATTTGCCGTGGCGGAGGGCTTGCGTAAGCGCCCTCTGGCAAACCGCGGGGTTCTCTAGCCACACCCACGGCTGCCATCGTGAGTTGCTATCACGACCGCCTTTCCCTTCGTTCCCGCGTCTGCGGCCACCTCCCATGGCGCCCCTCGCGGCTCCCTGGCCCACGAGGGGCCCGGCACACGGAGGAAAAAGTGGGAGTGGCTCCGCGACCAGCCGGTCCACGGAGGACCCACCGGCAGCGAAGGAAAGAGGGGTACACGCGACCTCCCGGCCCACGTGTGCCAAAGCACACCGCGAGGCGCAAGAAGCCGATGGCAAGGGCCCGCGCGGCCCGTCGCAAGCTACTGGGCTACTCGTCTTGAGCCCACGCTGCGCGGCCATGTCCTGAAAGGCAGGGGGTTCAAGGGGGCTGCACAGAGAGAGGGGGTAGGGCTCACACTCAGCACGACCTACACCCTGGACTACCTCACTACACCCTTGCTGCAGCACGCACGCAACGAGTAGTAGCATAGAAAGGAGGTAGCGACCCACGGGCGTACAGGCCTGCGTCCGAGCTGCCCCCCACGTTCCCCCCCGAACCCCCCCGACGCGGCACACTAAGACCCCGAACCCTAACCTAGACCCCGCGGTCAAGACACAAGCGGTCAAGACGAACACAAGCGAGTTAGGGTATAGGGCTCTTGTGGGGTGGTTAGTGTCCGTTAGGGATTCATCGTGTTTTGCTTTTGCTTTAGGCGCGACCTTCCGGTCCGCGTCAGGCGGACTGGAGCTCGAGCCGTCGCGGCCTCGAGCGCCTAAGGCTTCAAGGGCGGAAGCGGCGGTCTGAGGCGCGGAGCGGCTGCCCTTCCGGCACGCCGTCCTTATCTCCTCCTCTGCCTCCGCATCCGTGAGGAAACGGCCGTCAACGACCCTACCTGTACGAACCGTCAGGTCGTCGACATAGGCCACCCATTCCTTAGTGAACCTAAGCCTTCGATTGCGACCCGGCGCATACGCGCGGTCCACGACGTAGTTAAAATCGTCGGGACCATTGACAGGCCCGAAGGTAAGCCCAATAGGGAGGTACTTACCGCTACGCGCAACAATGGCAAGAACCTCCCTGGCACGCTTCGTGTTGCGGATCTGATTGAACCCGGAAACCGCATCAACGAAGCTATACCAGACTGATCCTACCGCTGCAGCGAGCACATCCGTGCTCCGCCGGCAGTAGTAAGTGGATCTCTTCACCCTGGCGTTTACCCTGCGGTAATCTACCACCAAGCGGCGTTTCCTCGCCCGCTTGTGGGAAGGCATCTCCTTCGTAGGGAAAGGGGCCGAACCCCAGGCCGAAGGGCCTCGCACAAGCTGCCCTCTCTGGACCTCCTCCTCAAGCCGGTCATCAACCCACTGCGCCGCTTCCCCGCGGAGCGCATGGGGCTGAGAGCTGACCGGAGGCCCCGTAGGGACGCAGTCGTGCGCAAACTTCCGGACCGTGGTACGCGCCGTACCTTCGACCCAGAATGCAGCGGCCTTCCGGCCCACCGTCTCCTTAATGGCTGCGAGATCAGCCTCGGTGAGCCCCGGACGGTTCTCCGTAGGGCCCAACCTGAGGCCTTCAATGACCTGCGCCTTATACTCTGGCGTACGGCGGGGATCGGCAGCCACAGCCTGGCCTGCCAACGCATAGACCTCCAGGTCCGCGAAGACACCATCCCAATCCTTGGCGTCTGCCTTCGACCGCCAGTGAGCATCCATCTTCCTGGAGAACTCCAGAACTTCAGCCTCCATCTTCGCTCTCTCTTGAGGGGAGAGGTCCTCGCCAGACTTAACGTCCGGCAACGGTACCTCCGGAGCGGAAGGCTTCGCAGGCTCAGCCGGCGGCTGGCCGCTCACTGAGCAAATGCTGTCGTAGCAAGGGGGCTGGTCGCCCCTCAGACCAGCATCCGCCAGGCAACGGCACAAGGCCGGAGCGAGCACCCTCGAAGAGGTCCGGGCCTTCGCGTGCTGATGGGCTACCCTGCCCAAAGCGTCAGGCTTTGCACAGCGAACGCAAACCGAATCCATCTTGAAGTTGGAAAGACAGATCAGCGCTCCTTCCGAATGCTTAGAACCCCTAGGAACTGATCCCAAGAGCTGACATCGATCAGCTCGGCCGAAAGCCCAAGGGAACTTCGGTTCCGAAAGCGTCCCAAACACGGGAGCCCACCCCTGGGCCTCCCAAGGCTCCCAAAGTCCTTCCTGATCTGAGATAGTAACAAGCATCTGGCGCCCCTTCTCGGCCACCATTGCTCCCCACCTACTGACCAGGGAGAGGAACTCCTTGGGGATACCCTTACCGGATAGGCCCACAACGAGGCACTTGGGGTCGAGCGTATCGACCAGAAGGCTCAGGGCTTGCCGGTCCTCCTCTGAGGAGAAGTCCCAGCGGATCCCGTAGGAGCTGGCTCCTTGAACCGCAGCAGGAGGGCTACGCAGGCCTCCTGCCTTACTGACCTGAGTAAGCGAGTGCTCCGACACCGCTACTTCGACAAGGTCCACGTCCATACCCTCTAGGTGATCTCTGATCCACCCCTGGACCGCGGCACAGGAGCTACCTCTACCGACGATCAAGGAGGGCGCGGGAGCCTCAGCAAGGAGCTCCTTCAACGCAGCAGGGACGTCAATCGGGGAAGCTGCCACACCCACTCGGTCCGGCACGGACTCTTGCAAGGAGTAACCGGCCTTATCGAGCTTCCGGGCAGAAGACGCAGCGAGAACCCCATCCCTACTAAGATCCACCTTGGAGATAATCTCCTTCACGGTGATGGACTCTATGGCCTGTCTCGTCCCTTCGCGGGTCAGAGAACCGCCTTCGTCCAAAAACGCAAGGTGCCACCGGACTCTGAGTCCTGAGGCGTCGGGGATGTACCGGTGGACGCCCACCTGTGCCCTGGCTTCGTCCACTTGCGTGACCTTGCCTAGGCGACAGGTTTTAGGGCCCACTCGGGCGCCATGGTACGCAACATGGTCACCAATACGCAACACGAAGTTGCGGCCCCGGCGCTTGACAGTAAACTCGACCTGCTTAGCTTCACCGGCCGCTTGCTGACCCAATGAAGGCGGCTGATGCTCTGGCTCGTCGAAAAACTCTATGGGGTCCCTCTTCTCGGGCACCTCCGCATCTTCCGGCACGAGCACTACATCCTCCGCGTGGGCTTCACATTGCCGGCCTGGCGCCTCACCAGGGCCACCAGGAACAAGTTCGAGTTGCAGCCTATGGCCTTTAACCGCCACTATCCTCCAAGGGCCGGTCAGACCAGGCTTCCAAGGGACACGCCCCGCCCCCTCTGGCCGGGGCTTGGGGGAATTCCAGACAACTCTGTCCCCCACGCGGAGCTCAACTGTGCGACGCGACCGATTAGCAAGTCGGGCACGCGCCTCACTGCTCGCGTCCCAATGGCGCCGCACAGCGGCCGCCAAGTCGGAAAACTGCTTGAACTGGGAACGGGCCCAGTCCGTGATGGGCTCGAATTGGAGGGCCTCGCGGAGAACGTCCTTCTCCAACGGCAAGGCGAGGCTCCAGGACCGTTCCAGGTCCCTGGGGGTGTACCCATGCGCCCCCGGGGTATTATCCAACACATACTCGGCGACCATGAGCCATTCGCTCCAGTTCTCCATGGAGCCGCCGATATGCCGGATGAGGTTACCCAGAACCTTCTGGACCTCTTGGTGGACCCTCTCGTTGGACCCCATCTCACAAGGCCTGAGAGCCATACTGAACTGCTGAGTTGTCCCAAGCATGGAGCACAACTCCAGCATCATGGCATTCTTGAACTCAGTGCCTCGATCAGATCGGATGAGGCGGGGCAGGGTGCGTGATCTCAGCACGCACCGCAGAAATGCCCTACGCACATCCGTATGCGTAAGTGTCTTCATGGGTTCCAGAAGCACTGCGTGGCTAAGGCAATCAAAGTACGTAATACTGTATCGGAAGCCATCGCGGTCCTCCCGATTAGGACCCTCGCAGTCGACGGAAACTTCCTGCCAACACGCTTCCGCGAGACATTTGACAGGTTTCGCTTCGACCTTCGTGGCTCGGGCCCTGCCCTTAACACACGCCAGGCATTTGGACACCCACAACTTAACGTCTGGTTCCATTCCTGGCCACCAGACGGCCCTTTCAAGGAGACGGAACGTGACCTCCGCCGAACGGTGCGCCCCCAGGAGGCCACAATGCACAGTCATGTAGCATGACTTCCGCCACGTGACGCCATTGGGCCCGGCGATACCGTTCGGGACGACCGGGACGACCACCGTCTGGCCAGTCTTGATGGTCACTTCCCTCTCCAAGACTCCGTCCGAGCCAAGCTTGAAAGGGGCTTCCGGCTTCTTGACCGAAGCCGTAAGGGACGGATCTCTCCGTTGAGCCTCGTGCCAAGCCGTGCGAAGAGCTGGCGTGACGCCGAACTCGCAGAGCCCGGCGCCATCCCTGGCCGCCAAGGCCAGCTTTTCTCTCTGACTCTCCGGGCTGTCCTTGTCCGACAGCACAGGGAAAGAACCGAGGCTGAGGGGACCAGAACCCCCGGACGCGGACACCTTAACCCGGCAAGTCCGCACGGAATGTGACTTGACACAAAAGGGCCGGTGGGAGGAGTACAACTCCACAACCACCCGTGGGGCCTTGGTAGCGGACCCCACAAAAGCCAGGGTCCTGCTAAGCTCTCCTTCCTTGACCTCGATCTTCTTCGAGAGCTGGACGGCCATCCAATGGCCTTCCTCTCCTGAACACTGGAAGGCGGCGATGACAGGCGAAGCCCTGAGCGACTTCCGATGCCCAAGGGACTGGATGCCGTCCCCATCATTCCAACCTTCCACGCGGTCCACCTCTCCCTTGAGACCAAGGAGACACGCAAAGGATTCCCGGAGGCGAACTTCGCCCTCCTGGAGATTCCATATGCGTTCGCACTCAGAATTAACCACATGCCTGTGGCTGTGCCAGTTGGGCTCGACAGCCCAGTTGAGCGAGCTCGGCCCGCTCAGGCAGGACGGGAAGGCCTGGTGCCCTTGCAGGACTTCACCAGAGGCGTTCACGACCCAGGAACTCCACAAAGAAGGGCCGTCCTTCTCGCACCCCTCGACTGGAAGCTCCAGGTCGCCCCCAGTCCAGACCCTCGCCTTAATCCTGCCGTACACCGTGGGCAGGAGCCCTTCCACGGGCTTTTGGAGGAAACCTTTGGCCCATGCTCGGATGAGGTCCGTATCAATGTCCACCGAACCATCAGCAAGGCTGGCGGACAAGAGGGCGTTCACCTCGAGTGACACGCTCGGGTCGGCAGACTCCGGGCCCTCAGCGGCCTCCTTTTCGGCTTGGGCCTCAGCAACCTCCAGAGCTGTTTCCTCCGCCTCCTGCCGGATGCACGAAGGACACCTTGAAAATAGGTATGTCCTCTTTCCGCAGGCGCAGACTCCTTCGTGATCCCAAAGCTCCCGAGAGGGCGCGTCAACGAGACCACGCAAGGAAACATCCGCGACTTTGGAGATCCCTTCTAGCTTCAGGGACGAAAGGACCTCAGCGGAAGCGGCAATCTTGCCCACTATCCCATATCCTGGTATAGGGGGCTCGGGAAACTCACGCCCCATCTCTGGGCACGCCTCAGCCACCTCAGCATGAGTAGAGTGCGCCTTCCAGACCTTAGGCTTAAGGCTCCAGATACCCTTGATCCCTGCCCAAGCGAGGCCCGCGACGCGGGCTTCCTTGCGCTGCAGGTTGCGAGCCTGGAGGGTGACTTCAACCACCAGCGGCCACCGCAAGGCAGCGGTGACAACTCCTCCTTGGCCAAGTCCTACCAGAAAGGTAGGGGAAAACGCAGCGGCTTCCCGAAGTACCTTCGCACAGGACGTAAGCAGGTCGACGCGGAGCTTCTTGACCTTCTTGGGCCCGGTAAGCTTACCGGTCATACCGTCGAAGTGGGACGCCACTCCGTCATCGTCCTCAAAAGGGCCCCAGCAGCCTCTCACCGCAATGGAGTGCCCCGGGATTCCCGAGACGAAGACTTCACGGATCTCCGTGAGCGCCCTTTCCTGCTCCGTCCAAGGGGCATAATCGAAAACAATCATAACGCGGACAGGGGGACCGCCCGCGACCCCGACCGGCACCGCAGCCGCGGTCGCCGGGGCAACCTGCGTCGCGTGATCGGGAACCGCGTCTTCCCCTACTGCCCAGGGAACAGGACCGTCACCTTCGGTCCCTTCTCCAAGGTACTGGTCCAGGTCGAACCCCTTCAGCTGGCCAGTCATCCCGACCAAGTCCTTGGTCCGGGCGGCCAAGAGCTCGTCCCGACCCTTCGGGTTCCTGGAAAAGGAGTCCCCCAGCGTCGCACTGCGACCACTGAGACTCCTGATCTCAGACCCATCCATCAAGATCTCCGCAACCCATCGAACCAGTTTCTGGTCGGAGCCGATATCAGAGGACTGCGCTCTCGTAAGATTGGCATGGTCCGTCCAACACAGGGTTCGGATAGTTCCGAAGACCTTTCGGGTTGCTCGCTTGACTTCGAGCTGTGCGAAGGCTTCTTGAATCAGCGGGGGCCAATTTTGCTGCGCAGGGGTCAGACTCTTGGAGTGAGTCATAAGAACCTTAATCCTTGAGAGGTCCCTGCTCATTTGCACCACCGAGCCCCCTACCGCAATCCCGCTGGCGTCCGCTATCTGCTCAAGCGGGCAAGAGCCATCAGCAGCCGACGCCTCATCGAAGGCCGCCAGGCTGATATGGTGGCTCATCATCTTCTTGATGGCCTTGAAAGCCTTGCAGCCGGCAGTGGTGCCTGTCCCCAGGCCACCTTCCGGAAACTCCGCTCCCGGTTTCTGCCATTGGCCCAAAACCTTAGCAGCATGGCCATATTCCGCTGGCAGATAGCCCCGAAGCCAGTTCGCACACCCAAGGAATTGCTGGATGTGGAGCTTTTCCTTAAGCGGCGGGAAATCCACGACCGCTTGGCATCGCTCCTCGTCGGGCGCACTCCCGTGCCGCCCGATCCGGTGCCCGAGGAGCTTACCCTCTGACACACAGATCTCAGCCTTGGCGACACCAAAGGAGAACCCAAAGAGGATGCTCTTGTCGAGGAAAGCTTCCAAAGAGACCAGGTGATCGAGAAGGTGCGGGCAAGCACCCTTGTGCCTCGCACCCATATCCTCCCGCAGCTTGTCGTAGTAGTAGTCGGAGGGAGGTTCCTCGATCATCTTCTCAATGTCGGCCGATTCCACTATGTGGTACACCGGCTCGTTCCTAGTGTCCACTCTGGAACCACTAGTGACGTCTCGGCCGTGGCTTCCTCCAAGCCCCCTCGTAGCGGAACCCGCATCCCATCCTGCCCAACGCGGCCCCGTCTTCGTCCTGAAGACCGCGAGATCGGACGTGACGGGCACGGTCGACCAGTCGACAGACTCGGGCCAAAGCCTGAGGTCCCTAGTCTGCCACAACCGCCACGGGCCGCCAGAAGACTTCAAGAGGCAAGTCTCGTACGGAAGCCTTTCGACATCCGGCCGATTCTCCGGGTCACCTTCCTGGGGCCTGCCGCTCCAAAGGCCAGCCATTCCTCCCTTCGTCTGCCACCACTGGCCCTCAGTGGGGATGGAGGAGAGGAAGGACACGGCATCCGGATCCGTAACCACGGACTCCGTGGCCCAAGGCCCTCCTAGGACCGTGCTTACGGCGGCAAGGGCGAAAACCGCCCCAACCCTCAGGCCCTTACGCCAACCCCTGCTGTGCGAGCATGCGCCGCAGCCTTGCAGGCCACAGACGGCGGTCCTCTCGGTGGACCCGCACGCAAAGCATCCAGGGAAGGTCGAGTCTTCGGCAGTGCCTAATCCGCAGTTCCCACACGGGTCACCACTCGCGTCCGTAAAGAGGGTCTCAACCCCTCCGCATTCACACGCGGTGGTCTGCGCGAGCCCGGTCCGGACCTCGCCGACGACGGCACCCGGAGAGACAGTCGTGTCCTCTTCGGCTACCAGCAAGATCGAACCTTCCTCGGCTCCTGTGGGCCACAGCCCAGGCACTGCTTCGCAGTTGGCGGACTCTACCGGGAGGACAGCCTCCGTAAGGGAGCCATCCTGGCCTCCACTGCCTTCCCTCTTCACAGGTGCGATGACCCCATCTCCGGCCAAGAGCTCCAGCGGGTTCTCCCCGCTGTACCGGAGCAGGTCCCTGCCTCCGGTACCCGGCTCAAAGCACAGAGCACCGTCGAGACTAGAAAGCCTGGACTCGAAGGCGTAGGCGCGGTCCTTCCGCGACCTACTGTAGTCTTCGCACCTGGGGATCTTAATCCCAAGGGTTTCCAGGGAGTGGCAGTCAGGAAGGGGCTTGAAGCCCAAGCCCTGCCGTCCCGAGCAATCCAAGGCGCGGCCGCCAAGGATGAGCCCATGCCAATCCGAGGTTCCTTTCGCGGCTATTTTACAGCGCACGAATATCTCTGGACCCTCGCTGCAGTTGTCGGGGGAGAGCCCCTCCAGAAAGCGGACTCTCAGCACGACGGCCCCCTTCAGGGGCACCGGCTTCCCTGCAGCGATCCCATGGACGAACTCCGGATGCACCCAGCGTTCGAACTTCACGACAGGAAACCTCCGGTCCTCCGTGCCGATCCCCAAGGCAGCAGCCCGGTTGAGGATCCCACAGAGGAGTTCCTCCGTGATGTGGTTCGAGCCTGCACACCCGTCCAGCATGCATTCCACCATGCCGTCGATGACCTGCACGACTGTTCTGTACTGGTACCCCCCGACCTCGTTCTCGCAGAGGTGCCACCAGTCCTGAGGCAGCTCGTCCAACGAGCTGAACTTCGACGACGAGCTCTTGGCAAGCGGGAAAGCGGAGGAGTTCGCCGCAACAACCGTGCCAGCGCTCCCAATCTGGATGGAGAGCGTAGCGAAGGGATTCACCATCCCGGCGCCACTCGGGGCCGCCCAGTTCGAAGGCAACGCGGCTCCCCCAGTGGCGGGAAGCGAATGGACCATGTCACAGTCCGCTCCCTTACGGCACGACCCGTTCTTCTTGAAGAAAGGGCAGATAGTCCCTGGCGGCTTCGCGCCCGCCTTGGACTTCGCCTTGGGCTTGGCCTTGGCCTTGCCTTTGGGCTGCCCTCCGGGTCCACCCTTGCCCTTGCCCTTGCCCTTCCCCGGCGTTGTCGCCAGGGTGGACGCGTCCCGCTCCTTCTTGGCCGCGAGGGCCTTTTTGCGGAGCTCCTTGTCGTGCGAGTAAGGGCACGCGTCCCCTTTTGGGCAGTTCCCGTGGTCGCGGAAATGGAAACAGATAGGCTTACCTTTTCCATTTCCTTTCGGACCAGCGGCAAGCGTGGAAGAGGCGGCCGCCTTGGCCGCGGCCTTAGAAGCCTTGAGCTCCGTCCTCAGCTTCTCGACCTCCTTCCGCGCGGCGGACAGGGCTGGGTCTTCCGTCGAACCTGCGTACACGCTATTAGCCGTCACCCGATGCGCAGCCTCACGCTGCTCATATTCGAGGACGACCTTATGCGCTTCTTCCCAGGTCGAAGGGCCTCGAAGCCCTGCGGATGCGCCGTCGCTAGGCCACAACCGCTTATCACCGCGGATCTCCTTCTGGAGATGTGGAGGCATCTTGCGCAAGTAGCTTAGGAAGAGCTCCCTCGCTGTCTTGCCAAGACCCACACTCTCCAGCTCCGCGATGGAGGCCTCAAACAGGGGCTCGAACTGGTGCCCTGTGAGACGGCCCTTAGTGAGGGCGACGTGCTCCGCGTCCACCCTCATCTCCTTCTCTTCTCGGCTCTCGCCGAAGACAAGGTGCCGCTGCTTGATCCTTTCGTAAACGGCTTGGGGATTCTCAGTAACTTCCCCGGTCTTGGAGGCAGCCTTGTACACGTTAGTAAAGGTCTTAAGCCTCGAGCCGCGGCAGCGAGCACGAAGGGCGATGAGTTTCTCCCGGAAATTCATCCCCTTGCAGTTGTTGGCAAGGCCACAGACGTCCTCGAACTCTTCGTAGAACTGGACCACGTCCCGGATGTCGGAGCGATCGTCGGTGAGCGAGGGCCATTGGAGGTCCGTCTTCACGGTCGTGATCGACGTCTGACCTCCGCGAGACGCCAAGGCCTCCTTGAGCGCCTCGGTCTGGGCCGCCAAAGCTGCAGCGAGCTCTCCGGCTCCGCCGCTGGCGGAGTGAGGCTCGCCGGGCTTATCCTTCTTAAGCCCTTCGAGCTCTATCTCCAGAGCCGCAAGGCGGGACTTCAGGGGTGAGTCCCCCGGACCAGGTTGCGGATCCTCAGGGATCGCGAGCTGAAGGTCCACCGGGAGAGGCGCCGGTGCTCCGGACTTAGAGCCCGACTCCGCAACGGCGCCCGTCCGGGCCGCCAGGGCCGGGACAGAAGAAGGAGTGCTCCAAACCTTCTCGGGATCGCCGCTGCTCTTGCCTCCCAGGGCCAAGATCAGCTCGCCGAGGCACGAGATCTCCTTCTCGACCTCCTCTCGGTCTTCCGACCCAAGAGAAACCGCGGCAACGGTAAACCTGGTGCGCAGGGCCCGCACCATCCTGGCAGGGTGCCAGTCACCTCCCATTTTGCCGTATTCCTCGGCAAGGATGGTGGCCTTGGTAGTGATCTTCTCAAGATCCTCCACCGTGACCTCTGCCTGGTGCGCCTTCAAGGCCACAACCAGCCTTGAAACCCGCGTCAGGTAATCCGCGACCGGTTCCTGGTCGGGACGGTAGAGCTCCCGCAGGTCCGCCTGCAGGGTCTCCGCCGTGACGGGACCACCCGTCCCAGCAGACGAGGGAGGCCCGGAACGGGCCGGGCCGCCGGCCACCGGCGAGAGAGCAAGCGCACCAACACGGCGCGCCGTCTCGGCCACGTCCGCCGGCGCAGCGGCAGGACGCGGAGCCGGTACCCCGGCCTCCGGCAGAAGCTCTTCAGAGCTGGGGCCCGGATCGCCATCCTGAGCACCCGGGCCCGCTTCCGCAGCTGGAGCTTCCTCATCTTCCTCTTCATCTTCTTCCTCTTCCTCTTCGGCATCGAAGTTGTCGTAGAGGAATTCCATCGTCTCCTTCCACAGACGCTGTTCATCTGCTAGCGTCGTGGATCGTCCGTCCTTCTTCTTGGTGGGACGGGACCCCGTTTCCTTACGCCAACGGAGCCAGTACATAAAGGGCATCTTCTCCGGGTACTCCACTGACCCATCCTCGATGCACCTCAGCAACGTGGCTCCTTCCGGCTGACCTGCGACCTCAGCGCTCATGGTCGCCTAGCGAAGGAGAGAGCCCCGTGCCACACAGGACCACGGCCTCAAGGCGCACGACAAGCGCGCCTTCGAGGCCACGTTAAAAGATTGCGGCGCAGCAGCCGCCTGGGTGGCCGTTTCCCAGAACAGCCCCCAATTGTGGAGAACGGAAACCCAAAGGGGCAGCACGCACCCTCGTTTTCCGTCCAAGCAGAAAGTCCAACGACCGTGACAGGTCGAACGTCCGCCCAGGACGGGCTGCGCGCAATTGCGTCGCGGCAACGAGAAGCTACCAACGACACACTGCCGTGCTCACTTGAGCCAAAAATGTTATGAATACGAATTACAGAAGAGCATGCATAAAAGCATACAGCACAACAGCCAGCCCGCAGACTATGTACAGTTACAACTACTACTACTACTACTACTACTACTACTACTACTACTACTACTACTACTACTACTACTACTACTACTACTACTACTACTACTACTACTACTACTACTACTACTACTACTACTACTACTTACTACTACTACTACTACTACTACTACTACTACTACTACTACTACTACTACTACTACTACTACTACTACTACTACTACTACTACTACTACTACTACTACTACTACTAGTACTACTACTACTACTACTACTACTACTACTACTACTACTACTACTACTACTACTACTACTACTACTACTACTACTAGCACTGCTACTACTACCACTGCTACGACTACTGCTGCTATTACTACTACTACTACTACTACTACTACTACTACTACTACTACTACTACTACTACTACTACTACGCATGCGGCAAATACGGAGAACGCAGGAGCCCAGGGCCCCCCCAAAAAAAAGGGCCAAGAAAAAAAAAAAAAAGCAAAGGAAAATTCTCCACCCGCAACCCAACGCCAGAAGCCGAAAAGGCTGTTGTGCCTGAGGCTTTGCTTATGTCAAGATCCTGCTTGCAAAGCTAAGCCTGGGTAGCTTAGTCTCCTATCTGAAATCGAAGCCCTTTTGAACCCTAAACCTTGCATAACACATTCAAGTCGGATCGCTTGCCCTTTGATTTCAGGGTTTTCGAGGTTCGGCTTTTGAATTTTAGGGTTCATGGGTGCAAGATTTCGTTTCTAGGGATTTATTTGTTTGTTTACCCTTCTCTATGAAGCGGCTTGGTGTTTGAGATAGAAAAAAGATTGCTTGGTGCACGCGTGCTTTAAGAGCGGGCAGGGCTCTACTGGGAAGTCCGAAAATTGACACATGCCTTTGTTAATAGGGTTTAGGGTTTACGGTTCCGTCACCCTGCCACATCAACGCTTCCCAGTATGACTGACGGAGCAATGAGCGACAGTCAGTCTTGGGGAGAATGGGGCCTTGTTGAGGAGGGGCGTAGGTTTCCGCATAGATTCTCACTGGGCCTTGTCGGGTTGTAGAACAAGTACCGTAAAAGCAGGTAAGGGCTTCAGCACTGGTCCTCAATGCAACCCCTTAGGCCCAGAGGCCAAGATTTAGGTTCCACTAGTGACTCCTGCATAAGTGTGTTAGAATGTTCGTACAGGTTCTTGAGTCCGAAATCCTCGCCTCGCGTTTTCCGAACATGTATATTATATTACCTTATTTGTAACCCTGCTTCCTAAGCCCTCTAACCATCTAAGTTAACCCTAACAGCTGACCATCTACCGGTGCGGCGAAGGAGGTTCGGAGCATCTCTGCCACAGAATCAGCCTTCGCCGCAATCCTCGAAGGCAAACTAGGGTTAAGGGCTAGGCTTTGAGGTTTGGCAGCAGGATTGAGTGTTCAGGTTTGGGGTTCATGGTTTAGTTATAGAGATTAGCTTTTCAACATCCGTCTTTCTACGTGTTGGTTTCAGTCTCTACTTTTCGTTTCCCGACTTCATTTTCCGCTCACTTGTGCTGATGGATGACAGTTAGTTAGTACCTGTAGCAAGGAGCCTCAACTACATCGACTAATTACTGTTGCTCTTCATATCTTTCTCACGCATGTTTTGTCCGAGTCACGTAATCCGCATCTGGTTTCTTGTCCTTCGTCTGAAACCCAAC
>CAJNDT010001769.1:0-43338 GCA_905221615.1 Symbiodinium sp. CCMP2592
CAGCGCGAGCGCGGCCAGAAAGCGCTGGAATATCTGCTGCGCGACGACTGCCCTTCGCACTACGGCCGCTTCTGGCAGCTTCACCAACGCAGCCTTGGCAAGCGGGCGAGAGCAATGGAGCGCGGAGAGATCTGGTCCGGCACCCCGGCGAAGCGCTTGCCAACGAACTTCATCGAGACGGTCGGCATAGAGTGCGCCTTGTGGCCACATCTGTACTGGTGCGCGGAGATGACGGAGACCTACGTGCGATCACAAGATGCCCGAAGACTGCAGCGCCGTCGTCGACAGCATGTGGAAGACAGCGATGAAGACCAAGACATGTTCGGAGCCGCGCCTGGCAAGGCATCGCGACAAAGTGCCAAAGCGAGCTACCTGGCGAAAGCTCACTCGGCGGTGATCGGCTACAGCTCAGACTCCCAGCTCCTCCACTTCGTGTACGACCTGTGGCTCTACACGACCATCGGCGGTGCCAAAAACAGCGCCGGCACCAGCAGCGTGCGCGAAGCCTTAGCGACAAAGCCGTACTCGCCAGAGATGTGGCGCACCTACCACACGGCCTTGGTGGACCTGCAGAAGCAGGTAGGGTGGCCCAGCCTCTTCATCACCATCGCCCCGGCTGCAAGACGAGCTCACGAAGTCCCTGAGCGCCAGACTCGACATGCCCGTTGCGGAGACACTGCACTTGGCGCATGTCCTCACCCAGGCGGTCAAAGGTCTTCTCACCGGGGCCAACGAAGGGCTGCAGTCCAAACGAGAGCACATCTTCTGTTCCGCAAAGGGACCAGGGAAAGTCGGAACCTGGGGTGGGCCCCAGGGCTGGGAAGTTTTCAAGATGGGAAAGCGCAAACGCAACGTTTTTAGACACGGTCAGTTCTACCACGGGCGAGGAGCCGTCCATGTGCACATACTTCTCTGGTTGAAGGACATGCAAGCCATGGACTTGTCCTCCAAAATCCGTGCCGATGTGCCCGGGGAAGACGAGCAGGAGATGCGCGACCTCGTGGTGGGCTCACAACTGGACTACACGTCGAGCGGATGGCCCGTTCGCGAAGAGCCCACAGAAGTGATCGAGAAGGAGCAGCGACTGCGACTGCACCACCCGCGAGCAGCTTTCGAAAGAAGATGTCGCGCCTACCTCCCAGACGTACTAGCTGCTCTTCGCTGTCATGTAGATGTGCAGGCATCGGACGGCCGAGCCATGGTGCTGAAGTACTGCGCAAGTATCTCGTGAGCTTAATTGATCAACTTTTTCCAATGTACATATTACTTCTATCACTTGCACATTCGACATACAACGAAGTCGCAAAAGTGAAACTAGCAGGCTACCTGCCCAAGTTCAGTAGCTCCTTCGCGGCGGAGATGCTCAACAACGAGGCGACCGATTTCTCTTTAGCAAGGCGAGTTCTGGCTGACTACCATCCGCTCCAGCCGGAAATGATCATGCAGCTCGCGGCACAGCAGCATCCACAATTTGTGTGTCCGGCGAACGTGCGCAAGTTCGTCGTTCCGGTTCCCTGGCAGAAAGACCCGCCGCAGATCGTGCAGAGCTACATGTCGAGCACCTGGAGGCGGGACAACATGAGCCTCCTCGACTTTCTGCGGAAGTCGGGATCCGACGGGCAGATCTCGCAAAAGTATCGCCGCGTGCACCGTGCGCGCAAGATTGACATGCCCCTCAAAGATTGGATCAACGTTCACCCGGCAGACGGCCAGACTCTCGTCGCCAGCATCATGTATTCTCATACCAACGATCGGCACTACGGCCAGTGGCTCCTGCTCAATGTGCCCTTCCGCAACATCGACGACCTCTGGCACCCGCAGGCGGAGCTCCTACCAGAGAATCTGCGATACCTGGGCCTGTGCGTCCTGCATCGCCGTCGTTTCTGGCGAGATCCGGTCAAGATCCGGTCAGAGCTGGAAAAGGAAGCGCGAAACGACTTGTACATCCAAAATACACTCGCCATGCTGACCGCCAGGATTGAGCTCGTCGACGCCTACCTTTCCGGGGACATGACGGTCGAAAGAGAGGCGGCCCCTCCGCTGGACGGCGTTGCACGGGTGGCCCATGCAGAAGTTCGAGTAGCACCGGAGCAAGCGACAGTGATAAACGTCGTCGGTCGTCGAGTACAACATGCAATGGTAACCAAGTGGCCGGAGGATCGGGAAGTCGAGGGCTGGGCCACTTGGTTGGAACAGGACGTCGCCGCGAACAGTGTGACCGTCGTACTCGGACCGGCCGGCAGCGGAAAAAGCACGGCAGTGGAAATCGCATTGGACCGAGCTGTTCAAGCAGGTGCTCACGTCGGAGTTGCGTGTCCGACAGGCATGCTGGCAACCCGGTACAGAGCACGTCATCCGGATCTGGACATTGACACCGTGCATGGCATGTTCGCGCTGCACAAAGACGAACTCCAAACGGCCGACATGATGAAGATCTACGACATGCTCGTGATCGACGAAGTCGGCCAGCTGCCGGAGTGGATCTTCGAAAGGTTGTTGCGACTGTGGGACGCCGCCGACCGTCGGACTGCCCTTGTGTTCGTGGGTGACTTCTGTCAGCTCTTAGGACCGGACGGCACCACGGCGAGAGACAGCTTCAGGTGGCGAGACATGCACGTCCTGTACCTGCACGAGATGCGTCGCTGTAAGTGCGAGAAACTCAAGTGGAAGCTGGAGCTGCTGCGAAATACCCTGCCCAGTGGAAAACAATTGAAGAAGATTCTGAGAGGCCACCGTGCAAATCTTCGAAGTCGATCCGGCGTCAGCCATGATCTCAATTCAGAGGACATCGCCACCATCCTGCAGGAAACCCCCCGGACGACCTTCATCACCATCACCCGTCGAGGATCCGCCCGACTCAACCAGCTCGCCATGCGTGCCCTCTTCGTGGACGCGGAAATGCTCGACCGCATACCGTGTGATCCACAGGAGAACTTCGAGAATTTCCGAGGCGCAGCGCAGGTGGCGGCAGAACCTTTCTGGATGCCGGTCTATCAGGGCATGCGCGTGGTCATCACCAGGAACACGGACAAGGAGAATGGCTTCGTCAATGGAATGGGAGCAACGGTACAGCGCATGAGGCGAAGCGGCGTGCAGGTGAGGACGGACGCCGGGAAGGTTCTCTTGATTCACCCCGTGACTCACGAATGCCAGCTCTGGGATGGATCCAACAGCAGAACGACGGCCTTTCCACTGCGGCCGGGCTACAGCACCACCCTGCATAAGATTCAGGGTGCCACTCTGCCGCACGTCACCCTGTGGATGGATGTTCCTTTCGTGCGCGCAGCTCTCTATGTGGCCCTCTCACGAGTTCAATACGATCGTGACTGGCGTTTCATAGGGTCCATAGACAGGCGACATTGCCTGCCTGCGCGCCTCTAAGGCCATTTTTAAGCTGGCAGCACACAGCGCTGCCGGAAAGTGTGGCGGTTCTAGACGAATCGTTGACGCATCTGCGTGCCAATCTTGCGGCTACGGAGCGGATGAATTCCCCGTAGCACCAGCAAACACACCCCTGAGCATTCGCGCAAAAAGAGAGTCGAGTGCTGGCGATTGTTGAGGTCTCCGTGTGGCCTTTGGGATTAAGCGCTAAACCCTATTCCTAAACACTAAGCTTTAGGATTTAGCGCTAAACCCTATTCCTAAACACTAAAGCTTTAGGATTTAGCGCTAAACCCTATTCCTAAACACTAAAGCTTTAGGATTTAGCGCTAAACCTTATTCCTAAACACTAAAGCTTTAGGATTTAGCGCTAAACTCTATTCCTAAACACTAAAGCTTTAGGATTTAGCGCTAAACCTTATTCCTAAACACTAAAGCTTTAGGATTTAGCACTAAACCCTATTCCTAAACACTAAAGCTTTAGGATTTAGCGCTAAACCCTTTTCCTAAACACTAAAGCTTTAGGATTTAGCGCAATTCTTTAGGATTTAGGCACCAGAATGGGCGGAACCCCAAGATCGGCCCCTGCCCTAATTAAAATGCACATTTTATGAACAGAATTTATCACTCCAAAATCTGCCTCCGATTTTCCAGAAATCTGCCGCCAAACCCTATTCCTAAACACTAAAGCTTTAGGATTTAGCGCTAAACCCTATTCCTAAACACTAAAGCTTTAGGATTTAGCGCTAAACCCTTTTCCTAAACACTAAAGCTTTAGGATTTAGCGCTAAACCCTATTCCTACACACTAAAGCTTTAGGATTTAGCGCCAAACGGGCCAAACCATGCCAAACCCTATTCCTAAACACTAAAGCTTTAGGATTTAGCGCTAAACCCTATTCCTAAACACTAAAGCGTTAGGATTTAGCGCTAAACCCTATTCCTAAACACTAAAGCTTTAGGATTTAGCGCTAAACCCTATTCCTAAACACTAAAGCTTTAGGATTTAGCGCTAACCCTATTCCTAAACACTAAAGCTTTAGGATTTAGCGCTATACCCTATTCCTAAACACTAAAGCTTTAGGATTTAGCGCTAAACCCTATTCCTAAACACTAAAGCTTTAGGATTTAGCGCAATTCTTTAGGATTTAGGCACCAGAATGGGCAGACCCCAAGATCGGCCCGTGCCCTAATTAAAATGCACATTTTATGAACAGAATTTATCACTCCAAAATCTGCCTCCGATTTTCCAGAAATCAGCCGCCAAATCCTATTCCTAAACACTAAAGCTCTAGGATTTAGCGCTAAACCCTATTCCTAAACACTAAACCTTTAGGATTTAGCGCTAAACCCTATTCCTAAACATTAAAGCTTTAGGATTTAGCGCTAAACCCTATTCCTAAACACTAAAGCTTTAGGATTTAGCGCTAAACCCTATTCCTAAACACTAAAGCTTTAGGATTTAGCGCCAAACCCTATTCTTAAACACTAAAGCTTTAGGATTTAGCGCTAAACCCTATTCCTAAACACTAAAGCTTTAGGATTTAGCGCTAAACCCTATTCCTAAACACTAAAGCTTTAGGATTTAGCGCTAAACCCTATTCCTAAACACTAAAGCTTTAGGATTTAGCACTAAACCCTATTCCTAAACACTAAAGCTTTAGGATTTAGCGCTAAACCCTATTCCTAAACATTAAAGCTTTAGGATTTAGCGCTAAACCTTATTCCTAAACACTAAAGCTTTAGGATTTAGCGCTAAACCCTATTCCTAAACACTAAAGCTTTAGGATTTAGCGCTATTCTTTAGGATTTAGGTACCAGAATGGGCGGAACCCTAAGATCGGCCCCTGCCCTAATTAAAATGCACATTTTATGAACAGAGTTTATCACTCCAAAATTTGCCTCCGATTTTCCAGAAATCAGCCGCCAAACCCTATTCCTAAACACTAAAGCTTTAGGATTTAGCGCTAAACCCTATTCCTAAACACTAAAGCTTTAGGATTTAGCGCTAAACCCTATTCCTAAACACTAAAGCTTTAGGATTTAGCGCTAAGCCCTATTCCTAAACACTAAAGCTTTAGGATTTAGCGTTAAACCCTATTCCGAAACACTAAAGCTTTAAGATTTAGCGCTAAACCTTATTCCTAAACACTAAAGCTTTAGGATTTAGCGCTAAACCCTATTCCTAAACACTAAAGCTTTAGGATTTAGCGCTAAACCCTATTCCTAAACACTAAAGCTTTAGGATTTAGCGCTAAACCCTATTCCTAAACACTAAAGCTTTAGGATTTAGCGCTAAACCCTATTCCTAAACACGAAAGCTTTAGGATTTAGCGCTAAACCCTATTCCTAAACACTAAAGCTTTAGGATTTAGCGCAATTCTTTAGGATTTAGGCACCAGAATGGGCGGAACCCCACGATCGGCCCCTGCCCTAATTAAAATGCACATTTTATGAACAGAATTTATCACTCCAAAATCTTTCTCTGATTTTCCAGAAACCAGCCGCCAAACCCTATTCCTAAACACTAAAGCTTTAGGATTTAGCGCTAAACCCTATTCCTAAACATTAAAGCTTTAGGATTTAGCGCTAAACCCTATTCCTAAACACTAAAGCTCTAGGATTTAGCGTTAAACCCTATTCCTAAACACTAAAGCTTTAGGATTTAGCGCTAAACCCTATTCCTAAACACTAAAGCTTTAGGATTTAGCGCTAAACCCTATTCCTAAACACTAAAGCTTTAGGATTTAGCGCTAAACCCTAGTCCTAAACACTAAAGCTTTAGGATTTAGCGCTAAACCCTATTCCTAAACACTAAAGCTTACATTGCCAAAAATGCTCCTAAACACTAAAGCTTTAGGATTTAGGCCCTAAACCCTATTCCTAAACACTAAAGCTTTAGGATTTAGGATTCCAAAATTTGGGCAAGCAGAGGGTTTAGGGTATTATATATATTATAGGGCAGTACTGCCGACGACCCAATGCTTGGCGGTGGCACGGCATACACCTTGGTGGGACAGTAGAGGCGCTGTTTAGGCATATTGCATGTGGCGATGCCTTCAAACGCCGAAAAGGCAGGGGAGGTGGCAGCGGTGGGCCGTCAGGGCCCACCGGGCTGCCCCCCCTGAGTTTAGGGTTTAGGGTTTAGGGTTTAGGGTTTAGGGTTTAGGGTTTAGGGTTTAGGGTTTAGGGTTTAGGGTTTAGGGTTTAGGGTTTACGCAAGGCACAGCAGTCGTTGCCACCCCGCTTGGGCGCCCAATTCCGATGAGAGTTGTTTCGGTTTCGGAATGCGCATGAGAGCTTCGGAGACTGGGGCCTTGGGTCGGCCGCTCCAGTTTTTCTTTTCCCACCCGCGCCCATAAAGGGCGGCTCCCACCCTTAACCAGCTCCGCCTTTTAGGGTTTAGTTTCCTAAACTCTTTTTTTCTTTCGGATGGTATTTTCTTTCGCAAGGTACGAGAAGCGAGTTCTGCAGCAATGCATGCGGTCGTATAAGACGCGAGTGCTGCAGCAATGCATGCATTCTAAGGGTGAGTATCTTAAATTTTTTTGTTTGAGGGTACATGACGGCTGGCTTACAGGAGTCAGAAGGCTATGCTAAAGCATAGAAATTACGATTTGTCCGAGGTTAAACCAAAAATCCACGAATTAAGCCCTTATTAAAGCCATATTAAGCCCTTATTATGGCCATATTAAGCCCATATTATGGCCATATTAAGCCCTTATTATGGGCAATTAAGGCCATATTAAGCCCTTATTATGGCCATATTAAGCCCTTATCAAGGCCATATTAAGCCCTTATTAAGGCCATATTAAGCCCTTTTTATGGCCATATTAAGCCCTTATTATGGCCATATTAAGCCCCTATTAAAACCATATTATGCGTCACTCAGAACCTGGTGACCGTCACTCAAAACTGGGTGGCGTCACTCAGATCTCGGTGACACGTCCATTTCGGGGCTGCCTTTTTGCCTGCCGCAATTCCGCGCGTGCTAATTTTCATAGGCAAATACCTAGGTTTTTTGGCTTGATTTTGGCCTCGCTGCCTTTTTCGTCCAATTTTTGACAACCGAAAAAACGTAAAATTAACGATTTCGATAGGAATATGTCAACCGTAGAATTCTGAGAGCAAAAACCCAAGCATTTTGAAGCTTTTTTTTGTTGGCTCACAGCTTTCCGTAATAGATTGCACGGATTGTCGGTTTTCGGTAATGTAAAAATGCGTTTCGCGCGTTCCTTTAGGTAAAGTGAAAACGTTGCCGAGGCACCAAAGCCGTGGAAAAAAACAGTAAAAATTGTGCACTGGTTTTCGCAATCTAAAAACATTTTTTTAATTCCTTAAAGTAAGTTGATGAAAGTATGGAAGCGAGCACGGGGAGGAATCAGATAGACACAAAAAAAACACTTGTTTGGTTTTGTTCAATCAAAGAAAATAATAGTTAGCAGTACTAGTACTAGTAGTAGTAGATGTATATGTATACATATATATCATATAGGTGTGTTTATACATATATAGGTATATCTTTATATCCACGCAGGTAGATATGCATGTTTATCGGTGTATCTGTACACATACGTAATGTATATATAAATATAGACTTATGAATACATATATGACATATTTGACATATGCTATATGTACTCTAATTACGGTCCGTCCGGGGGGCCCCCCCGGATCCTCGGGACCCCCCCGGACCCCCCCGGACCCCCCCGGACCGGGGGGCGCCCCCGGACACCCCCGGACAAGATGTACGCAAGTGGCCGGGGGGCCCCCCCGGACCCCCCCCGGACACCCCCCGGACACCCCCAGACCCCCCCCGGACGAATCGTCGACGACCACGCAAAGGAGATTGCACAGTTGTGCAAAGTATAGCGAAATGCCTATGCTTCGTAGCAAATCTGAAAAAAACGTCCACCGCAAAATGTCGGATTTTTGGCGTTGCCTTTGCTTGCCCTCGGGCACGGCCGGGCGTGCATTTGCCGCCACGATAGGCGTTTCCCTATGTTTTGAGTGGATGCACGCAACGTGGCTGCGCGGACCCCGCGCGTCCAGAACGGCGCCGCAGCACGCAAACGGCAAAGTACCGGGCAAGGCGTGCCTCCATTTCGCACGTTCCTTTAAGGTAGAGGAGGACCCGCGAAGGCAAGTATTCGCCACCTTGTACTTTGTGAGGCTCTCCACACTAAGGTCCGAGACTGTTAGGAATCCCCCCGGGACCGTCAGGTGGCACTGACGGCTCGGGGGGAACCAGGCCTGGGTAATTTTGCTGTTTTTTTGTGCTTCCGTAAAACCAACCAGTACCGGTAGCGACAGCACCTGTTGTTGTTGTTGCTGTAGCACGGGTAGGAAACGGAAAAACAATGAAACATACTTACTTAGCTTTGTTCAATCAATGAAGCTAACAGTTAGTAGTAAGTATAACAGTAGTAGTAGTAGTAGTAATAATAATAATAATAATAATAATAGTAGAAGTAATAGTAGTCGTCGTCGTGGTAGTAGTAGTGGTAGTAGAAGCAGGCGCGGGCCGCCGCACATGCCCCCGTTGAGTTTCTCGCCGCGTTCCGAGGTACAGTCCGCACACTGCAGCTGCTGCACCCAGCAAGTCTGTTCGGAAAAAGCGAAGAAGCGTCGTCGGTCTATGCACGCCACAATCGTCCCTAGTACCCGGCCGGTGCCATGGCGCGTTGCACTCGACAGCACGTCTTGCTGGAGGCTCAAGTCACGTATCACCATCCAAACTCGAAATCCTCTGTAGCACACTCAGCATGGAGAACCGGCCCGGACCTCAGAGGTCGATTGATCCTTAATTGCGGTGCCAAGCCTTGAATACCAGCAGAGTCAAGACATTTCCAGGACAGATGTTGCCATGTCAGAGATGCTCGAGGACGGCCGGGCAAGTCCGCCGAACATGTCCGTTCTCGGTGCAGCGACAGGAGGACACTGGCTCCGACATGTTGGCATGGCGCGAGACCCAGCGAAAACGATCATATATGGTAGCCTGGCAGCCGACCTGAGACACGCTTGCAACAATGAGGGGCGTGGAAAACACCCGCGCAAGCAAGTCTCGGAGGTCGATCGGGTTGTCATCCGTCTGTTCAAAACCTAAAGGTGCAGAAAAGATAACAATACCAAAAGCTGAACGAGCAGCTGGTTCGCAATGAACAGGACAGAAGGTCCAGAAGACGGTGACATCCGCGAGAATGCGCCTGGACCCGAGAAGCAGCGATCCCCTCTGACAGCGCAGCAACCGATTGCAAGACGATCCAATCGATGCGTCAGGTTCGATGTGCACATGTCAGAGACGCAAGAGGACCGCGGCCGCGGGACCGCTCCCTGACCATCTCCGTTTCTAAGTTAAGCTTCTGGAACCTCAGGAGGAAGAGAGTGGCTCCGATACGTCTGCGTGGCGCGAGACTCAGCAAGAAGCCAGCGCTAGGCAGCCTACAGCCGATGTGCTTGAAACAACAAGGGGCGTGGAAGACATCTACGCAAGCAAGTCGGAAGCTCAACTGCGACCGCCTGCATGGAGTCGCGCTTGCATCCAGCCTCTTCCTGCCAAGGTGCTCCCCAGATCCGGGTCAGCTCGAGATCACTGCCCGTCTATACCATGACTCTTGCCATCGACCGGAAGTTTTCCAGCAGCGTCTACAGGAGATCGAGGCTATTTTTGGCATCGACGAGCTGGCCGAGCAGCAGCGTTTACTCGACGAGTATGCTGGAAGAGAAGCCGATGCAGCGCAGCCCTCGGAACCAAGCGTGGTGGACGACGCCCAAGTCGCAGTCCCCGAAACAACACCGACTCCACGTTGGGCTCTGACTATCCAGCCGCACTGGTGTGAGAAGATACTGAACGGCAGCAAAGTCTGGGAGATCAGAGGCCAGAATTGCGTCAAGCATCTGGGTGAAAGGATTTGCATCGCCAAGTCGGGGTCAAGGATGCTGGTCGGAGAGGCGACGATCTCGAAGAGCATGAAACTGACAAGGGCAGAGCTCGAAGCCAACATGCATCTTCACGGAATCCAGGATCTCTCCGCCGTGCAGTACACCAACATCTATGCTTGGGTACTTGAGGAAGTGAAGGCCTACGAGGAGCCGTTACCCTACGGCAAAGCGCCAAGAAGCACTTGGGTGGATCTTCAGCCTCAGTCTGGCCGCAGGGAGTGTCACAATCCAGAGTGCCGCTTCGGCCTCACCAATGCCAAGCAAAGCACTCGTGGCAAGCCATACACTCGGGTCAAAGATGGCGTGAGCTTCGAGCACTGCGTCTTTTGTTCCGCAGAAGCCTTCCAGTCGGCCCTGAATGAGAAAGAAGGACAACAGATCAAGAGATGGCTGGCTCGGTTGGCCAAGGCCAACGACGGACGCTATCACCAAGCGCTGCAGCGCATTCGGGATATGCATGGCGCACAGATGGCCGAGCGCTTCGGTCAAAAGCCGCGCACACGGGCACCCAGGCCTCGCAGTGAATGGAAGAGCTCGCTGGCATTCCGGCAGCCTGCGTTGCAAGCTTCCCACGCGGCTCGACACGCTTTCGAAGCCCAGCAGCACCGGCGCATGACCCGCTTGCAGAACAAGTTTCCAGCAGTTTACGGAGAGGGTGCTCGAGAGGGGAGACATTGGATGCCTGCTCGTGCCGCGGCGTTTGAGAAGTGGTGCTTCGACGACTCCTGGCGCATGTGCAGTGGCTGCGGGCGCATGGTGCCCCAACCGTTCCGTGCCACGAATGCCGCAGGCAGAGCCAATGCAGCTTCCGAGCTGCCTGCCTGCGGGTACTGCAAGTCCGGCGGGTCCACTGGGTACTGGGCCCCAACTCCGGCGGACGTCCCAAGGCGCCTGCGCAACTTGTCGTCGCAAGTAGTCGAAGCTTTGCGACCCTTCGACATCCACACCGGCGGCGTGTTTCGACCTCCAAGCGGCTACTTGGTGCACAACGACATGATGCGGTTCTCCTTCAAAATATCATCAGTGGAGGACAATCTCGCTAAGCTTCCAAAGAAGCAGCGCGAGCGCGGCCAGAAAGCGCTGGAATATCTGCTGCGCGACGACTGCCCTTCGCACTACGGCCGCTTCTGGCAGCTTCACCAACGCAGCCTTGGCAAGCGGGCGAGAGCAATGGAGCGCGGAGAGATCTGGTCCGGCACCCCGGCGAAGCGCTTGCCAACGAACTTCATCGAGACGGTCGGCATAGAGTGCGCCTTGTGGCCACATCTGTACTGGTGCGCGGAGATGACGGAGACCTACGTGCGATCACAAGATGCCCGAAGACTGCAGCGCCGTCGTCGACAGCATGTGGAAGACAGCGATGAAGACCAAGACATGTTCGGAGCCGCGCCTGGCAAGGCATCGCGACAAAGTGCCAAAGCGAGCTACCTGGCGAAAGCTCACTCGGCGGTGATCGGCTACAGCTCAGACTCCCAGCTCCTCCACTTCGTGTACGACCTGTGGCTCTACACGACCATCGGCGGTGCCAAAAACAGCGCCGGCACCAGCAGCGTGCGCGAAGCCTTAGCGACAAAGCCGTACTCGCCAGAGATGTGGCGCACCTACCACACGGCCTTGGTGGACCTGCAGAAGCAGGTAGGGTGGCCCAGCCTCTTCATCACCATCGCCCCGTACGAATGGTCGTTCCCCTACCATCAGTGGCTGCAAGACGAGCTCACGAAGTCCCTGAGCGCCAGACTCGACATGCCCGTTGCGGAGACACTGCACTTGGCGCATGTCCTCACCCAGGCGGTCAAAGGTCTTCTCACCGGGGCCAACGAAGGGCTGCAGTCCAAACGAGAGCACATCTTCTGTTCCGCAAATGGACCAGGGAAAGTTCGGCACTGGGTGGCCAGGCTGGAGTTTCAAGATGGGAAGCGCAAACGCAACGTTTTTAGACACGGTCAGTTCTACCACGGGCGAGGAGCCGTCCATGTGCACATACTTCTCTGGTTGAAGGACATGCAAGCCATGGACTTGTCCTCCAAAATCCGTGCCGATGTGCCCGGGGAAGACGAGCAGGAGATGCGCGACCTCGTGGTGGGCTCACAACTGGACTACACGTCGAGCGGATGGCCCGTTCGCGAAGAGCCCACAGAAGTGATCGAGAAGGAGCAGCGACTGCGACTGCACCACCCGCGAGCAGCTTTCGAAAGAAGATGTCGCGCCTACCTCCCAGACGTACTAGCTGCTCTTCGCTGTCATGTAGATGTGCTGGCATCGGACGGCCGAGCCATGGTGCTGAAGTACTGCGCAAGTATCTCGTGAGCTTAATTGATCAACTTTTTCCAATGTACATATTACTTCTATCACTTGCACATTCGACATACCACGAAGTCGCAAAAGTGAAACTAGCAGGCTACCTGCCCAAGTTCAGTAGCTCCTTCGCGGCGGAGATGCTCAACAACGAGGCGACCGATTTCTCTTTAGCAAGGCGAGTTCTGGCTGACTACCATCCGCTCCAGCCGGAAATGATCATGCAGCTCGCGGCACAGCAGCATCCACAATTTGTGTGTCCGGCGAACGTGCGCAAGTTCGTCGTTCCGGTTCCCTGGCAGAAAGACCCGCCGCAGATCGTGCAGAGCTACATGTCGAGCACCTGGAGGCGGGACAACATGAGCCTCCTCGACTTTCTGCGGAAGTCGGGATCCGACGGGCAGATCTCGCAAAAGTATCGCCGCGTGCACCGTGCGCGCAAGATTGACATGCCCCTCAAAGATTGGATCAACGTTCACCCGGCAGACGGCCAGACTCTCGTCGCCAGCATCATGTATTCTCATACCAACGATCGGCACTACGGCCAGTGGCTCCTGCTCAATGTGCCCTTCCGCAACATCGACGACCTCTGGCACCCGCAGGCGGAGCTCCTACCAGAGAATCTGCGATACCTGGGCCTGTGCGTCCTGCATCGCCGTCGTTTCTGGCGAGATCCGGTCAAGATCCGGTCAGAGCTGGAAAAGGAAGCGCGAAACGACTTGTACATCCAAAATACACTCGCCATGCTGACCGCCAGGATTGAGCTCGTCGACGCCTACCTTTCCGGGGACATGACGGTCGAAAGAGAGGCGGCCCCTCCGCTGGACGGCGTTGCACGGGTGGCCCATGCAGAAGTTCGAGTAGCACCGGAGCAAGCGACAGTGATAAACGTCGTCGGTCGTCGAGTACAACATGCAATGGTAACCAAGTGGCCGGAGGATCGGGAAGTCGAGGGCTGGGCCACTTGGTTGGAACAGGACGTCGCCGCGAACAGTGTGACCGTCGTACTCGGACCGGCCGGCAGCGGAAAAAGCACGGCAGTGGAAATCGCATTGGACCGAGCTGTTCAAGCAGGTGCTCACGTCGGAGTTGCGTGTCCGACAGGCATGCTGGCAACCCGGTACAGAGCACGTCATCCGGATCTGGACATTGACACCGTGCATGGCATGTTCGCGCTGCACAAAGACGAACTCCAAACGGCCGACATGATGAAGATCTACGACATGCTCGTGATCGACGAAGTCGGCCAGCTGCCGGAGTGGATCTTCGAAAGGTTGTTGCGACTGTGGGACGCCGCCGACCGTCGGACTGCCCTTGTGTTCGTGGGTGACTTCTGTCAGCTCTTAGGACCGGACGGCACCACGGCGAGAGACAGCTTCAGGTGGCGAGACATGCACGTCCTGTACCTGCACGAGATGCGTCGCTGTAAGTGCGAGAAACTCAAGTGGAAGCTGGAGCTGCTGCGAAATACCCTGCCCAGTGGAAAACAATTGAAGAAGATTCTGAGAGGCCACCGTGCAAATCTTCGAAGTCGATCCGGCGTCAGCCATGATCTCAATTCAGAGGACATCGCCACCATCCTGCAGGAAACCCCCCGGACGACCTTCATCACCATCACCCGTCGAGGATCCGCCCGACTCAACCAGCTCGCCATGCGTGCCCTCTTCGTGGACGCGGAAATGCTCGACCGCATACCGTGTGATCCACAGGAGAACTTCGAGAATTTCCGAGGCGCAGCGCAGGTGGCGGCAGAACCTTTCTGGATGCCGGTCTATCAGGGCATGCGCGTGGTCATCACCAGGAACACGGACAAGGAGAATGGCTTCGTCAATGGAATGGGAGCAACGGTACAGCGCATGAGGCGAAGCGGCGTGCAGGTGAGGACGGACGCCGGGAAGGTTCTCTTGATTCACCCCGTGACTCACGAATGCCAGCTCTGGGATGGATCCAACAGCAGAACGACGGCCTTTCCACTGCGGCCGGGCTACAGCACCACCCTGCATAAGATTCAGGGTGCCACTCTGCCGCACGTCACCCTGTGGATGGATGTTCCTTTCGTGCGCGCAGCTCTCTATGTGGCCCTCTCACGAGTTCAATACGATCGTGACTGGCGTTTCATAGGGTCCATAGACAGGCGACATTGCCTGCCTGCGCGCCTCTAAGGCCATTTTTAAGCTGGCAGCACACAGCGCTGCCGGAAAGTGTGGCGGTTCTAGACGAATCGTTGACGCATCTGCGTGCCAATCTTGCGGCTACGGAGCGGATGAATTCCCCGTAGCCCCAGCAAACACACCCCTGAGCATTCGCGCAAAAAGAGAGTCGAGTGCTGGCGATTGTTGAGGTCTCCGTGTGGCCTTTGGGATTAAGCGCTAAACCCTATTCCTAAACACTAAGCTTTAGGATTTAGCGCTAAACCCTATTCCTAAACACTAAAGCTTTAGGATTTAGCGCTAAACCCTATTCCTAAACACTAAAGCTTTAGGATTTAGCGCTAAACCCTATTCCTAAACACTAAAGCTTTAGGATTTAGCGCTAAACCCTATTCGCTAAACACTAAAGCTTTAGGATTTAGCGCTAAACCCTATTCCTAAACACTAAAGCTTTAGGATTTAGCGCTAAACCCTATTCCTAAACACTTTAGGATTTAGCGCTAAACCCTATAGGATTTAGCGCTAAACCCCTAGCTCGGCTTTAGGATTTAGCGCTAAAGCTTTAGGATTTAGCGCACGAATGGGAATGGGCTCCCCCAAGATCGGCCCCTGCCCTAATTAAAATGCACATTTTATGAACAGAATTTATCACTCCAAAATCTGCCTCCGATTTTCCAGAAATCAGCCGCCAAACCCTATTCCTAAACACTAAAGCTTTAGGATTTAGCGCTAAACCCTATTCCTAAACACTAAAGCTTTAGGATTTAGCGCTAAACCCTATTCCTAAACACTAAAGCTTTAGGATTTAGCGCTAAACCCTATTCCTAAACACTAAAGCTTTAGGATTTAGCGCTAAACCCTATTCCTAAACACTAAAGCTTTAGGATTTAGCGCTAAACCCTATTCCTAAACACTAAAGCTTTAGGATTTAGCGCTAAACCCTATTCCTAAACACTAAAGCTTTAGGATTTAGCGCTAAACCCTATTCCTAAACACTAAAGCTTTAGGATTTAGCGCTAAACCCTATTCCTAAACACTAAAGCTTTAGGATTTAGCGCTAAACCCTATTCCTAAACACTAAAGCTTTAGGATTTAGCGCAATTCTTTAGGATTTAGGCACCAGAATGGGCGGAACCCCAAGATCGGCCCCTGCCCTAATTAAAATGCACATTTTATGAACAGAATTTATCACTCCAAAATCTGCCTCCGATTTTCCAGAAATCAGCCGCCAAACCCTATTCCTAAACACTAAAGCTTTAGGATTTAGCGCTAAACCCTATTCCTAAACACTAAAGCTTTAGGATTTAGCGCTAAACCCTATTCCTAAACACTAAAGCTTTAGGATTTAGCGCTAAACCCTATTCCTAAACACTAAAGCTTTAGGATTTAGCGCTAAACCCTATTCCTAAACATTAAAGCTTTAGGATTTAGCGCTAAACCCTATTCCTAAACACTAAAGCTTTAGATTTAGCGCTAAACCCTATTCCTAAACACTAAAGCTTTAGGATTTAGCGCTAAACCCTATTCCTAAACACTAAAGCTTTAGGATTTAGCGCTAAACCCTATTCCTAAACACTAAAGCTTTAGGATTTAGCGCTAAACCCTATTCCTAAACACTAAAGCTTTAGGATTTAGCGCTAAACCCTATTCCTAAACACTAAAGCTTTAGGATTTAGCGCTAAACCCTATTCCTAAACACTAAAGCTTTAGGATTTAGCGCAATTCTTTAGGATTTAGGCACCAGAATGGGCGGAACCCCAAGATCGGCCCCTGCCCTAATTAAAATGCACATTTTATGAACAGAATTTATCACTCCAAAATCTTTCTCTGATTTTCCAGAAATCAGCCGCCAAACCCTATTCCTAAACACTAAAGCTTTAGGATTTAGCGCCTAAACCCTATTCCTAAACACAAAGCTTTAGGATTTAGCGCTAAACCCTATTCCTAAACACTAAGCTTAGGATTTAGCGCTAAACCCTATTCCTAAACACTAAAGCTTTAGGATATACGCTAAACCCTATTCCTAAACACTAAAGCTTTAGCTTTAGGATTTAGCGCTAAACCCTATTCCTAAACACTAAAGCTTTACATTGCCAAAAAAGCTCCTAAACACTAAAGCTTTAGGATTTAGGCCCTAAACCCTATTCCTAAACACTAAAGCTTTAGGATTTAGGATTCCAAAATTTGGGCAAGCAGAGGGTTTAGGGTATTATATATATTATAGGGCAGTACTGCCGACGACCCAATGCTTAGCGGTGGCACGGCATACACCTTGGTGGGACAGTAGAGGCGCTGTTTAGGCATATTGCATGTGGCGATGCCTTCAAACGCCGAAAAGGCAGGGGAGGTGGCAGCGGTGGGCCGTCAGGGCGCACCGGCCTGCCCCCCCTGAGTTTAGGGTTTAGGGTTTAGGGTTTAGGGTTTAGGGTTTAGGGTTTAGGGTTTAGGGTTTAGGGTTTAGGGTTCAGCTTCTCTGACTTTGGAATTTTCAAGTCAAGCTATTATAAGTCAAAACCCCACCCGCCCATAGGTTCCCCTCACATTACGAAATAACAATCTTTATTTTATATTCGAATAGAACACGATTCTTCTTAGGAACTTCTTTTAATAATACTTTTTATTTTGCATACTATCTCGCCTTTGTGCAGATGTTTTTTTTGTTAACAATGGACACAACTTCTTTCTAGCTTATAGAATCATAGCACACATGGCCGCAAGATACTACAAAAACAAAAAAAAGCATCAAACCATGCTACGGGAAACTTCGTTAATTAATGAGTCTTTATATTCCTTGCTATCCTCGTCTTGTTCAGGTGTTGTTTATCAACAATGGGCACAACTTCTTCCTAGCTTAAGGAACCTGGCACATGTTCATTGAAAATACCAAAGCAACAAAGACATCATATGAGCATCACTTATTGGGGGGTAGTCACACCAACCATTCCCAGGAAAGCCAAGAGCATGAGCATCGCTTATTGGGGGGTAGTCATACCAAGCAGTGCCAGGAAAGCAGAGCATGAGCATCGCTTATTGGGGGGTAGTCACACCAAGCACTCCCAGGAAAGCCAAGAGCATGAGCATCGCTTATTGGGGGGTAGTCACACCAAGCAGTCCCAGGAAAGCAAAGAGCATGAGCATCGCTTGTTGGGGAACACCAAGCAGTCCCAGGAAAGCCAAGTCCTAGCTTAAGGAACCTGGCACATGTTCAGTGAAAATACCAAAGCAACAAAGACATCATGCCGACAGCCGCCACCATGCCCTGCCTCAGCGCGACGATCATCGTGTACATGATTGACCTGCATCCAGGTTACTCGCACGGCATCGTAAATACTCTCGAGCGCACGGCATCAGAATACGCCCTATAGTTTTGCTCGAAGCAACTGCAAAAGAATCAGACAGCTTCTGTGTCTAATGTTCGGCAACTGTGGACCAATACAACAACACACGAAGCATACTCTGACATCACGAAGAACAAACACCCTTCAGCGATGTGGCTATATATACACATATTCTGGTCCAAGGTCCATCCTTCAGCAGCAGAAGTTAACAGATATCTTCTGCATCCACTGCGGCTTGTCATTGCGATGCTATCATCGAACTGTACAAGACAAGGATATCTAGATCGTGAAACTGCAACCTTACCCTCAATCTCTGCTGTCCTCGGTCGATTCGCTTCGTCGGGAATTGGACTGCTCCGGAGAGATCTCCAACGAGTAGCTCGCTTCGGGACTCATAGACACCTCCGTGGATTCGCTATCCAGACTGGGCTCGTCCTCCTCGGACTCTGAACAGCCATAGTCCACGTCACTGCTGTGCGTGCTTTCACTGAAAACCGAGAGCTTGTTCTGTTCTTCGGGATTGCTGTCTCCACCCACGGGTCTCCAATCAGTGCGACGGATTTTGTCTAGCAGAAACACGTCCTGGCACTTCTTCGCTCTCGACAACCCGACGTAAGCATAGCCTCTGTCGGGAAGTCGGCGGTCGAACCATAACCCGACCTTCTGAAGAGTGGCCCCTTGGGCACGCCTCATGGTCGTAGCCCAACCGTACGCGACCGGCAGAAACTTGCGCCCCTGTTGTGAAATGGGATGGATCAAAATTGGCAGGCCCTGGTCCGAGTCAAGCACGAACACGTCGGCACGAAGAAGACATCGAACTTTGCCTGCGTTCCCGTTCACAAAGCCTCTCTCTTTATCTACGTTCTGTGTGAGGCGCAACCTCATACCCGGAGCCACCACGACCTGGTCATTTTCCGCCGGAATTCCTCCGCCGGACCGAAGTGTCGCTGCCGCCTCCGGAAACTCAAGACCGAGCCGTGCAAGGTTCAGGGCTGCGGCTCCGCGATTAGTCACTGACAAGAACGTGAAGTTAGACCCAGTCTCGGCTTCCACGGCAAGTGCACGCGAAGCTGCCGCTTGAAGATTTGTAGACCAGAGTCTGCCTGCAAAGAAAGCCGTCAGTTCTTCTCGGGATGGCTGTTGCACTCTTGCCGCCTCCAGGAAAGCGAGCATGGTCGGGTCCACCGAGCGAGCCGCTTCATGTTGCTCGAGCTTCACATACAGGATGTGACCTTCGGCTCGCTCTCGATCCAGATCAGTTTGCAGAGCAGGTCCTCCTTGCAGCGGCTGAAGCTGTTGGAAGTCTCCTACGAACACCAGAAATGGACATGGCGTCAACTCTCCAAGGCCAGTCTGCAGTTTCCTCCACACGGCCGCTTCAATCTGACTGACCTCGTCAATAACAATGAGGTCGTACTGACGAAGTCGGCCTGGCGGAATGTAAGCTGCATCGGCATCTCTGGTAATTCGAAAAGCGGAATGCACCGTCTCCATGGTCAAATTGTGGAGGTTGGGCAAGCGCAATCTGTACATGGACACCAGGAGACCGATTGGACCTGCAATCAAGACGCGACAGCCGTCTTGCAGGGCTTGGCGCACCGCCGCAATGATGACCTCCGTCTTGCCCGTGCCTGGCCCGCCGGCGACCTGCAACACTCGGCATGCCTGGGTCATTTCAGCGGCATCGCTAATGCTGGTTCCTCGCTTCACGTGCTCCAACACCTGCTGTTGCTCCGGCGACCAAATGCGGCTAGGAGGATCGGGTACCGCACGGGCTCGCCACAATCCTGGATCTTCGCGTCCATCTCGGAAGGCACAGAGTAAAAGAGCACATGCATGAATCCTGGCTTTGAAAGTGGCAATGCGGTCTGCCGTGAGTCCTCTCAGAGTGAGATCTGTTTCCACTCTTGACAGAAGTTCTCCAACATTCGGATGGAACACCAGCGAGTCTCTGCGATAGAGTTGAAACTCGTCCAGACACAAAACAGCCTTCAAGTGCTTGCACCCTTCGGGGGCGACAAAAGAGGAGCGACGAGATCTCTCTGCAGCGAGACTTGCCGGATAGTTCCTTGCGTCTTCATCTGTCTCCGGAAACAGCCGGAATTCTTCCATGTTCGGAAGAAAAGTCGCTGCCCAGGCACCAATGAAAATATCCAAGAGCTCGAATGGAAAGGTGATGGCGACCCCGCAATCGTGATCTCTTGCTGGCCCGGCAGCGTTTCTTTTGGCGACTATCTGCTTCTCAACGTCTACCACGCGGAAGTGTCGCAGCCATTGCAAGAAACTCAATCCTCGAGCGGAACCAAGTTCATCACGTGGTCGTTTCAAGCACGCTTGGTAGACTAGGTACTGATCCCGAGACGAATTCCGAGCTTGGCTCCCAGGTATGGGCGCGAAAAGCGTGTGACCGGAAAAGGAGTGCCGAACCATGGCCAGACCAGCAAATTCCATCAGGATCTCCTGTTCCATCGGAGATCGTTTGCAAAGGAGACGGTTTTAGGGTTTAGGGTTCGCCAGCGCAGCTGGCGCCCTGGGCAACCCTCATGGAAAAAACAAGGGGCTCCGGCCGATTCCTCTAATGCGTTCGTTGACGCGAACCTCGCCCGCGTTCGTTCGGACAGACGAGCGAACGGGCGGCGGACGGACGGACGGACCAGGTCACGACAATTCCAGAAACAGATTTGTTTTTGTGATTTCGTTCAATTACAAGGCAAACGCGATACCCAAATCACCAAAAGCCCAAAGTGGAGACCGCAAATGCCAAATTGAAAGCCGCCAAACGCCTGATTGAACACGTGGACAGACGGATGGACGAACGGACAATCACAGGAACGGCCGGAAGGGACGGACGTACGGACGGACGGACACACACGGACAGACGGACGCGGACGGACACGGGCGGACGGACAGGGACGGACGGACATGGGCGGACGGACGGACGGACGGACGGACGGACCACGGACGGACGGACGGACAGGGACAGACGGAGGACGCGGACGGACGGACGAGGACGGGCGGACGGACAAGGACGGAACGGAGGGAAGGGAGCGAACGGAAGGGACGGGGAGGGGGACGGAAGGGGACGGACGGACGGACGGACGGAAGGGGACGGACGGACAGAAGGGACGGGGGAAGGATTCACGGGCGGGGACGGATGGACGGGGACGGACGCACGGACGGACGGATGGACGGGGACGGACGTACGGACGGACGGGACGGACACACGGACAGACGGACGCGGACGGACATGGGGACGGACGGACGGACGGACGGACGGACCACGGACGGACGGACAGGGACAGACGGAGGACGCGGACGGACGGACGAGGACGGACGAGGACGGGCGGACGGACAAGGACGGAACGGAGGGAAGGGAGCGAACGGAAGGGACGGGGAGGGGGACGGAAGGGGACGGACGGACGGACGGAAGGGGACGGACGGACAGAAGGGACGGGGACGGACGGACAGACGGACGGGGAAGGATTCACGGGCGGGGACGGATGGACGGGGACGGACGCACGGACGGACGGATGGACGGGGACGGACGGACGGGACGGACGGAAGGACGGAAGGACAGACGGACGGACGGACGGGGTTTAGAATCCCAAAAACGACAGTTGCCGAACCAAATTTGTTTCGGCGACGCGTGAAAACACAGAAATGAAGATTTAAGATCGATTTTGTTTTGGCGGGGGCGTGAGTGTTCGCGAGCGCGTGATGAGAAAGAGCGAGTGAACATGAGAGAATGAGAATCAGCGAGTGAGAAGGAGTGAAGAAGAATGGTTGAATGAAAGTGAGTGAGTGAGACAAACGCTTACAAAACCTAAAACCCAAGTTGAGGAATGGTAAAAAAAATCGTAGGGACTTTTCTTTGTTTACAAGTTAAGTTTTCTTATTTGTTTGTGTTTCGGTAGTAGAAGTATGAATTTCAGAGTAGCTGTCGTCCACACGGGGCTACTTGCAAGACTACATAGGTTTAAAAGTTCGAGTATATTCCAAACATAGAACAATTGATATCATTCCAATGATCTGTTCAATAAAATGATAAGGATGCTACGACAGAGAGTTTAGTTTCCGCCGAGGCCGGGGGCGGAAGCCACCGGCCGAGGCGGAATGGTGCAACACTACACAGGTTTGAAAGTTTAAGTATACATGTAATAACTTTCAAACATGCACCCTATGCGATGAAGTTTATAATTTTATGTAGCGTATATTGATAACATTAATGTTTGTATCTCTACTTCTGTCTATATGTATATGTGCATAGCTGTATATACATATGTATGAATATAAGCCAAAATCATAGATAAATTATCTAGATTAGTATATGTTTATGGCTGCATGTATATCGTAGTTTATTTTTAGATGCTCATATTTGTGGATGTATCTAGACCCATAAATATATTTCTATTTGTCTCTGTATACAAACAGCTGCCTACATATATATATATATATATATGAATATCTGTATATCTGTATATCTATGTATGTATCTACATGTCTTTATTTTTTGTATCTGTGTATGTTCTCTCTGGCTATAGATTCATATGTGAACTTTTCATGTATATATATATGTATGTATGTAGATAAGCCCGTATGTCTGTATAAAATCCTAGGTATCTGCCTATCGTTCCATTTACATGTCTCTCTCTCTATATATATATATATGTATATGTAAATGTGATATATTTTCTTAACCTCGCATATACTTTGCAAATGACGAGTCATATTGAAGATGTAGTTTTGGGACAACGCGGATCGAAAGCTAAAGCAAGCTTAAATCCGCACCAGTTCTTCTCGAGATCATAACAGGAACCGGGTTTTAGTAAATTAAAGTAATCAGCTTTGGGGGGCCACGTTGAAGTCAATTGCGGCCATCTCTAGGCATTTATCATCTGTTTGCATTTATATTCGCATGTCTGAGCATCGGTACCTCGTTCTGTCTGCTTATGTGTGCATGCAGTTCCTCAAATGCGGTGAACTTCGGAGTTAACTTTATATAATTGCATGACTATATCTACATCTATGTCTGTTTCAATATCTGCTCCCATATCTATATCTTCATGGTTTTATCGATTTGAATTAGTTCATGCCTGTATGTCTTCATCTTCACTTAGATCTATATCTGCATGCAGGTCTGTGTCTAAGTCTATATCTATGTCTGTGCCTGTCTTGCCTATATCTATACCTTTGTCTATACTTATATCTTTATCCGCATCTATATCTTAACTATATCTATATTCTATTTGCATCGATATCTATACTAGTATCTGCATCTATATCTCTGTGTGTGTCAATACTAATGTCAATATCTATATCTATTCCTATATATATATATATATATACCTATACCTATATCTATACGTATATCTATACCTATACCGATATCTATACCTATATCTATACTTATACCTATACCTATATCTGTACCTATATCTATACCTATATTTATACCTATATCTATACCTATATCTATACTTATATTCGAACCTACATCTATACGTATATCTATACGTATATTTAAACCTATATTTATACCTATATCTATCCCCATATCCATAGCTATATCTATATTGCTACATATATGTATATATGTACATACCGACAAACACATGTTGATAATAATGATTTCTATACTATACATGTGAATCTGGTTCAGTTTATATACACAGATAGCCATGTACTATATATGCTATTCGAATTTATTTGCAGATATTTCTAACAATTCATGCACGTATGCTATGTTTATATCTATGTCCATATCTATATCTGAATCTGTATATATGTATATATCTTCATCTGTATCTATATATTGATTTATAGTTAAGTCTTTGTTTGTAATTATAGCAAATATCTCTGCCATATATACATACATACTACATATGCACACATTTCTGTCTTTTATACCTAGATCTATGCTGTGTGGCTCTCTTTATTTCAAGATATTTTCAATTTTTTCTGCATATACATATATGTATATATGTCACATAAATATATATATATATATATATATATATGAACATATCTGAATATATTTTTCGTTTCAATACATATATACAGCTATACACATGTATGATTTAGATTCGTGTCTGTGTCAGTATATCTCTGCATTTTCCAGCTTGTTCATTGTAGCTAAATCGAAATCTTTGCACATATTGTGCATCTATAAATTTATCGATATATGTACGTACATGAAACCTAGAATAAAGTGTAAACCTTCTCCTATACCTATAATATATTGCCATTGAAGACACGGGGCGAGTGGGTCTGGAGCCAGTCGCACGAAACCGGGCAGTCATTGCACGCAGAGGTTTAAGACAGTTGAAATATCGGAAAGCTCTTCAATTCAATTAACTTAAACCTCTGCGGGGCTTGTGTTTCCTTTCACTTGAAACCTTCCCGCGGGCTCTTCAACCTTCACTTTACTTAAATCTTTCCGGGTGCTTTTCACTTCAATGTATTCACACCTTTCCGGAGGTAAAGATGGTGGTTGCGTGAATTGACATATGTAGTAAAAGACGGGAATTAGTAAATTGATATAAGGAGCCAGAGACGGGGTTCAAGTATATTTACATATGAAGTCAAAGACGGGGTTTAAGTACATTATTATAGGTAGCCATAACGGGCTTTAAGTAGACTGACATATGAAGCGGCGAAGCAAGAGACCGTGTTTAAGTAAATTGACATGTGAAGCCAGGCGTTTGAGTAAATTGACATACATAGCCCCAAGCGGGGTTTAACTAAATCGATATATTTCGCCCCAAACGGAGTTTAAGTAAATTGACATGCATAGGGCCAGACGGGTTTAAGTAAAGTCACATACATAGGCGCAATCACCGTTATAGTGAATTCTTACACACAGGCCCAGACGGGGTTTAAGACATGCACAGCCCCAAACCGGATTGAAATAGACTGGCATATATAGGCCCAGACATACATGGCTCCGAGCGAAGTTTATATAGATTGACATATACAGCCTCAGGCAAAGTGTAATTGAATGGACCTACATAACCGCAAGCGGGGTTTAAATGAATTCACAAGTATAGCCCCAAGTGGGGTTTAAGTACATTGACATACAAAGCCCAAGGAATTTAAATAAACTCATTTGAATAAGCCCAAGTCCTAAGTTTCATAACCAATTGCTGCGCTGGCGCACCTCGGCTGCGCCGCTAAAGGCCGTTCATACAAGGCGCAGCCTCTAAAATTTAGGGTTTAGGGTTTAGGGTTTAGGGTTTAGGGTTTAGGGTTTAGGGTTTAGGGTTTAGGGTTCGCCAGCGCAGCTGGCGCCCTGGGCAACCCTCATGGGAAAAACAAGGGGCTCCGGCCGATTCCTCTAATGCGTTCGTTGACGCGAACCTTGCCCGCGTTCGTTCGGGCGGACCCACGACTGGGCGCCGGACGGACGGACGGACCAGGTCAGGAGGTACGGACGGACGCACGCGTCCGCAAATGCAGCGACGCGATAGGAAAACAAAAACGACAATTCCCGAAACAAATTTGTGTTTGCGTGATTTTGTTCAATTGCAAGCCAAAACGGAGACCCAAATCACCACAACTCCAACGTCGGGACGGCAGGACGAACGGACGGATGAACGGACAATCCCAGGAACGGCCGGACAGATGCATAGACGAATAGAGGAACGTTTCAAGCGCTGAACGAACGAATGGGCGAACGCGGATGGACGTCTGGACGAACGGACGCGATAATGGGAGAAATAAATGAACCGAAGAGGACAGATCGCGAAGGAACAAGTTGAGGGACGACAGGCTAACGTGGACAACGGACGATTGGGTGCTCGGTGAGCTGTATGGAAAAAGGTTCTAAAGACTCGGTGATTGGAGAAATGCATGAATCGGTGAGAGTTCATACGAAACGGAAGATTCTCGATGTGTGTGTATGTGTGTGTGTGTGTGAGTGTGTGTGTGTGTGTGTGAGTGTGTGTGTGTGTGTGTGCGTGTCTGTGTGTTCCTGTGTGTCTCTGTGTGTCTTTGTGTGTCTCTGTGTGTCTCTGTGTGTCTCTGTGTGTCTCTGTGTGTGTCTGTGTATTTCTGTGTGTCTCTGTGTGTCTCTGTGTGTCTCTGTGTCTCTGTGTGTCCTGTGTGTCTCTGTGTGTCTCTGTGTGTCTCTGTGTGTCTCTGTGTGTCTCTGTGTGTCGCGTGTGTGGGCGTGTGTGGGTGTGTGCAGGACTGTGTGGGCGTGGGCGTGCCTGTGTGGGCGCGTGCGTGCGTGCGTGCGTGCGGGCGCCTCTGCGTGCGTGTGGGTGCGTGTGCGTGCGTGTAGGCACGCGTGCGTGTGTGTGGGGTGGGCGCATGTGCGTGCGTGTGGGCGCGTGTGTGTGCGTGTGGGCGCGTGTGCGTGTGTGTGGGCGCGTGTTCGTGCGTGTGGGCGCGTGTGCACGCGTGTGGGCGTGTGTGGGCGCGTGTGCGTGTGTGTGGGCGCGTGTGCATTCGTGTGGGCGCGTGTGCGTGCGTGTGGGCGTGTGTCTGCGTGTGGGCGTTTGCGTGCGTGTGGAGGTGTGCGGGCGTGTCGGCGTGTGGGCGTGTGCGTGGGGTTGGGGGTGTGGGGGGAAAGCCTTATCAAGCCCTCATAAGGCTTTATTAAGGCTTTATGAAGCTCTTATTAAGCCTTATTAAGCCCTCATTAAAGCCTTATAAAGCCCTTAATAAGGCCGTATTATAAGCCCCTGGTGGGGTGGGTGGGGTGGCGGGGTGCCATCCCCTCCCCGAGCGCCCCCCACCCCACCCCCACCCCACCCTGCCACCCCCCCCATCCCACTCTGGCTGGAGCGCCTATTAAGCCCTTATTAAGCCCTTATTAAGCCCTTATTAAACCCTTATTAAGGCTTTATTAAGCCCTTATTAAAGCCTTATTAAACCCTTATTAAGCCCTTATTAAGGCCTTATTAAGCCCTTATTAAGCCCTTATTAAGCCCTTATTCAAGCCTTATTAAGCCCTTATTAAGGCTTTATTAAGCTCTTATTAAGGCTTTATTAAGCCCTTATTAAGGCTTTATTAAGCCTTTATTAAAGCCTTATTAAGCCCTTATCAAAAAATTAAGCTCTTTGAAATTGAATCTTGGAATTAAGCTTTTCGAATTAAGCTTTTCGAATTAATTGTTTGAAATTAAGCTTTTGGATTTGGATTCCAAAAATTAAGCTTGAAAAACTTGGATTTTGAAATTAAGCTTTTGGCATGGGCTGCTTGAAACTTTCCGGAAACACACTACTCCCCCCCCCTCCAAGCCCCTGGCACCCCACCCTCCCCGCCTGAAATTCAAGGGGGAAGGGGCTTGGGCAGGAAATGGAAGAGGGCACTCCGAACCCGCCCCCCCCCCTCTGCCTCCCCTTTCCGAGCCCTTCCCCCCCCACCATTTTGCTCCTGCGCCTGGGGTGTGGGGGGGTGGGGGTGGGGGCGGGGGGCAGGCTCGGGGCTCGGAAACTTCGGAAACAACGGTCTGGAAACTTCCGCTCGGAAACAAGGGTCTGGAAACTTCCGCTCGGAAACAAGGGTCTGGAAACTTCCGCTCGGAAACAACGGTCTGGAAACTTCCGCTCGGAAACAACGGTCTGGAAACTTCCGCTCGGAAACAAGGGTCTGGAAACTTCCGCTCGGAAACAAGGGTCTGGAAACTTCCGCTCGGAAACAACGGTCTGGAAACTTCCGCTCGGAAACAACGGTCCGGAAACTTCCGCTCGGAAACAACGGTTGTGAAACTTCTCTTATTAAGGCTTTGTTACGCCCTTATTAAGCCTTATTAAGCCCTTATTAAAGCCTTATTAAGCCCTTATTAAGGCCTTATTAAAGCTTTATGAAGCTCTTATTAAGCCTTATTAAGCCCTTATCAGTGGGGTGGGGTGGGGTGGGTGGGGTGAGGGGGGGGGTGGGGGGTAGCCTCCCCACCACCCCTCCTCCAAGGTCGGGTGGGTGGGGTGGGGTGGGGAAGGTGGGGTGGGGTGGGGTGGGTGGGGAGGGGTGGGGTGGGCGTGGGTGGGGTGGGGTCAGTGGAGTGGGGGGGTGGGTGTCGGGGGAGTGGGGTGTGCCCAGTCCCTGCTGGGGGCGGGGGGGAGGCTCGGGGCTCGGAAACTTCGGAAACAACGGTCTGGAAACTTCTGCTCGGAAACAACGGTCTGGAAACTTCCGCTCGGAAACAACGGTCTGGAAACTTCCGCTCGGAAACAACGGTCTGGAAACTTCCGCTCGGAAACAACGGTCTGGAAACTTCCGCTCGGAAACAACGGTCTGGAAACTTCCGCTCGGAAACAACGGTCTGGAAACTTCCGCTCGGAAACAACGGTCTGGAAACTTCCGCTCGGAAACAACGGTCCGGAAACTTCCGCTCGGAAACAACGGTTCTGAAACTTCTCTTATTAAGGCTTTGTTACGCCCTTATTAAGCCTTATTAAGCCCTTATTAAAGCCTTATTAAGCCCTTATTAAAGCCTTATTAAGGCTTTATGAAGCTCTTATTAAGCCTTATTAAGCCCTTGTTAAGGCCTTATTAAGCCCTTATTAAGGCCTTATTATAAGCCGTGGTGGGGTGGGTGGGGGGTGGGTGGGGTGGGGCGGGGTGGCGGGGTGGGGGGTGGGGTGGGGTGGGGTGGGGTCCAATAGCGGGGCTCAGGCGGTTTGGGTGGGGTGGGGTGGGTGGGGGGGTGGGTGCAGTTGGGGGTGGGGTGGGGTGGGGTGGGGGGAGTGCCTGGGTGGGGTGGGGGTGGGGGGGAGGGTTGGGGGTCGGAAACTTCGGAAACAACGGTCTGGAAACTTCCGCTCGGAAACAAGGGTCCGGAAACTTTCGCCCGGAAACAAGGGTCTGGAAACTTCCGCTCGGAAACAAGGGTCTGGAAACTTCCGCTCGGAAACAAGGGTCTGGAAGCTTCCGCTCCCAAACAACGGTTCGGAAACTTCTCTGATTAAGGCTTTGTTACACCCTTATTAAGCCTTATTAAGCCCTTATTAAAGCCTTATTAAGCCCTTATTAAAGCCTTATTAAGCCCTTATTAAGGCCTTATTAAGGCTTTATGAAGCTCTTATTAAGCCTTATTAAGCCCTTATTAAGGCCTTTATAAAGCCTTTATTAAGGCCTTATTATAAGCCCCTGGTGGGGTGGGTGGGGGGTGGGTGGTGGGGTGGGGCGGTCCCCCACCATTTTGCTCCTACGCCTCCCCCAGGGTGTGCCCAGTCCCTGGCTGGGGGTGTGGGGGGGTGGGGGTGTGGGCGGGGGGGAGGCTCGGGGCTCGGAAACTTCGGAAACAACGGTCCGGAAACTTGCGCTCGGAAACAACGGTCCGGAAACTTCCGCTCGGAAACAACGGTCTGGAAACTTCCGCTCGGAAACAACGGTCTGGAAACTTCCGCTCGGAAGCAAGGGTCTGGAAACTTCCCCTCGGAAACAAGGGTCTGGAAACTTCCGCTCGGAAACAACGGTCTGGAAACTTCCGCTCGGAAACAACGGTCCGGAAACTTCCGCTCGGAAACAACGGTTCTGAAACTTCTCTTATTAACGCTTTGTTACGCCCTTATTAAGCCTTATTAAGCCCTTATTAAAGCCTTATTAAGCCCTTATTAAAGCCTTATTAAGCCCTTATTAAAGCTTTATTAAGGCTTCATGAAGCTCTTATTAAGCCTTATTAAGCCCTTATTAAGGCCTTATGATAAGCCTGGTGGGGTGGGTGGGGGGTGGGTGGGGTGGTGGGGTGGGGTGGGGCGGGGTGGGGTGGGGCGGGGTGGAGGTGGGGTGGGGTGGGGTGGGGTGGCTTACCCCTCGCCCCGCCCCACCCCACCATAGCCGTGGGCTTAGGAGGGCACTCTGCCCCCCCTCCCCGAGCGCCACCACTTTGCTCCTACGCCTCCCCAGAAAAGGTGGGGTGGGGTGGGGGTGGGGAGGGGTGGGGTGGGCGTGGGTGGGGTGGGGTCAGTGGAGGTGTGGGGGGGTGGGGGTGGGGGCGGGGGGGAGGCTCGGGGCTCGGAAACTTCGGACCGCTCGGAAACAACGGTTTGGAAACTTCCGCTCGGAAACAACGGTCTGGAAACTTCCGCTCGGAAACAAGGGTCTGGAAACTTCCGCTCGGAAACAAGGGTCTGGAAACTTCCGCTCGGAAACAACGGTCTGGAAACTTCCGCTCGGAAACAACGGTCCGGAAACTTCCGCTCGGAAACAACGGTTCGGAAACTTCTCTGATTAAGGCTTTGTTACGCCCTTATTAAGCCTTATTAAGCCCTTATTAAAGCCTTATTAAGCCCTTATTAAAGCCTTATTAAGCCCTTATTAAGGCCTTATTAAGGCTTTATGAAGCTCTTATTAAGCCTCATTAAGCCCTTATTAAGGCCTTATAAAGCCCTTAATAAGGCCTTATTATAAGCCCCTGGTGGGGTGGGTGGGGGGTGGGTGGTGGGGTGGGGCGGGGTGGGGTGGCGGGGTGCCATCCCCTCCCCGAGCGCCCTCCCCCGCCATTTTGCGGTGGGGTGGGGTGGGGTGGTGGGGTGGGTGGGGGGGTGGGCGTGGGTGGGGTGTGGTCAGTGGAGTGGGGTGGCTGGGGGGTGCAGTGGGGGTGGGGTGGGGTGGGGTGGGGTGGGGTGGGGTGTCAGTCCCTGGGTGGGGGTGTGGGGGGGAGGCTCGGGGCTCGGAAACTTCGGAAACAACGGTCTGGAAACTTCCGCTCGGAAACAACGGTCTGGAAACTTCTTCGCTCGGAAACAAACAACGGTCTGGAAACTTCCGCTCGGAAACAACGGTCTGGAAACTTCCGCTCGGAAACAAGGGTCTGGAAACTTCCGCTCGGAAACAAGGGTCTGGAAACTTCCGCTCGGAAACAACGGTCTGGAAACTTCCGCTCGGAAACAACGGTTCTGAAACTTCTCTTATTAAGGCTTTGTTACGCCCTTATTAAGCCTTATTAAGCCCTTATTAAAGCCTTATTAAGCCCTTATTAAAGCCTTATTAAGCCCTTATTAAAGCCTTATTAAGGTTTTATGAAGCTCTTATTAAGCCTTATTAAGCCCTTATTAAGGCCTTATTAAGGGTGGGTGGGGGGTGGGTGGGCTCCCCACCCCACACCTCACCCCCCACCCCACCCCACCCCACCCCACCCCACCCCACCCCACCCCACCCCGCCTTAATAAGGGCTTAATAAGGCCTTAATAAGGCCTTAATAAGGGCCTAATAAAGCTTAATAAGAGCTTAATAAAGCTTTAATAAAGGGCTTAATAAAGCTTTAATAAAGGCTTTATAAGGCATTAATAAGGGCTTAATAAAGCTTAATAAGAGCTTAACAAAGCCTTAATAAGAGAAGTTTCCGAACCGTTGTTTCCGAGCGGAAGTTTTCGGACCGTTGTTTCCGAGCGGAAGTTTCCGGGGTGGGGTGGGGAGGGGTGAAGTGGGGTGGGTGGAGGTGGTGGGGGGAGCCCCGAGCCCCCGAACCCGCCGAGTGGTTGGGGGGTGGGGGGGGGAAGCTCGGGGCTCGGAAACTTCGGGAACAACGGTCCGGAAACTTCCGCTCGGAAACAACGGTCCGGAAACTTCCGCTCGGAAACAACAGTCCGGAAACTTCCGCACGGAAACAACGGCTCGGAAACAACGGTCCGGAAACTTCCGCTCGGAAACAACGGTCCGGAAACTTCCGCTCGGAAACAACGGTCCGGAAACTTCCGCTCGGAAACAACGGTTCGGAAACTTCTCTTATTAAGGCTTTATTAAGCTCTTATTAAGCCTTATTAAGCCCTTATTAAAGCCTTATTAAGCCCTTATTAAAGCCTTATAAAGCTCTTATTAAAGCCTTATTAAACCCGTATTAAGGCCTTATTAAGCCCTTATTAAGCCTTTATTAAGCTTGTATTAAGGCTTATTAAGCCCTTATTAAGGCTTCATCAATTTCTTATTAAAGCCTTATTAAGCCCTTATTAAAGCTTTATTAAGCCCTTTTTAAAGCCTTATTCAACCCTTATCAAAGCTTTATTAAGCCTTTATTAAAGCTTTATTAAGCCCTCACTAAGGCCTTATTAAGCTTTCATTAAGCCTTTATTAAAGCTTTATTAAGCCCTTAAAAAAACTTTGTTAAGCTCTTATTAAAGCTTATTAAACTCTTATTAAGGTTTTATTAAGCCTTCATTAAGGCTTTATTAAGCCTTTATAAAGGCTTTATTAAACCCTTATTAAAGCCTTATTAAGCCCTTATGAAAGCCTTATTAAGCCCTTATTAAGTTTTATTAAGCCTTCATTACAGCTTTATTAAGCCCTTATTAAAGCTTTATACAACCCTTATTAAAGTCTTATTAAGCCTTTATTTAGTCTTTATCAAACCGTTATTAAAGCTTTATTAAAGCTTTATAAAGCCCTTATTAAGGCTTTATTAAGCTCTTATTAAAGCATATTAAGCCCTTATTAAAGCTTTATTAAGCCCTTATTAAGGCTTTATTAAGCCCTTATGAAAGCCTTATTAAAGCCTTATTAAAGCTTTATAAAGCCCTTATTAAGGCCTTATTACCCCGAGCCCCGAGCCCCGAGCATAGTTTTTTTTGTATAATGGTGCACAAAATCTTCGACCCCCTACCCTTCCTGCCTGTTTCTTTCGCCCTCTCCTGACCGTGCCCCAACCCCCACCACCCCACCCCTGCCCCCCACAGCCCCCTCTCCCTCCACCCACCACCCGATTCCCGCCTGTCCATTAAGGTTTGGAACCTTCTCCCCTCCCTCCCCCCTCCTACTCCCCCAACCCGCCCTCTCCCCCTACCCGACACCCTGCCCTTCCTGCCTCCCTCTTTCAATGTTTGGAACGCTTGGCGCGCTTCCTCTCCCTGCACCTCCTACCCCACCAACCTCAATGTGCCCCTCCGACCCTGCCCCCCCAACCCCCTGCCCCTTCCCCCACCCCCACTCCCTGGCCCCTTCCTACTTGCCCCACCAACCCACCCAACCGACGAAAATTTGTGCGCTTCCCTCTCCAGAACATAATACCTCTAGTTTACTTGTTTATGTGTGCATATATATATATACACATATTTGTATACATGCTTAAATGTAAATGTTTACTTGTATCTATAATAATAATAGTAATAATAATAATAATATATATATATATATATATATATATATACATGTATATATATATATATATTTCAATTTGGGTGTTTGTCTATATTTGTTCCCAGATGTATTCTTGTATTTGTTTCCAGAACTAGAGGTACATCTATATATGTATATGTACATGTTTTCAGCTATCTGCATATCTAGATACATACATGTGTATATATATATATATATATTTGCCAAGGTATCTGTGTGTATATATATGCATTAATGTATACACATGACATGAATTCGCATCTCCGAGGACCCCAATTCGGCATATGCACATGTATGAATGTGAATATATACACATGTATGAATGTGAATATATACATACATATATATATATATACATATACGTACATAATATATGTGTATATATATATATATACACATATTTTTGTATACATATATACTTGTGCATAGGTTCGAACACATCTTTAAGGGAATAAACATGCATACATCTATTGGTTTCTATGCTGGTAATTATCATAGAATGTCTTTGTTTGGTTGTTGAAAAAAAGCTGTTCAAGATACGGAACGAATGGGCTCGGTGAAGCCCAGACGTGAGGCCCAAGCAAGGTTTAAGTAAATTGACAAACACAGGCCCAGACGGGATTTGAATCACTTGACACTCATAGTCCCAAGCGGGTTTAAGTACATTGACAGTTCCAAGCGGAGTTTAAGCAAAGTGACATACAGAGGCCCAAACGGGGTCTAAGTAAACTGACATACCTAGGCCCGCGCGGGGTTTAAGTAAATTGGCATACACAGGCCCAGACGGGGTTTAAGTCAACTGACATACATAGCCCCAAGCGGGGCTTAAGTAAATCGACATGCATAGGACAAGATCGGAATTCAGTAACTTGACATACATAGCCCTCAAGCGAGGTTTGCGTAAATTGACATACACAGCTTTAAGCAGGGTGTCCAACAGATTAATATACATAGCCGAAAGCGGGGTTTAAGTAAATTGACGTGCATGTCCCCGAGCTTCAGGCCGGGTTAAGGCATTCACATACCACAACTTTCATATCCAACTGCTGCGCTGGCGCACCTCGGCTGCGCCGCTAAAGGCCGTTCAACACAAGGCGCAGCCTCTAAAATTTAGGGTTTAGGGTTTAGGGTTTAGGGTTTAGGGTTTAGGGTTTAGGGTGTGGTAACGTCATGGGTGCTCGCTGGTGTGTGCACACCCAGGCCGCTCGCACCTGTGCGTAGCAGACAGCCCACCCCAAGACCACCCTGAGTTCAAGCATTTTAGGGTTTAGTTCTAAAGTCTTCTAGGCATCCCATCACCGACGGAAGCCGTTACTCTCAGCGGGGCCCAGGCAGGATCGAAAGCAGCACAGCATGTGGGCTTCCTGCGAGGCTGCCCCCCTCTTTGGATTAAGCGTTCGGTGAGGCTGTGCGGTTGGATTGTTATGCAGACGTTCTGTAAGGCTGTCATGACAGGTGCCAGAAGATGCAGTGGACTTTCCGTGAGGCTGTAATGACGGGAATTGTGCAGAAACAAGCAGCACTGCATGTCGGCTTTCTGTGAGTCTGTGCCTGTCTGGATTGGGCTTTCTGCGTGGCTGTGTTGGCAGGTTTTCATGTGGGCTTTCTGTGAGGCTGTCCTGGCGGGTGCCGGAAGAAGCAATGGGCTTTCTGTGAGGCTGTGCTGGCGAATGCCGGAAGAAGCAATGGACTCTCTGTGCGGCAGGAATTGTGCAGAAACAAGCAGCACTGCATGTGAGCTTTCTGTGAGTCTGTCCCTGTCTGGATTGGGCTTTCTGTGAGGCTGTGTTGGCAGGCTCTCATGCGGGCTTTCTACATGTGGGCTTTCTGTGAGGCTGTCTTGGCGGGTGTCGGCTTTCTGTGAGGCTGTCTTGGCGGGTGTCGGCTTTCTGTGAGTCTGTCCCTGTCTGGGTGGGCTTTCTGTGAGGCTGTGTTGGCAGGTTCTCATGTGGGCTTTCTGTGAGGCTGTCCTGGCGGGGGCCGGAAGAAGCAATGGGCTTTCTGTGAGGCTGTGCTGGCGAGTGCCGGCAGAAGCAGTGGGCTTTCTGTGAGGCAGGAGTTGTGAAGAAACAAGCAGCACTACATGTGGGCTTTCTGTGAGTCTGTCCCTGTCTGGATTAAGCTTTATGTGTGGCTGTGTTGGCAGGTTTTCATGTGGGCTTTCTGTGAGGCTGTGTTGGCAGGCTCTCATGTGGGCTTTCTGTGAGGCTGTCTTGGGTGAGTCTGTCCCTGTCTATTCTCGGGCTTTGTGTGAGGCTGTGTTGGCAGGTTCTCATGTGGGCTTTCTGTGAGGCTGTCCTGGCGGGCGCCAGAAGAAGCAATGGGCTTTTCTGTGAGGCTGTGCTGGCGAATTCAGGAAGAAGCAGTGGGCCTTCTGTGAAGCAGGAACTGTGCAAAAATACGCAGCACTGTATGCTGGCTTTCTGTGAGTCTGTCTCTGTTAGGATTGGGATTTCTGTGAGGCTGTGTTGGCGGGTTCTCATGCGGGCTTGCTGTGAGGCTGTCCTGGCGGGTGCCGGATGATTTGCCGTTCATGAAGGGTTGGGGGGTCAAACCCTTGTCCATTTGCTGTTCATGAAGGATTGGGTGGGGTCAGACCCTTGTCCATTTGCCGTTCGTGAAAGGTTGGGGGGTCAAACCCTTGTCCATTTGCCGTTCATGAAGGGATGGGGGGTCAAACCCTTGTCCATTTCCCGTTCGTGCAGGGTTGGGGGGTCAAACCCTTGTCCATTTGCCGTTCATGAAGGGTTGGGGGGTCAAACCCTTGTCCATTTGCCGTTCATGACGGGTTGGGGGGTCAAACCCTTGTCCATTTGCCGTTCGTGAAGGGTTGGGGGGTCAAACCCTTGTCCATTTGGGAGCCGTTCATGAAGGGTTGGGGGGTCAAACCCTTGTCCATTTGGGAACTGGCCAAAAAGGAGGAACCCAGAGATCGGCCGACAGCCTAATGAAATGGCAGATTTTATAAGCAGAATTTGGTAACAGAAATTCAGCTGTCAACTTCCTGGAAAGGAACACCCGCCAAGTCGTGAAGGGTTGGGGGGTCCAACCCTTGTCCATTCGCCGTTCGTGAAGGGTTGGGGGGTCAAACCCTTGTCCATTTGGGAGCCGTTCATGAAGGGTTGGGGGGTCAAACCCTTGTCCATTTGCCGTTCGTGAAGGGTTGGGGGGGTCAAACCCTTGTCCATTTGCCGTTCGTGAAGGGTTGGGGGGTCAAACCCTTGTCTATTTGCCGTTCGTGAAGGGTTGGGGGGTCAAATCCTTGTCCATTTGCCGTTCATGAAGGGTTGGGGGGTCAAACCTTTGTCCATTTGCCGTTCCTAAAGGGTTGGGGGGTCCAACCCTTGTCCATTTGCCGTTCATGAAGGGTTGGGGGGTCAAACCCGTGTCGAAAGGAAGTGCCAGCAAAAACCCTCGGGTTTAGGGTCTATCCTTTATACCACTCCGTGGGAGGTGCCCGAGGGGCCGGCATGCATGGTGCCAGTCGCCTAGCTTTACCTAGGCTCCGCGTACGCGTTTTCTGCCGCTCGCGAAGCTCGGGCCGCTTCGGGCTCCGCGGTGGCGGTTGTCGAGCCCTCAGCGAAGACTTTAGGGTTTAGGGTTCGCCAGCGCAGCTGGCGCCCTGGGCAACCCTCATGGTTTAAACAAGGGGCTCCGGCCGATTCCTCTAATGCGTTCGTTGACGCGAACCTTGCCCGCATTCGTTCGGGCGGACCCACGACTGGGCGCCGGACGGATGGACCAGGTCAGGAGGTACGGACGGACGCACGCGTCCGCATATGCAGCGATGCGATAGGAAAACAAAAACGACAATTCCCGAAACAAATTTGATTTTATGATTTCGTTTAATTAGAAGCCAATCCCGATACCCAAATCACCACAACTCCAACGTCGAGACCGCAAAGCCCAAACTTAAAGCTGCCAAACACTTGATTGAACGTGGACCGACGGGCGGACGGATGAACGGAAAATCCCAGGCACGGCCGGAAAGATGCATAGACGAATAGAGGAATCTCAGCTGCGTTCGTTCGGGAAAACGAACGAATGGGCGACGGACGGACGGACGGACCATCTGGACGCGAGGGACGGACGGACGCACGAGCACGCAAACGTAGCGACGCGATAAGAAAACAAAAACGACTTTAAATCCGAGCGCCGAAGGTCCAAAATCCAGCTCCAAATCCAGGCCCGAAACCCCAAATCCAGGCCAGCCCCAAATCCAGGCCCCAAACCCCAAATCCAGGCCCAGCCCCAAATCCAGGCCCCAAATCCAGGCCCAAACCCAAATCCAGGCCCAGACCCAAATCCAGGCCCCAAATCCAGGCCCAAACCCAAATCCAGGCCTGGCCCCAAATCCAGGCCCCAGGCCCAGCCCCAAATCCAGGCCCCAAACGCCAAATCCAGACCCCAAGCCCAAATCCAGGCCCCACTCCCAAATCCAGGCGCCAGACACAAATCCAGTGCCAAGGCCCCCGACCCCAAATCCAGGCCCAGCCCCAAATCCAGGCCCCAGCCCCAAATCCAGCCACCAGAGCCCAAATCCAGGCCAGACCCAAATCCAAATCCAGTCCCAAACCCGCCCCAAGCCCCAGACGCCAAACCCAGGCCAGCCCCAAATCCAGGCCCCAAACCCCAAATCCAGGCCCAGCCCCAAATCAGGCAACCCAAATCCAAGCCCCAAACCCCAAACAGGTCCAAACCCAAATCCAGGCCAATCCAGGCTCCAGACCCCCAGGCCCAGCCCCAAATCCAGGCCCCAGACCCCCAGCCCCAAATTTAGGGTTTAGGGTTTATTTAGGGTTCGCCAGCGCAGCTGGCGCCCTGGGCAACCCTCATGGTTTAAACAAGGGGCTCCGGCCCATGGCTTTAAAGCGTTCGTTGCCGCAAATCTTGCCGGCTTCCGCTCGGATGGAGACGGACGGATGGACGCACATGCGGACGCACCGACGGACGGGTGTCGGGACGACGGACCCGAACGGCACGGACCGGGCGTGGCCGGACGGATGGATGTGGACGCGCGGACGGAGACGGACGGACGGACGGACGCACGGACCGCGATAAGAAAACAAAAACGACAATTCCAGAAACAGATTTGTTTTTGTGATTTCGTTCAATTACAAGGCAAACGCGATACCCAAATCACCAAAAGCCCAAAGTCGAGACCGCAAACGCCAAATTGAAAGCCGCCAAACGCTTGATTGAACGCGTGGACAGACGGATGGATGAACGGACAATCACAGGAACGGCCGGAAGGGACGGACGTACGGACGGACGGACACACACGGACAGACGGACGCGGACGGACGGACACGGGCAGACGGACAGGGACGGACGGACATGGGCGGACGTACGGACGGACGGACCACGGACGGACGGACGGACAGGGACAGACGGAGGACGCGGACGAACAAACGAGGAGGGACGAGGAGGGACGAGGACGGGCGGACGGACAAGGACGGAACGGAGGGAAGGGAGCGAACGGAAGGGACGGGGAGGGGGACGGAAGGGGACAGACGGACGGACGGACGGAAGGGGACGGACGTACAGAAGGGACGGGGACGGACGGACAGACGGACGGGGAAGGATTCACGGACGGGGACGGATGGACGGGGACGGACGCACGGACGGACGGATGGACGGGGACGGACGGACGTACGGACGGACGGGACGGACGGAAGGACGGAAGGACAGACGGACGGACGGGGTTTAGAATCCCAAAAACGACAGTTGCCGAACCAAATTTGTTTCGGCGACGCGTGAAAACACAGAAATGAAGATTTAAGAATCGATTTTGTTTTGGCGGGGGCGTGAGTGTTCGCGAGCGCGAGATGAGAAAGAGCGAGTGAACATGAGAGAATGAGAATCAGCGAGTGAGAAGGAGTGAAGAAGAATGGTTGAATGAAAGTGAGTGCAAGTGAGACAAACGCTTACAAAACCTAAAACCCAAGTTGAGGAATGGTAAAAAAATAGCAGGGACTTTTCTTTGTTTACAAGACAATTTTCTTATCAAATCGTTGGTTAATAGTTTTTCTTTTTGTTTGTGTTTCGGTAGTAGAAGTATGAATTTTAGAGTAGCTGTCGCCCACACGGGGCTACTTGCAAGACTACATAGGTTTAAAGGTTCGAGTATATTCCAAACATAGAACAATTGATATCATTCCAATGATCTGTTCAATAAAATGATAAGGATGCTACGACAGAGAGTTTAGTTTCCGCCGAGGCCGGGGCGGAAGCCACCGGCCGAGGCGGAATGGTGCAACACTACACAGGTTTGAAAGTTTAAGTACACATGTAATAACTTTCAAACATGCACCCTATGCGATGAAGTTTATAATTTTATGTAGCATATATTGATAACATTAATATTTGTATCTCTACTTCTGTCTATATGTATATGTGCATAGCTGTATATACATATGTATGAATATAAGCCAAAATCATAGATAAATTATCTAGATTAGTATATGTCTATGGCTGCGTGTATATCGTAGTTTATTTTTAGAGTACACGTAACTGTATGTATATGTAGTTGTACCAATGCTCAAATTCGTGGATGTATCTAGACCCATAAATATGTTTCTATTTGTCTCTGTATACAAACAGCTGCCTACATATATATATATATATGAATATCTGTATATCTGTATATCTATGTATGTATCTACATGTCTTGATTTTTTTGTATCTGTGCATGTTCTCTCTGGCTATAGATTCATATGTGAACTTTTCATGTATATATATATGCGAATATATATATATATATATGTATGTATGTAGATAAGCCCGTATGTCTGTATAAAACCCTAGGTATCTGCCTATCGTTCCTTTTACATGTCTCTCTCTCTATATATATATATATATGTATATGTAAATTTGATATATTTTCTTCCCCTCTCATATTCTTTGCAAATGACGAGTCATATTGAAGATGTAGTTTTGGGATAACGCGGATCGAAAGCTAAAGCAAGCTTAAATCCGCACCAGTTCTTCTCGAGATCATAACAGGAACCGGGTTTTAGTAAATTAAAGTAATCAGCTTTGGGGGGCCACGTTGAAGTCAATTGCGGCCATATCTAGGCATTTATCATCTGTTTGCACCTATATTCGTATGTCTGAGCATCGGTACCTCGTTCTCTCTGCTTATGCGTGCATGCAGTTCCTCAAATGCTGTGAACTTCGTAGTTAACTTTACATAATTGCATGACTATATCTACATCTATGTCTGTTTCAATATCTGCTCCCATATCTATATCTTCATGGTTTTATCGATTTGAATTAGTTCATGCCTGTATGTCTTCATCTTCACTTAGACCTATATCTGCATGCAGTTCTATGTTTAAGTCTATATCTATATCTGTGCCTGTCTTACCTATATCTATACCGTTGTCTATACTTATATCTTTATCCGCATCTATATCTTAACTATATCTATATTCTATTTGCATCGATATCTATACTAGTATCTGCATCTATATCTCTGTGTGTGTCAATACTAATGTCAGTATCTATATCTATTCCTACATATATATATATATATATACCTATACCTATATCTATACGTATATCTATACCTATACCTATATCTATACCTATATCTATACTTATACCTATACCTATATCTGTACCTATATCTATAACTATATCTATACCTATATCTATACCTATATTTGAACCTACATCTATACGTATATCTATACGTATATTTAAACCTATATGCATACCTATATCTATCCCCATATTGATAGCTATATCTATATTGCTACATATATGTATATATGTACATACCGACAAACACATGTTGATAATAATGATTTCTATACTATACATGTGAATCTGGTTCAGTATATATACACAGATAGCCATGTACTATATATGCTATTCGAATTTATTTGCAGATATTTCTAACAATTCATGCACGTATGCTATGTTTATATCTATGTCCATATCTATATCTGAATCTGTATATATGTATATATCTTCATCTGTATCTATATCTTGATTTATATTTAAGTCTTTGTTTGTAATTATATATATATAGCAAATATCTCTGCCATACATACATACTACATATACACACATTTCTGTCTTTATACCTAGATCTATGCTGTGTGGATCTCTATATTTAAAGATATTTTATATTTTTATGCATATACATATATGTATATTTGTCACATATGAAAATATATATATATATATATATGAACATATCTGAATATATTTTTCGTTTCAATACATATATACAGCTATACACATGTATGATTTAGATTCGTGTCTGTATCAGTGTATCTCTGCATTTTCCAGCTTGTTCATTGCAGCTAAATCGAAATCTTTTCACATATTGTGCATCCATAAATTTGTCGTTATATGTACGTACATGAAACCTAGAATAAAGTGTAAACCTTCTCCTATACCTATAATATGTTGCCATTGAAGACACGGGGCGAGTGGGTCTGGAGCCAGTCGCACGAAACCGGGAAGTCATTGCACGCAGAGGTTTAAGACAGTTGAAATATCGGAAAGCTCTTCAATTCAATTAACTTAAACCTCTGCGGGGCTTGTATTTCCTTTCACTTGAAACCTTCCCGCTGGCTCTTCAACCTTCACTTTACTTAAATCTTTCCGGGTGCTTTCACTTCAATGTATTCACACCTCTCCGGAGGTAAAGATGGTGGTTGCGTGAACTGACATATGTAGTAAAAGACGGGAATTAGTAAATTGATATAAGGAGCCAGAGACGGGGTTCAAGTATATTTACATATGAAGTCAAAGACGGGGTTTAAGTACATTATTATAGGTAGCCATAACGGGCTTTACGTAGACTGACATATGAAGCGGCGAAGCAAGAGACCGTGTTTAAGTAAATTGACATGTGAAGCCAGGCGTTTGAGTAAATTGACATACATAGCCCCAAGCGGGGTTAACTAAATCGATATATTTCGCCCCAAACGGAGTTTAAGTAAATTGACATGCATAAGGCCAGACGGGTTTAAGTAAAGTCACATACATAGGCGCAATCACCGTTATAGTGAATTCTTACACAAGCCCAGACGAGGTTTAAGACATGCACAGCCCCAAACCGGATTGAAATAGACTGGCATATATAGGCCCAGACATACATGGCTCCGAGCGAAGTTTATATAGATTGACATATATAGCCTCAGGCAAAGTGTAATTGAATGGACCTATATAACCGCAAGCGGAGTTTAAATAAATTCACAAGTATAGCCCCAAGTGGGGTTTAAGTACATTGACATACAAAGCCCAAGGAATTTAAGTAAGCTCATTTGCACAAGCCCAAGTCCTAAGTTCCGTAACCAATTGCTGCGCTGGCGCACCTCGGCTGCGCCGCTAAAGGCCGTTCATACAAGGCGCAGCCTCTAAAATTTAGGGTTTAGGGTTTAGGGTTTAGGGGTTTAGGGTTTAGGGTTTAGGGTTTAGGGTTTAGGGTTTAGGGTTTAGGGTTTAGTGTTTATAGAAATTGTATAGGGTTTGGGTCCGGAGTTTTGCCGGGTTTTGGGGGGTTTTGCCGGGTTTTGCCTTTTGCTTTTGCTTTTTGATTTTTGGGCCTTGGCTGGGCTGGCTGGGCTGGGTTGGGGGGCTGGGGGGCTTGGGGCTGCTGAGTGGCTGGGCTGCCTGGGCGTCTAGGAGTTGGGGGGCTGGCGTGAGGGCTGGAGGCTGCTGGGAGCTGCGGGGGCTGCTGGCGGCTGTTGGCGGCTGCTGTGCCGGGAGAGGAGGGCGAAATCCAGCCGGGGCTGGGTCCGGGGTTTTGGGGTTTTGAGCGAAAGTTTTGCGCGAAAGTTTTGAGCGAAAGCTTTGGGAGGGTTTTGTTTTTTGACTTGAAAGGGCTAGGGGGTTGAAATTGTATAGGGTTCGGTCCGGTGTTTTGACCGAAAGTTTTGGGCGGGTTTTTGACCGAAAGTTTTGGACGAACGTTTTGAGCGAAAGTTTTGGGCGGGTTTTGTTTTTTGACTTGAAGTTTTCATTTTGGGTCGAGCTGGCTGTTGGGGGCTGGGGCTGGGCTGGGGGGCTGGGCGGGTCGGCTGCTGGGCTGGGCTGCTGTGGCTGGCTTGGGCTGGAATTTGGTTGGACACGTTTAATGAAAAGTTGAAACTAATCAAACTGCAGTTCGGCACGCAAATCACACAATTTCTATTTATCCTGCTCTTGAGGGTTTA
>CAJNDT010001770.1:0-43296 GCA_905221615.1 Symbiodinium sp. CCMP2592
AGACGGTGCAGATGACGTGCTGCCTTGTCTCCTGTTGGCCCTGAGGCTCCATGTACCCTCATAGTATATACTTATGCCTTAAAGTACCTATATAGGGACCCTTTTAAGGCTTAAGTATCTACTATGAAGATACATGGAGCCTTTGGGTTATGGCAGTATGAATATACAATCGCCTGGCCGCTGGTGAAATCCGCAAGCTTTGCAATCCTTTGAGCGTTCCCTGAAGGGATCTACAAGGATTTACCAAAACCTCAAACACAGCTTTTGAAAGGACAAAGGTAAAGAAATTACCCGAAAAAAGGCAGGTTCCTTAGGGTCCAGGTAGGGTTTGCTTTGGGTTTTGAGGGTTTGGAGGCATGTATACTTCCGCCCATGGCCTGCATGGGATCTTTATTGTAAGGATTTAGAAGCTTTGGTTCTTCTAAGGTCCTGCGCTGAGGAGATTTAGAACCGTCAAAGGGGGTCTTTCGGGGCGACGTCCACTTCCTGGCATTACATCCTATAAGCCCACCAAACTCGCGCCTCTTGGTTTAGGGTTGAAGGTTTAGGGTTTGAGGTTTCGGGTTGAGGCAGTCCACTATAATACTCTTGTCAAAAATCCTTACGCTCGAACCACGCGTTGTTTCTCACTTGTCTGCTTCTCACCGATCTGCAAACTCGCCTCGAGCACTTGGTTGGTTGCACTGCCATCCCGTAATGCTCCACTGTCTCCGTTTCCAGCCATCCTCATCCTCTGACTCCAAGTGGGGCTCGGCAAGAAGCTAGGATCAGGAGCCGCCTGTCGAGCACCCACGAACTCAGCCAAGCCGCCTTCGCCTTTGCGGCCGCCTTGTCCAGTCGTTGCTGCCCTGGAGCTTTCGGTCTTGTGGGAACCATGCGTGCTGCGCCACAGACCACCTGACATGGTGCCCAGGAAGTAGAGCGGAGGCTCCGTTACCACTGACAGTGCAGTGCCAATGGTCTATGATCGTGGCAACATCTATTCTTTTGCTCTGCTCGTACAGCTATGTGGGGCAGGGTACGCCCGGTCACGAGAGGAAGCGCACATCGCGCAGCAGATGCTGTCAAAACACTCGCCATCACTCACAAAGTGGTTCAATGGAGGTATCTACGTTCAACAGCCTGTTGCCTCCTGCGTTGCTGAACGAGTCGCTGGGCAGGGTTGTTGAAAAGAAATATTTTTGGGTTTGAAGGTTTGCCATCCATCAGTCTTCGTTGCTTTTCAGTGATGTTTTGGCTTTCGGCACACAAGCCCAATCCCCTTTCAGGTTTTACGCGGTCTGCCACCCGCCATCTTCTTCGAGCCATGCCCCTGTTAACACCGCAATAAGGTTACGCAAAAACACTTGTGCACGAAACAGTCTGAACACATGTGCACAAACATGAAGTGCACAGTGCAGATAGAAGGAATGCGCATGCACGGCAGCCGACACAAACGTGCCCGCCAGGGCGGAAGCATCAATCGTACAACCAAAACCGAGTCACACAAAACGATTGCACTGAATGTTGGCAACATGCCAGATCAGTTAGCGAATTCCACAAACATCACCAGTTCTGAGGTGGATAACTCAGCAATCGGTGGATTTTTGCAGACTCCAAGTACAAAAACAGCCATGACATGGTTGTTGCAATTTAGGCCATTAAAACGCTTGTGAAGATGCGATTGCAACAGTCATGTGCGGAAGGTTTCTCAGGTATGAGGTACAGTCATGTCACATGTTATAAGGGGCTGCGCCATGTCACGAATGAGCGAGGCTTTGGCAAACACGTGCAATATTCGGATGAGCCGACTCCGGCACAACAAGCTTGGGTTTCGCCTGCTCTTGAAACGGAAGATACGGCTGTCAGGCTACGAAATGACGACATCAATGAACCTTGGATGCAACAGGTCGGCGCACCCGTAATGCAGACTTAAGCGAGAAGAGGCTTTGGGGTTTGAGGAAAGATGTGCCTTGATCCCCCTGGCACGGTCGCAAATCACCTCTGCGGCCAACTTGCCCGCCAGCACGGCTCCCTGGCCCAAGGGCAAGCTTCTATGAATTTGTTCTCTCGATGAAATCCGTGCAGTCTGCTTCCATGCTGCCCAAGAACTTCTGGCTAGTCCAATCGCCCGCCAAGGTGAAGTTGGGCACGGGTGTGGCCTGCACCAGAACCAACAAGTAGCCGACGACAGGGCAAGAGCGTGTAGCCGTAAGCAGGGGCCTGAGAAGGCCGGAACTTGTTGCGTCCTGGGATTGCAGCATAGACGCTGCGTGGTACCTGCGCTTGAGCGCTCCCCCACTGCCCGAATCTTTGGCTCTGTGAGCTTCAGCGACAAGAAGTGCAATCCTGGTTGCAGTGTTGTAAATGCCGCACTCCTAACTTCAACAAAACCTTCGAAAAACCAACTACTGATGCAGTGAGGGAGGAGATAGCCGACGTCACATGTCATACCCGAAATGTGCAGCCGCGACAGGGGTGCAGAGGTGCCATCACAAACCATTAAAGCCTCAGCAGTGCTCTTGATTGCAGGGGGGTGCTTTTGTCATGTCATGTTCGGGTGCCCAAATCTGGAGCTTCGAGGCACCTTCACCACCGTCGCCTTGCGTAGCTGTGCGCCTCCACCGACCAGTGAGACACCAATCTGGAGTCAGGGCGTCCGTGGAATCAACATTGCCAGTATGCGTGAAAGAATTCTGCGGGAGATCTGTGGCACCGCAAGCCATTAAAGATCGTCTTGATGCACGGGCCGCTTTCCTACGTGCCTCGTCCGGGAAGAGCCGTTCGAGCTCCTCCAATGAGCCAGCTCGGCCGAAACCCGATGCAGAAAGTGCAAAACTGTATATGAAGAACCGGGAAACCAGTAGCAGGTATCGCTGTCCAGTGTCCTTCATCGTTGCAGCTACGATCTCCTCTCGGCAAATCAGGGAGGGTGTCAGTTTCTGCAACAGGCGCAGTCAACCCGGTGATGCTTGGACGCACTCAATGCCTGACCATGGGCACTACGGCTCTAATGCTGTGCCTGAAGATTCATTGTCCGATATCGCGGCCATTGAAACCATTCCTCCTAACTGGCAACAACGTGAGGGAATCCTTGTCAGTTTTCTCGATCCAGTTGATGTTGCTCCCGGCGATGGCACCGCAAGGTGCGAAAACAAGCTCCAACATAGACCTGCCAAGCGTCAGGGCTCGAAGAGTCAAAAGCATGTGCCCCAGGATGAATCGAACAACCGAACTCTCGAAACTGCCTGGGCCCTACCTGGCAGTCCGCAAACCTGCGAATGCTCACGCTAGCTGCCAAAGGCTGACGTCAGGTCGGCATGTGACTGAAGCCTGTCATAACTGCGCTGATTGGGTATGAGTGTGACGGGTTGGTTTCCTGGGTGTGAGCATCGACTCAAGCATGGATGGTCGGCCTCTCAGCATCCTCGTACTCCTTGCAGCAGGTGCTCATGTCAGCATACCTGGATACCGACAGCACAGGCCAACTGCTTCTGCCGGTTCGGGTTCGGAAATGCCGATGGCCGGCTAGAGGCCAAAAGTTCAATCCACAGCACCTTTCACTGCTTTTCGTCTGGTTTGAAAAGTTATTTGGCTTGTGCAGCACAATGACCCCCTCCCACACAACTCGGCAAACAAGAAGCATGTTAGTTTGACATCGATGTCTTCTGTCGTAGCATGCTGGGTCCGTGGATCCAGCAATTCCCAAAACGTGGCAATGTGAATCAAATCCTCGAGGAAGGGTAGTCTCTGGACAGTCACCTCCTACAAATCACAGGGTTGTCCAAGATCAAGCGGCGGGATCTCGGCTGACATCCACCCTGTATGCAACAAGTAGCCATGGATCAATTTTTTTCGTTGGTCTGGTGGACAAAAGTTCAAGAAACTGAACGTTGAAACGATTGACAATTTTGGCCATTTAGAAACCTATCGGTCTGTAAACTTTGGAACTTTGCAATCGGAATTTGGCCTTTCTACTGCTACTACTACTACTACTACTACCACTACTGCTACTACTACTACTACTACTACTACTGCTCCTACCACTCCTACCACTCCTACTGCTGCTACTAGTACTACTACTAGTACTAGTGCTGCTACTATTGCTACTATTGCTACTACTACTACTACTACTACTACTAAGGGTCTCGGCTGGAGCCTCAGCGGACAGATAGGCACTCTTTCACAGCATGGTCGTTTTGACGTTGGTGGCAGCGCGCGTGGCACTGCTTTTACTGTCCCTGGATCTCTTTTACATACAAGCCCAGCCGTGCTGGTCCCAATTCCAGCAGCAATCAATATCATCTGGCCACTTACGAAGACGAGCCATGATTGCAGACTCGAGGGTTGAGCAGAGTACCACAATCTGCTCGGGAGCTCGCAAAACCTACTGGTGGGAGTTCTTTTAACAATTTTTCTCAGGCGAGGAAGCACGCGTTTCGCAGAGCGAGGCAGAGGGCATCCTTGTATGGACAGACGCTGTATCGTGGCAGGATTCATACTGCGAACAGCTTCCAGTGTTTGGCAGCGTCACAAGCCGCTGCATCGGCTGGGCGGAATCGACAACCAGTCTCCAATGGCGGGACGGCGAGAGCTAGACTTCGAGCGCAAACCTGGAACATGAGCGGCTGTACATCTGAACTTTACGATGTTCTGTGCCAATGGCTGGTGAACAGACTGATCTCGATGTGTTGTTTCTGCAAGAACTGCATTGGGGCATGGGGAAACACGAAAACCAGTGGACCATTGAAGGCTGGACCTTTTACGTCTGTCCGGATTCCAACAGCAGGTACGCTGCCGTGGCTATGGTTCTATCACATCGGCTTGTGAGACCGGAGTTTACCACGTTCTGCGAGTGGGTGCCAGGTCGCTTGCTGCAGGTCCGGGCGGAACTCTCTGGCATGAGCATAGATTTTCTTTGCGTTTACCAGTGGGTTCGGGACAGGGAACCTAAAGACCTCGATAAGGACCGTAGGGAAAGCTTGTGGCATAGTTTGGGGAGAGCACTTCACAGCATTCCTCGTCGCAACTTGTTGCTGCTGGCTGGAGACTTTAACGCTGGTGTTTGCCCTTCTGCTGGTCTGGCGGGTCGCGGATTGCTGAAAAGCACGGTGGCCAAGGCGGATGCTGCTCTAATGGAGATGGTAGAGACACATCAGCTGTGTGTACTTAACACATGGGGTCGTGCGCGTTTGAACTGCTGTGCCACATTTCGTAATGGGACGCATGCGGCGCAGATCGACTACATGCTTGTTCGACGCTCTGCAGCTGACTCCATTGCTAGACGATCGTGTCCCATCGCAGGTGATCTTGCTCCTTGGCGCAATGGCCCACGGCATCACAGAGTTCAGTGCAGTCTCCCGAAGGCCGCAGGATGGGTACTTGAGAACAGGAGTAGGCCCCCCAGCTTGGCCTATTCCAAGGCCGACCTGCGAGCCCACCTTCGACAAGATACTGACGTTGCTCAGGCCTTCAAGTCCCAGGTCTGTCAGGTTGTAGAGCATACGGCTCACTGCACATCCATTAGTCTGCTCAATCACAAGCTACTGCAGTTGTGCCACCAGTTCTTCCCCTCGAACCATAGCACAGTGTCGCGGCGAGCAGGTGACAATCCACAAGTGCAGAGTGGCATACGAGTGATGTGGGCAGCCCATAGGCAACTGCGAGCTAGACGGCCTGGAACGTCCTTTGTGCAAATCCTTGCAGCGTGGAAGCGTTATATTCGGTTTCAGAAGGCATGGAAATCCCTTAGGACCCAAAGTCGACAGGCCCGCCGAGCGCGTATTGCTGACTTGGTGGCCCCTAAGCGTAGATAATGAGCCTGTTCGGATTAGGTCGAAGGATGGTAGGGTTCTCAATCATGGGGAGCAGTTCAGAGAGCTTCTGCAGTATTTCCGCCAAGCCTTTGCACGTGCTTACTCGTTTCTGCATCACCCGTGCTTTGATGATCTGCAGTTGCAGACTGAGTCGGTGGAGGCTGCAATTTGTAAGCTCAAACCCCATAAAGCTGTTCCTGTTAACAGTCCGGTTGCGGAGGTTTGGCAGATATGCCCTAGGCCCCTTGCCCAATATCTTGTGGGTCACCTGGAACATAAGCGACTGCAGCGACAGCCTCTGCCTGAAGAGGCTACCGCGTGCACGCTGGCTCTGTTTCCCAAACCAGGACGGCCGTCCAAGAGACCGCAGGACCTAAAACCGTTAGGACTCCAGGATCCCACCTCTAAGGTTTATGCCCTTCTCCTTAGGGAAAAGCTTGAACCCTATCTGATTCCCTGGCTTGCCGATAAACCACAGTATGCCTACATCCCGGGTCGGTCGATTGACGAGGCTGTCCTCAGGGCCTGCCGAAACTGCGATGCCATAAGGGACAGACTGCGCATCTCGGCGCCTACAGTGCACGCACAGCGTCAGGGGACTTCTCGCCCCAAATGTTCAGGGGGGGCAATATTAAGCCTTGACCTTAGCCGTGCTTTCGATGCTTTGCCGCGTGCTTCCCTACTGGCATCGCTACGTGCAGCTGACGTGCCGGATGCACTTTGCAATGCCGTGCTAGATCTCCATGAGCAGTGCCGTTACACTATCAAACATCAGAGGTATGAGGGCACCTTCTCCATGGCTACTGGAGTTCAGCAGGGATGCGTCCTGTCTCCACTTCTGTTTGCTGCGTTCACTGGATACTTCCACATGCTTCTGAGTAGTCGTACTCATGAAGCTTGGGCAGCGGCTTGGGTAACACTGTTTGCGGACGACACATTGCTGCAATGCATGGCTGATCAAAGACGAGTCAGACCTCAACTTTATGCGTCGAAGTATCCGTGAAACCTTCCGCTTGTTTGAGGAGCTTGGAATGACAGTCAATGCCTCTAAGTCCAAGCTCATTCTAGCGATACGAGGTGGTGTGTAGCCAAGCGCTGGTTGCGACAGTCGAAGAGTAGGACCATTGCTGGCCTCGTCATTAGCCTTGGCTCCCCTACCCAGCCCATTCATCTCCCGCTGGTTAATGGCGCGGTTTACCTAGAGGTCACGCTTTCTTTTGACTCGTATGAGCTCCGATCCTGCAAGTTTCGGCTGTCGACGGCTGGCGTCATACGCCAACGACTGCTCAAGCTCCTGCATACCCCTGGTTTGGGGCTGCGCACTCGGCTGGTCATGTACATGGCTTGCGTACGCAGCTCAATGCAGTATGGGCTACATGCAGTTGGCTTGACCGCCCTCACCCGTAGAATGTTGGAACAGAAGGACGCAAGGTATCTCCGCGCCATAGCTCGTAGCGCCTCGCACATTACTCATGAATCCACAGCCAACCTGCGGGCCCGCTTGCACGTGGTGTCTCCTCCGGATGCGCTGCATAAATTGCTGAGCAAGCGTGTCAGGAAATGTACTGACCCACGCAGCTGCGAAGGGTTTGAACTGCGGTTGCGGCAGCTTCAGGAAGCTGGCTGCCAAACAGAGGAGTGCAGTCCTGGTCAGTGCGGATTAATTGCGTTTGATGCCTGTAATCCTGTTGCCTGTAATATCTGTGGGCAGTACTTCTCGAGCATGCGCATCATGAAGTCTCACCGAACTCGGCAGCATGGTAGGACTGTCCCGCCACCAAAGGTCAGTAGTCAACAGTACGCGTGAAGTACAGTTGATGGAATGCCGCAATGTATACACTGCCGCAAGGTTTTCACGAGAGTTGAGGGCTTGAAGAAACATTTACGTGGATCCTGCCGTGTCTTACATAGTGCAATTGTTGCCGAGGGCACAACCGTTTCCAGTGGGGAGGTGCCCCCTGAGCGGGGGGCGTCGCTTGGGTGCACGCACCGGGCGCCCCTTGTGACTTCGGCACCCATGCCGTTGCTTGACCGGCCTGCATTCCAGCACTCTGTGCGCCAAAACTGGCGCCGCGCTCTGGATGATCCTGCCACAGCCAGCGCATTCAGCAACTACTGTGTAATCTGCGGTCAGTGGGTATCATTCCCGGGCGGTATCAAGCAACATCTTCGATTGATGCATGCTCATGAGGCATGGAGGCACAAATCTGAGGCCACTGCGAGGTGCTCAAGCCTGGGTTTGGTGATCCAAACGCCGTGTAAGTACTGCACCCGGCCGGTTCGGAATCCCCAGGCACACATTTCACACTGCATGCCTGTGTTCCAAGCTTCACTAGCTGACATCCTCTTGAAACAGGTTCCTACTGATGGAGCAGAGCGACAAGGAGATGGCAGCCGAAGCACGGGAACAGGCCCTGGAGAAGAGCCAGCCTTCGGAAAGGCGCGACAGTGCGCAGGCGTTGGAGGAGGCCACGTCCCGACGGCCGAAGTCGCCAAAGTCAGGATCGAAAGGCCAAACGGGAGACTACGGCAAAGTGCTGCCTGCCATGGAGAGAGCACTTAAGGGGCTGGGCGGAGCTCTCTCGCCAGCATGATGTTTGCCAATTTATGGTTCATCTCCTAGTAGTGCCCGCCCCACTGCATATCAAGGCAGCTGGCAAGCCCGACTAACCAGCCCCTTTCAAGTTGTGGATGAAGGACCGCTGGATGCTCCAATCCTGTTGGATCTACCAGGGATCGGGGCCACCACTATACAGGAGCTGTTGCAGCACTGGCATGAGCAACATACCACACATGCTTTGAGCCATCACTCGGGAGTGCTCATGCTGCAGATTAAACGCTATGCCAGTGATAGCGGCGCTGCTAAAGACTCACGTGCGACCAGGTGGCGGCCTGGTGAGCGCCTTGCAGTTCCATGTTTCTGTGAAGAGCAGGAAGTCCTGATTCGGTTCGAATACTTTAGGCTTGTGTATGTTCTGTTACATATGGGTCCCCACACCGAAACCGGGCATTATCAGGCTGTAGTTTGCACTCCCACAGCGGATCCGAACAGAGTTGGGCATTTTGCGTGGCATAGTGCCATTCTGAATGATCACAGCAAGCCGCACCGGGCTGGGGCTCGCGATCGCCGGCTGCTGGAGTGCAACAGTTACCTTCTTGGTCTCATTTGGGACCCAGACCCATAGTCCTTCAAGCCGAGGGTCGAGGGGTGTCTGTAGGCCGAAGCGCACCGAGGCACCCGTGTAAGAAACTGCGCTACTTGCCTTGTACAGTTTATTGCTCTGACGTTAATGCACATTCTCGACCAAGATTGCCAACTTTTTATGCCTGACTTCATGTGGCAGTTTTGCGGCTTCGGTGCTTGAGGGCGGGGGGGCCTCCTGAGCTGCTCCCGAAGGCGGGCCGTTACTGCCACTGCACTTGCTGCCTGCCAAACACGCTGACTGCACTGGCTGTACCTTCAGATTGTCTGCCTCAAGCCGTAGCCATCATGCTGAAACGCGGTGTAGTGGAGCTGGGGCTTCCGCCTCCTCTTTACCACGATGCATTGGAGGAAACCCTCCTCCTGGAAGCTTTTCGTGACATGCAGGCCCAGCTGGGTGCCACCGCGCCAGACGCTCTGGCGCTAGCCCAGCGCAATGATCTGCTTGAGTTTGCCCGCGCTGCTCTGGATGATGTCAACTACGCGGAGATGATCAATCATGCCGAAATCCTTGGTCGTTGTCAACCCTCCACTACGTTTTTCACTCCAACTGCGACGTCGGTCAGCTCAGTCGAACCGAGCAGTCAGGCTGACAGATATGCGCGCATGGTGTTGCAAGAGGGTTCCTGCTCTATATGGTGTGCCTCGAGGCTGGTGGCAGCGCACATGGACTACCGCTCTGAGCGTCGAAGTGCGCTTAATGCGGCCCAGAGTATGATTCAGCTGGGGGCATATGGACATCATGCCTTTAGTGGCATCGCCAAGGCCACCTCCAGGAATCGGGCAGCTTGTCTACTGCTGAATTGCCTCGTTCGGGAGGTTCACCCAGCACATCAGTGGACCTCGCTGACCTTGACCTGGAAGGGTGCATCAGGGATTCACGTTGATTCGCGAAATGCCAGGCTGCCATCTTTGGTCATAGGGTTGAGCTATTTTCGTAATGGCGAGCTGTGGGCCGCAGCGGAGGATGGAACTGAGTTTGAAGAGTTCGAAGGCAAGCTCATTCCGGGGCGGTTGCGTCAAGTTAGCATGAGTGCGATCTTGTTGAATGCGGCGACGTGCCCTCACGGGGTGCGGCCCACCTCTGCCGGCACCAGAGTGGTTTTGATCGCGTACGCGATCGGCCAGCACAAAGCCCTTGATGACAAAGCACGATGTGAGCTGACGCAGTTGGGATTCACACTGCCTGCATAATTGCTCGGGGTTTGTGTGCTGTTTTCTTTGGGTTTAGGCCCCCCTCCCACTCCTACTTGGACTGTTGGTTGAGGCCGCGCCGGTCCTGTGGTAGCCTAGACCCTGTTTCCCAGGATGGTCTTTAACGCTGCATTTTACCCTCTTCTGATGTACAGGGTAAGCGACACTGTGGATAGCGCTTGAGTGCGTTCCTGTGCGCCACCAACTTGAGGGGACATCCCGCTAGCCGCGGCTGAACGCGAGACTGTCTGCGTGCAATGCTGAGTGATTGTGGCACCTTGTTTCCATCCTTTGGGTCTGCCAGTACTTATAGCCTTGCTGTGGCAGGTCATGGCTGACTCGTCATTGGCAGGACCGGATCCTGTGCTTCTAAGCCTGCGCTTGGACCTGCAATTCGCTGACTTACACCTGTGCCAGGTTCAATGCTATTGCGATCTTGTGGCACACGCGGCTGCCTGCTTCAGCATGCATCTGACTCCCACAGCCGATGTTGTGGTTTGTGTGGCCAAACTGGCGGTGCTTTGCATAGTCGTCGATGCTCCAGAATGCAGCGATCCCTTGTGCGGGCCAACGTGGTGCCTCGGCTTTACTCTCAGGTATGTCGGTCTCCTGGCTGCAATCGTGGTGTTGGTAATGGCTTTAGCGTATGCTGTAGTGAATGTGGCACAGCTGCCAATGGAACCATACATAGTCGACGCTGCGACCGGTCGTGGAGGAGCGCACAACAGCAGATGGGTGCTGGGCCTCCAGTGTCAGCGTCTATGGCGAATGGTGCTCTACAGCCGGTTCGGCCTGAGACCTTCATGGAGACTGCTGAGGGGTCTGCGCAACTGGCCACGGACCTACAGGCCACTACCTTGGCGGGTGCTACGAGTGCAGGTGCTGCTGCGAGCTCGAGCTCTGGGGAAGGCTGGACAGTTCTGACTGGTGCTCAGGGGAACGGTGGTGCAACGAACTCGACGGCTGCACTGTCGAGTGGTTACACTGCTATCTATTTCCGAGTCGAATAGTGAGTCAGCGACGCCACTAGTGCTTCCCGGGATTCTTTCAGCAGAAACATGTTGATCCCATTATGGAGGCTCGTGCATTTGATTTGGCAGCTCTTGATTGAGAAATCTTTGTCTCGTGAATCATCGAGGCACCTTTCGGGCCGTCACATGCACGGTGAAGTCCTGAACTTCCGAAGGAGCTATCTCCTTTGCCGGCTCCCTCGCACTCATCGTGCTTCGGTGTGCGTCCTGAATGAATACTACTACTACTACTACTACTGCTGCTGCTACTACTACTACAACAACAACAACAACAACAACTACTACTACTACTACTACCACTACTACTACTACAACTACTACAACTACAACTACAACTACAACAACTACTACTACTACTACTACTACTACTACTACTACTACTACTACTACTACTACTCTTTGCAGGCTCATGTCATGGAATGGCATCGAGACATCCGCTATCATCTTGATGTTCAGGGCCAACATGTCGAGATTGCTGCTTCGCGTGGCATCAAACAAGGCTGTCTGGTTGCACCATTAGTATGGGCTCTAGTCACGGGTCGGTTTCTGTACCTCCTTGCGCTGGAGACGGATCCCATGTGGGTTGCACATGATGTGACAGCTTACGCCGATGACTTCCATGCTGGTAGCCAAGTGCAAGACCTTGTGGGGCTGGATCAGCTTGTTCACCGCTTAGGCTGTCTCTTCGATGTCTTGGCACAGGCGGGCTTACTCATCAACGCCACGAAATCGCCCGTGCTGTGTCGGTTCAAGGGTACCTTTGCCAGGACTTGGATGCGCCGGCATACGAGGGCCACTCAAGATGGGGATCCCTTTAGGCTTCGCACTCTTCAGGCACCCTCTTTGAATTTCCCATAGTGCAAATGCATACTTACCTTGGCACGCATGTCAGCTACCATGCTCCGAGTGCTCAGACTCTCCAGTACCGCCTGCAACTGGCGCAAGTTGAGTGTGCGCGTGTCTTCGCAAGGTTGTCTGTTGCAAGCATGGACTTTTCCTGCAGGATCGTGTGCGTATCTGGCGCTCGAGGGTGCCAGCCACAATGCTTTATGGCCTGGCTGCTTCAGGTCTTCCTTCAGGCTTCAGGTGGGTTGGCTAAGATTCGAACTGTCTTCATGCGTCAGCTTCGAGCCATTATGAGATGTCCAGCTCACCTTAGCCACCTCAGCAACCGCAAGGTGCTGACTCGTGCCAGGGTTCCAGATGTCCGTGACACGCTTCGTAAGGAAATGGCAAATTGGTTCGGCTACTGAGGCTCTTGCGCAGTACGCGCAGCACCTACCTGACACACTGTACTAACCTGTGGGAACGGATGTTCGGGCAGCTGCTGACATTGCTGAATCACTGCCAGAGCCCCTGTATCAGTGTCGCTTCTGTGAATTGAGCTTCGCCACAAATGCTCTATGTCGTTCGCATGAATCCAAAACACATGGCCAGAAAAGCATGCCTGAAGCCGGTCCCGTCTTCTGTCGTTACACCCATGGTTCGGACGGTATGCCTACGTGTCGTCTATGTCGTCATCCCTTTCGGAAATGGAGTAACCTTGCTAAACACATCGGTAAGAACCAGTGTCCTGTTCTCACAGGCCATGAACCCATCCCCTCTCTGTGCCACCTGCTTTACCCACCCCGACCAAGGCGGATACCCCTGTGCAGGCCTCACCCTCTTTGGAGGTGCGTGTGCTGTCGGGAACTGTTGGTGCTGAAGTGGCCGTCTCCTCAACACAGGTCTCTGCTTTGGAGGTGCCTGATGCTGACATCACCAATACCTCTGTTGATGTCGGGCAGCTACTTCCGTTGGCGATAAGGTCAGATGTTCAGGAGGTCTTTGCCAGGTCACACTGGCACACTCTTTTACAGATGGCTGACTTGCGCACTGAGCTGCAGCAGTATGGATCCCACTGCCATCAAGCGTCACATGACTCAGCAGCACCCGGACTGGACGGACTGCCGTAGTCAGTCATCCTACACCCTTCCGTAGAACCAACCATTGTCTTTCCCTGCAGATACTGTGGACTCTCACAGGTCAATCGCCATACGCACTGGCGCACTTGTAATATGAGCGCATGGACGAAAACCTGGGAATGTCCCCTCGGGAGAAACTCTTCTTCGGCGGTGTCTGTCCTTCGTTGCAGAATCTAACCACCAAAACGGAGAGGGACGATGGCACTCCGGATCCAAAGAAGGCTCGGCTTCTGCGTCCCAGCCCTCTTTCAAGGGAGCGGAGTCAGGGAAAGGGGGGAAGGCACCCGGCACCCCAAAGGCAAACGGATGGAACTCGGATTGGGACTCTCAGGATTGGTACCAACCATGGGGCCAGCCCCAGGGATCGTCACTGCGGATAGTACTGCTGAAGGCCATGCTTCTCGAGTTGGGACAGCGTCTTCGCAACCGCATGAACAACGAGGAATTTGCAGACGGCGAAGGAACCAGGTTGATCTGGAACCCGCAGACGGAAACTCTGGAGCTCAGGAAACTGGTGGACCAGGACACGGTCTTCCGGTTCCAGTCTTTTCGGGGCCTGACAAAAGCTCCCCAGACGGCCTGGGTTCAACTGGCCTTGGAGCTGAGTACCAGAAGGAAGGGCATGCGAGCATGGGAGATTGTTCGGTTGGCAGCCTTCCACACATGTTGGGGTGCACAGTGACTGCGTCGAGAGAGAGGAGGTCTCTCTCAGCAAGCCCGCGCTTTGAAACGGTGAGTCATACTGTGGTCACCAAAAGGACTCTTGCTGCTATCAGGCATCTTAACCGCATCTGCCTCGTTCTCCAGCTTCCAGATGATGTAGTCAGCAGAGAACAGGCTGCGGCGTTGCCAATGTGCAAGTAGAGGAGAAGTACCTTCTTGGTGAGATCTTGTAGCAGTCCTCTTGTGGATATACCCAAGATAGCGCCATCAATCGACTCAAGAAGCTCTAATTCCGCCGTGCTCATCGTCACGAGGCTCTGACGAGCACTGCGCCAAACGATAGGTGACGATCCGTAGAATACAGCACATCCATGAGCGCTGCCCGAGCCCGGAGCAAATGAAGAGTCCGTATACACCCTTACTTCGCGGCTCCCTTCCTCCTCGAGGAAACGTAGACGATCATGTTTCGTCTCGCACAAGTAGTCCAGGATCCTGTCCCCGGTCTTGATCACTGCCTTCGGGTTTCTCGCTGCCCTGTTCGCCATGATCGCCGCGACATACTGCAGATCTGGCCTTGTACGGCCTGATCGCCATACCATACATCTCGCCCACCCGCTTTTGGGCGAGCTTGACTTGCTCCTCCTCGCCTTGTACAGGTTGCACATGACCCTTGATCAAAGCCTCTTCCTCCTCGACAGAAAGCAACAATGTCTCCCTTGAGCCCTGAGCCTTTGAACGCGAGCCATCATGTTTGTATGCCCTTAGCAACTCCGCGATGAAGCCCTCCTTCGAAATCTGAATGCCTCCTTGAACTCTGTGAAGTTCCACTCCGAGGAAACGAATCGGGTTGTCATAGTCCAGGACATTCAGAGAGTCACATTCCGATTTGGCTGCCACCCGATTGAAGAAACTATGCATTGCGCTCTCACGGGCTTGGATCATGAGGTCGTTTATGTAGACCAACAGGTAGCCCAAAGGATCACTTCAGGGTCTTTTTCCTTGACTATCCTCCAAACTTGGTTGTCCGAAACCATCTGTTGTAGTCGCAAGTCCGACCATCTTGCGCCCTGGAGTTCCTCGTCCCTGTAGCTGGACCATAGGGCAGGGCTTTCTCTAAGCGCGTATATGGCTTGTTCGACAAACCAGGCATCGCCCGGCTGGGCGATGCCCAGCTCATATGCGATGCTAGGTGGTTCCAACGCGACTGGCTGTCCGGTCCATCGCGCCAAAACAACAGCCTTGCGTGTATCTGTCACGCCTGTTCTCCATCGACGTCCAGAGTTGAACGCAAACATTGCCCTCAAAGATGTAGAATCCAATCCAGCGGCGAAGAGGTCAAAATCCGCGGTGTTTTCGGAGATATGATTGCCGCGAGCCGATGCTGGGTGGTTCCAACGCGACTGGCTGTCCGGTCCATCGCGCCAGCGCCAACACAAAAGCCTGGCGTATATCTGTCACGCCTGTTCTCCATCGACGTCCAGAGTTGAACGCAAGCATTGCCCTCAAAGATGTAGAATCCAATCCAGCGCGAAGAGGTCAAAATCCGGGGTGTTTTCGGAGATATGATTGTCGCAAGCCGATGCTAGGTGGTTCCAACGCGACTGGCTGTCCGGTCCATCGCGCCAAAACAAAAGCCTGGCGTATATCTGTCACGCCTGTTCTCCATCGACGTCCAGAGTTGAACGCAAGCATTGCCCTCAAAGATGTAATCCAATCCAGCGGCGAAGAGGTCCAAGTCCAAATCCGGGGTGTTTTCGGAGATATGATTGCCACAAGCCGATGCTAGGTGGTTCCAACGCGACTGGCTGTCCGGTCCATCGCGCCAAAACAAAAGCCTGGCGTATATCTGTCACGCCTGTTCTCCATCGACGTCCAGAGTTGAACGCAAGCATTGCCCTCAAAGATGTAGAATCCAATCCAGCGCGAAGAGGTCAAAATCCGCGGTGTTTTCGGAGATATGATTGCCGCAAGCCGATGCTAGGTGGTTCCAACGCGACTGCCTGTCCGGTCCTTCGCGCCAAAACAAAAGCCTGGCGTATATCTGTCACGCCTGTTCTCCATCGACGTCCAGAGTTGAACGCAAGCATTGCCCTCAAAGATGTAATCCAATCCAGCGGCGAAGAGGTCCAAATCCGGGGTGGTTTCGGAGATATGATTGCCGCAAGCGACGAATCTTGTTTTCCTCCTGAATAGATCCTGCTGATCTGGTTTCACCGTGTAGACTCCTTTGCAAGGGACGATGTTTGGGAAGAGGTCTTCTTCTTTCTCACCGTGAAAGCATGCTTCTTCTCTGTGAGATTCGTGAACTCCTTCCATGCGGAAAGTTTCCATTTTTCCAAGTCCTTTTTGACATCGGAGAGGCTGACCGTGTGGGTTACCTCAACCGGGATCCCCTTCTTAATGTGATCATCTATGATGCCCTCAACGTTGGGGGTGTACTAGACCTCTGCCTTTCTCAGCTTCGCCGCCACCTTCAAGGAAGTAGTAGAAGTCGAAACATGTTCTTGTTCTCCCCACACCACATCCTTCTCGTCCATCTCCACGAAGGCGTTGACCCTTTCCATACTTCCATTGGTCTGGATCATCTTACGGGTACCCTCTGGACAGCCCTCATCCTCCTCATCAGAAGATCCTTCTTCTTCTTCTTCAAGTTTGCGTGCTTTTGGCTCCACCTTGAAACCCATATCTTCCAGGACCTCAACATCTTGCTGTGCCAACTTAGTTGCCCTCGGCGTGAAGAGAAGAAGTACTAAGCTTCCCAAGGTAGTACCTCATGCCACGCTCTTGGCGCAAACTCCGAGAACTTCCCTTGGCTTAGCTTCATCACCTTGCCGCGAACAACTTTCCCATTTGGTAACTCCCTCTCGGTTCGATCTTCTTCATGACAATCATCATCCTGAACCCATAGATCTCCACCGCGCAGAGAACTGATAGGGAGAACGTAGTTACGGGTAAACTTGCTGTTGTGGGAATCCCGGTGTATGCCAAGTTGAGCATTTCGGGCCAATCCCAAAGCTGTGAACTTCATCGTTCCTCCACAGTGTTGGGCCACGGCGGTCAGGTACTTGGTGGTGAACGGGAACTCTCGCACATTTGACCTTAGTCCTGCAACGCCTCCATGAACGTAGGCACCGGAGTACCATGAGCTCACAGCCGTCTTCTTTGACACTCTTGTATCAGAGTGACCCAGACTTTCCAAAAGCTCGTACAGCTCCGCAACGCCACCCAGGTCAAAGTTCTTCTCTTCCAACATGTTGCGCGCCCTGAACTCAATCTCCCTTGATAGGTCCTTCCTCGTTGGGGGCTCCATAGCCTCCAGGAGCTCTTCCGGAAGACCTTCAGCAACTGCCGGAGAAATCAAAATAGTCCTTTTCTGGGTAGATCACATTGAACTTCACACTCTTGGCCACAGTGAGTCCACCATCTTCCCACGCGATAAGGTGTCCTCGTTTCACATCCAACGTCGGACCTCTGTACCATGCCCTGGTACATGTTTGACTTGAACCAAACCTCATTCCCGTCTCGTTCCGACATTGGGGGTCTGGCTTGTTGCCTTCTTCCACGCCTCCCGTAGGTCTTTCGCTTTCCATGCCTCGTGCAAGGTTTTCGTGCTGCAAGCCCAGACCCCCGGTCTCGTTCCGAGATTGGGGGGTCTGGCTTGTTGCCCACGCCTCCCGCAGGTCTTTCGCCTTCCATGCCTCGTGCAGGGTTTTCGTGCTGCAATCCCAGACCCCCCGTCTCGTTCCGAGATTGGGGGTCTGGCTTGTTGCCTCCTTCCACGCCTCCCGCAGGTCTTCCATTCCTCGTGCAGGGTTTTCGTGCTGCAATCCCAGACCCCCGGTCTCGTTCCGAGATTGGGGGGTCTGGCTTGTTCTTCTTCCACGCCTCCCGCGGATCTTTCAGGGTTTTCGTGCTGCAATCCCAGACCCCCCGTCTCGTTCCGAGATTGGGGGTCTGGCTTGTTGCCTTCTTCCACGCCTCCCGTAGGTCTTACGCCTTCCATGCCTCGGGCAGGGTTTTCGTGCTGCAGTCCCAAACCCCCCGATTGGGGGTCTGGCTTGTTGCCTTCTTCCACGCCTCCCGTAGGTCTTTCGCCTTCCATGCCTCGTGCAAGGTTTTCGTGCTGCAATCCCAGACCCCCTGTCTCGTTCCGAGATTGGGGGTCTGGCTTGTTGCCTTCTTCCACGCCTCCCGCAGGTCTTTCGCCTTCCATTTCTCGTGCAGGATTTTCGTACTGCAATCCCAGAACCCCCTTTTCGCTCCGAGATCGGGGGTCTGGCTTGTTGCCTTCTTCCACCCCTCTCGCAGGTCTTACGCCTTCCATGCCTGGTGCAGGGTTTTCGTGCTGCAATCCCAGACCCCCGTCTCGTTCCGAGATTGGGGGTCTGGCTTGTTGCCTTCTTCCACGCCTCCCGCAGGTCTTTCGCCTTCCATGCCTCGTGCAGGGTTTTCGTGCTGCAATCCCAGACCCCCCCGTCTCGCTCCCAGATTGGGGTTTTGGCTTGTTGCCATCTTCCGTCCGTCCCGCAGGTCGCCTTCCATGCCCGGGCAGGGTTCTTGGCGCAATCCCAGACCCCTTCTCGCTCCGAGATCGGAGGTCTGGGTTGCTGATCATGTCCGCACCTCCCGTAGGTCTCTCGCTTTCTATGCCTCGTGCAGGGTTTTCGTGCTGCTATCCAGGGGGTCGTCTGGCTTGTTGCCATCTTCCGCCCCTCCCGTAGGTCCTTCGCTTTCCATGCCCGTGCCGGGTTCTTGCGGCAATCCCAGAACCCCCGTCTCGCTCCGAGATTGGAGGTCTGGCTAGCTGTCATGTCCGCACCCCGCGTAGGTCTTTCGCTTTCCGTGCCTCGTGCGGGGTTTTCGCGCTGCTATCCCAGACCCCCGTCTCGCTCCGAGATTGGGTCGGCTTGTTGCGATCTTCCGCCCATTTCGCACGTCTTTGTCCTTCCATGCCCGTGCAGGCTTCTTGCGGCAATCCCAAACCGCCCCGTCTCGCTCCGAGATTGGGGATCCGCACCTCCCGCAGGTCGTTTGCTGTTTTCTGGCTGCAATCCCAGACCCCCCCGTCTCGCTCCGAGATTGGGGGTCTGGCTTGATGCCATCTTCTGCACCTCCCTTGGTCTTTCGCCTACCATGCGTGTGCAAGGTTTCGGCCACAATCCCAGACCCCCGTCTCGAGATTGGGGGTTTGGGTTGTTGTCGATATCTGCAACCTCCCACAGGTCTTTCGCCTTCCAAGCCCGTGCAGGGTTTTCACGCTACAATCGCAGACCCCCCGTCTCGCTCCGAGACTGGAGGTCTGGCTTGTTGTTGCCATCTTCCACACCTCCCGTAGGTCCAGCAAGTTAATCCGGCTCTTCGCGCAGCATGCTATGTTGTATTTAAGGCTTTTGTAGATTTTCCGTCTTGGTTTGATGCAGCCTAGCTTCGCGAGCCTTTCACCCCTTTCTCTGTGGTTGGTTTCTTTTCGTTATTTCAGACCACCTCCTCGCACCAACTTTGGTTTGTTTCCATGGTGCGAGATCTGTGTGGTTGTCACCTTTCGCACGATCCGCAGTTTGTAGGTTTGCTGCTGTTATCCCAATCTCGAGATTGGGGCTCTGGGTCGGTGCCATTTTGCGCAAGTTCCTCGCCTCCCATTCTCTGTCCTTGGCTATCTTGTGCTGTCAGACCCCCCGGCCTCGCACTGTTTGGGGTCTGGGATCTTGCAATTTTCTGTACTTCTGTCAGCTCCCGTCCTATTTGTAGGCTTCTGCTCCTATTCCAATCCCCTACCATTCCTCTTCTTATGTGAAATTTGGCTGCATTAGATACACGCCCTCTCGAACCCCTCGCGGAGAGCGGCTATGACGATTACGGAGCCGCTCGGAGATGCTTGGGGGGAAGTGGGTTGACGGCCGCAGTAATGTCTGTGGGCTCTCCTCCTCCTCCTCCTCCTGCCAAGAATGCTAAAAGCCCGCTTCGCGGACGCGGCCTTGGAGCTTGGACAAAGCTTCGTGCTGCACTGGGGAATGCAGTGCAAGCATAAGGGGTTCACCGTCACCCTGTTCTTCGCTTCCCCTTGTCCGACCTCGTGCCCCTGCCCCTCCTCGTGCACGTGCTGGGTGACCCATAGAAATGCCAGGCATACAAGAGTAAAGGTTGGAGTGCCGGCCACGACAAGAGCCCGCCAAGCCCTCTGCCACGTGGTCGACCAGCAGGCCGGCCGAGCGCGCGACCCATGCAAACCGCATTGCGGGGTGCAGGGCTGCCGGCGTTCCGTCTGCACGGTAATAGCCAGGCCAGCAGAAGCTTTGGCTCCGAGCACACGCGTATGCTGCACGGCACACAACTGACACGAATAAACGAAAATCAACTCGCCCTCGCTCCTCGCGGTATTTTAAATTGAGCCTTATCGAAAGCACAACACTCATCAATCGGCCGTCATCGGAAAGCTAGTTTGTACAGGCTGAGTGCTCGATAGCTGCCTTTCCTTCGCAGGCAGTGGTGTCTTGTGCATTTGGGTCTGTTTGCGCCGCATTACAGTTGGCTCGCTGGTTGGAATGATCGGTTGGCTAGATCGTTATTGGTTTATTAGTTCGTTGGCAAATGGCGCGCGTTAATGAATACAGTGATTTTAGCAATTAATCGACCGGTAAGCTAGTTGGGTAGTTAGCTATGATTTGGGCACTGAATGCTTGTGCTTCACGGCATTATTTTGCGCCATCCGCCGATTGAAACGTCCGTGGCACTTCTTTGGCACCGGGATATGCGCGAACTCTGGCACGACTGCTTGGACTGCGATAGGGTCAGCCTCGCAACAGCACCAGCACAACGACAGCCCAGGCCCTGCAGATTGCACAAATACACAAGTACTACACCCTGGCCCTGGCCATTTTCCCTTTCTCGAGCCGCGAGCATGGTGTGCAGCCGGCGCAATGATTGCTGGCGCAGCACCACATGTCGTCCTAACCACCAACGTCCAAAACGCAGTCATCAAGTAAGGCTTCCTGATTTGACCTGTTTTGGTGCGGCCAGGGATTGATGCCAAAGACAAGACCCGTGCCTTCAGAGCACTTCCGACCCAGTTTGGGCAAACTGTTTCAACCACTCGCCTCGCTGGAAGTGGTCTACCGTGACGGGGGGGCTTGCGGCCAGCTCTCCCGCCAAGGTTTGCAACCACAACAAGCGCCAAGTCCGTTTCCTTTACCACGGCTCGCATCAGCCCTGCACAGCTGCACAAACTAGCCTTGACTTTGCCCGCGTGCTTCGTCTAGGGGCCGTGCACGACGCGCGATGCGAGCTTCAGGTTCCTCCTTCAGTCGAATTGGATAGCTGCCAGAGGCATGCTGCGTGCATCGCTGTGCTTGAGACTGTGTGTGCCTCACTGTCATCACGGGGGCACAAGCTCTTTCGTCGCGGAGAATCAACCCGTCCAATTGGCTTGTAGACGACGTCCTCAAGCTTGTGCTCGGTCAGCAGAAACCCACGAATCAGGCACGCATGCTCATTGCTATCGGGCGATACAGGACAAGAAGAAAACAGGAAGTGCAGGGCTTTTTGTCTCATTCTCCTCTGAGATGCGCACAGAGGGTGCGCAAGCAAGGGAGGGGAAGAAGCGAGCGTAATGAGAGACGCGCCATTCGCGCGCAACATAGCGACCGTTTACAACAACAGGAAGTACACCGCCGTAGCATTAAAAACTCGCCTCGGCCCCGAAGCTTCGGTCAGAGTTCCCTCTGCGCGCCCCCGTTGATCCGCGGCCAAACATGAATCCCGAATCCCCTCTGCCCTTCCTTCCTCTGTTGACCCGTTCGCTGGCTCAACACGTGGTGAAGTCGCCGAGCGTCCCCCCCTTCATGGGTTGCACGCTCTCCGGCTGTCTCCCGGCTCGATACTTTCAGAACATGGTCGCCCTGCAAAGTCGCTAAATCGGGAAGATGTAACGTCGCAGCCGACTTGGTGTCGGTGCCACAGGCGCAACCGGAAGTCGCGACCGCCCGTCTGTCACTCTGTTAGATCTGTGAGGGACCCTAAGTGCCAAATCCCGACTCGACAAGTAGTGGTCCTTGGGCACAGTCCACTCGCCTGTGCCAGGATTGACAGTCCTTGGCTCATGGGGTTTGATGTATCGCATCCGTTGAAGTTTGTGGGGTCAAGGACCATGTGGAGGCCCGTAACCCTGCGAACCCTGCATTCGAGTCAACTCGAAGCTCGCTTGGAGACAGTGTATCAGTTTCAATCGACTCGTTTCGCTTCAGATCCGCCTGGTGGGAGAAGCTGCACACAAGCGCACACGCCTGGCCACGTGCCAGGTGGCAGCGAGGCCTGGGGCAGAGCGTGGCCTTTTCTTCACTCAATGGACCAAGCAGTGGGACCAGCAAAGCTGGCTGACTCTGAAAGATCTTGCGAAAACACTCCAAAGGCATACTCATTAGAAGCAAGGACAAGAAGACAGAAGACTGCAACCAAGGTCTTCAGTCGGTCTGCTCTCTCTGCGCCTGCGGAAACGCTCGAGGCGAAGTGTCGGCCTGGAGCCGGGCTCACCCAACCTGTTGCCTGCCACTTACAGGACTTACCCTGCATCTTTTGCAGAGGTGGCCTTCCCAGCGCGGCTTGGGAGCAGGAGGGGCGCCGAGCAGGAATCTTGGTCGCGTTCAGGGCCGCTTCTGCATGCACTGCATGCTGCAAACATCTGCCATGCCACTGCTTACCATCTCCAGTTTGGGCTTGCTGGGCAGCCGTCTCGGCCGTGCTCCTATACTACTATACTGGCCAAGTCCAAGTGCTGCCAGGTGGCGGGGTCGCGCTGCGGTAGAAACCCGCTTCGGATGCTGGGCCCGGGGCCGTGATCTGCATGCTGGCAGGGCTCTGTGGCTGGCCTTTGCAGCCTTGGACTAAACCCTCCTGGAGCTAAACTTCTAGCACGAGCTAGTCGTGTGCTATGTCTGGGCTGTACCTTTACAAACCTTGCAAAGCCTTCTGGTGTTTTTCCGTGACCGTGGGGTCCTCAAAACTAACGATGGAGCCTCGAGAACACGATGACACTTCGAAGACAGATGGAGGCTGCGCAGAAGGCAAAATCGGCTGGGGTCTTCGTTTTTCACAGTCTGATGTCGATCCTGGGAGGGTTTGTGTTCCTAAAAACCGCGCTTGGGACTGGTCTCCCCTGACAAAGCCTTTCATGCTAAGGATCCAGTTCTGAGGTTGAGTTTTTCGGATGCACCTCGGATGCAGGTACACAAGATATCTGTAGTGCGAACCCAAGAAGAGTCCAGAGATGTCAGGAAATTTCCCTACTCGCTTCATGCAACAGGATGCATCTTTCCAACCGTTTTGGGCAACTTCCACTCAGAATGGCCTGAAGATGCCTTTTGTCTCTTGCTCGGCGGCTCGTCCGGCCCCTAGCGGGTGTAGAAACACGAGACTGCTCCAACCCCGGACCCCGTCCGTCTCTTCCAGTCAGGGCGGGGTATCTCAAGCCTCGCCTGGGCCTGGGCGGCCCAAGGCTCTTGGAGAGATTCTCCGATGTGAATTCAGGGCCTAATCGGACGCAGTCAGGGCCTGATCCGCCCGATGGGGAACTCAGCTTCTGGGATCCATGGAAGGCCAAACCATATCATATCCCCACGGAGGTCAGGATGCTAGGTGCTTGTACTCTGCAGTACTGAGGCCGATTTGTGAGACGCAGTGAAACAGCGGAGCCACGCTCGCCGTGACGAAGCAGGGCTCTGTCTGACTCAACCTAAATAGCCTAGATCCTTATACGAATGCGGCTAAGCTTCGCGAGCACGGAACGGTACAACGGTACAACCAACGCATTCTGACAGCCGCCGACCGACTACCATCTCTCTGCGCCAAGTTTAATCAGAAGCCAAGGGCCCTGGGCTTGCTTTTGCGGGTCTTTAGACTCTGGACTGGGGGCAGTGGGGAGTTAGTTTCGGCGCTGCGCAGTCCGCAGTGAATTCCTTGCGGCCGCCGGCCGCCGCATGCGCCGCCTCTCCTCGCATCCTCGCGCCGCTCGGCGCCGCGGCGCTCCTGAGCCGAGCAGCCGAGCGGAGCGCTTCTCACGGATCCGGCGGCTGCCGCGCGAGAACGGCCTGCAGGCGCAGCCGATTGCAGATCTCTTGTCCAAAGAGAGAGAGAGAGAGAGAGCCCAAAGAGAGAGCCGAGAGAGACATAGCAGCTCTCTCTTAAAAGAGTTTTCCATCCTGCTGGATGCAGGAAGCGATGCGCTCGCAGCAGGCGTTTGCTGCATCCTCCCAAGCCTTGGGCAAAGAGCAAAGTGAAATGTAATTTGATGCTTTCGCCGAAGGCTGTGGACCTCGCCAGGAGCACTCTCAGAACAACTCGTTGGCGCAGACACGAATCGTCGCACTTGTCGCTCTTTTTTTGGCAAGGTCAAAAGCTGCCTCAGCGCGTTCGGCAAGGTCAAGAGCTGGCTCAGCGCATTTTGGATTTTATCCACTCGGTCCAAGTCGAACTTGATGTGCAGAAGCGGCCGTTGTACTTCTTGTCGATTTCGAGCCACCTGGCTCAAACACAGGGGTTCGGCCTTGGAATGTTCGAGTTCTTACATTCCGGCTTGAAGCTGCTCCAGACCAGAACGGGAGACTTGGCATCGTCAGCGAGCCCGTTCCCCAAGTCATGAAACGCTTGACGGATCGACCGATGGATAGGTGGTAGTAGGACGATGGACAGCTAGATCGAGAGATCAAGAAATAGCGAGTGTGCAAGATACATGGTTAAACCTAAGAATGAACAAGTGAATCTACAAATAAGTAGACGAACAAATGAGCTATCAATAAATGAATGCACGAAGGACGGAATTAATGCATTCTGAGTAGTGAGTGAGTGAATGACTGAATGACTGTGTGACTGACTGCATGACTGAATGAGCGAATCAGACAATGAATGAATTGAACGGAATGGAAAAATGGGAATGGATGATTGGACGGGACGGGACCCTTTTATTGTAATGGGGGTGCTAACTTCTTACCTGTCCAAACATTCAATACACTCTACGATTTCCCAGACCTGCAAAACTGTCTGTCCTGTTTTCTTGGAGCATCTCTCAATGCTGGCGTTGAACAAAGTTTTGGTCACTTGGAATTCTCTCGAATTTTGGCATGGTTTGAATTAGGTCTCCAGCTAAGCAGAAAGCGTGGGATGAGATATTCAGTAGTGGTGACAGGTTGTCTGATTCTCATGTGCTGATGTTGGGCCAGCTAGCATACAGGCAGCTCCCAATAAGAAAATGCCGCCAATGCCTACGCACTGCATATATGAAAACATGTAGATAGTTTGTAAGCACACGTTTGAATATTGGATCTATTTCTTTATGCATGCTCGCGTACTTGATTGTGTACCAGCTGTTGTTCGCGCAATTGCCTTGTGTTCCCTCAACACGTTTGCGAATGATTCAATGTTAATCTGTTAATCATCAATATTGGCATCTGGTCAGCTGGATATTATACCCACGACATTGTGTTGAAGTCGTAACCGATTTTGTGGACGCTGCGTACCGTTTGTTTCTGAATGCGTGGTCAGGTTGACTGTGTGTTAATTTCGCATGCTGACACATCTCCAGCAATAGTAAGAACAGCTTTCACCGAAGCCTAGTTGGGAACCCAAGGACTGTTGCAGATTTTGATGACGGTCTTGATACGGAACTCATAATGCTGATGCAGATTATGAAGAACGTCGTGACCGGCACATATCTGGATATCGTACGCAAGACACGCGTTGATGCGGGTAGTGTAATTATCTCAGTATTCTGTGATGATTGCCATGTCTCGCTGTCCAAGAGCCAGGCTTGACGTCCTCGGCGTGGCCCGAACAGCAAGTGCTGTCATCGCCGTCGATGACAGCGTACTGGTAGGCGTGGTCCTCGGGATGTGACTGGGGATTGTACTTTTCTTTGTCGTTCTCCGCTGTCCTTTTTCTCCTCCTCCTCCTCCTCTGCCTCCCTCATTTCCGCGCCCACGGCACCACAGCACTACACAACAACAGACACACAGACAGACAGACCGCCGGACGGATGGACGGACAGACAGACAGGCTTGGAAAACTGTAAACGCCCACTTAACGCTGACTATAGAGGGCTTTGCAGGATGCGGCGCGCGTTTTGGACTCCCCCCCTTTACGCCACTAAACGCTGACTCTGAAGGGCTCTGCGGGATGCGGCGCGCGTTTTGGACTCCCCCCCTGCTCTCCATGAAGCCGTCCCTGTCGGTCTCCGGTTCGGCCAGGGCTCAGGTTGAGTCGCTCCTCCAAGGCTCTGAACGCAGCACTTGTGCTCCTGTCAGCGGCCCCAAATCGAGGTCGAGCTTTTATTATGAGCCATGGGCTTGAGAACTGGCTTGAGATACAAGTACTTGCGCGCTTCTTGTGGAAGGCGACAGGCTTCGGCTCTTTATGTTGTATCAGGCTGCAAAGTGTTTGTCCTTGGTCTTTGATTTGCAAAACTGTCTAGACAACTCAGGATTCGGGTAAATGACTCCCAGATCCACAAGCCTCTAGGCGTGGAGTCACCCTCTTCCAAAACTGCAAGCGGATGCTGCCTTTTCGCCATCGCTTTTGGTTACCTGGGCTGCGTGACGGGCCCAGGCATAGAATCGCTTTGAGCTTGGGCAGGACACAAGAACCAAAACGGCATTCGGTCAAGTGAAGCGGCCTCGTGATGGGCAAGCAATGGCAAGCAGCTTAACCGACCCCTGCCGGGTTGTGCACAAGGTACAAGGGCTTTCCCATGTGACAGGGACTAGCTTGAATCTTCAAAAGATGACAATCGGTGCCCGCATTACAGTTTGGCTAAAGCAGGCAAGGTGCTTCTTGACAGCCGATGCCGTTGTATCGTCCATATGTGCTCACAGCACAGTTTGTCCCAAACTCGAAGTTCTTCCAATCTCGCCTTCAGAACAAAATCTCTGATGGGTGGACTGTCCAGAGCAGACCGTGTTATTGTTGGTTAAACAACGGCACACTACCTGCTCGTGACCTGTTTGCAACAACACGTGTCTTTCAGAATACCCTGTGTGAAATGTAGCGGCGATGCCGCTTTAGGAGCTACCGGAAGCTCTGCTAAGAACAGGCTGGTGTTCGGCGTCATGTCTTCGGCTCGGCAGTGGGAGCTTTTGTCCCCTCTTTGTTCATACCCGGGACACCCGGATTGGCCTTTGGCAATCAGCCCCCACGGCGGGCTTGCACTTCTTCGCAGTTGCGCTGCAAATGAGGCCGGTGCCTCCCAAGATTTCATGCCCAAGACCTAAGCGTGCCTTGAAATTACCTATGTTATGTTGATGTCTGCAGGCTGACTTGGACAGCTTCGGGCGACTGGGCGCAAGCACCGGATCCCGAATGCTCTGTGCCAGCTGCTACAAAGGTACCAGTTTACTTCCTCTCCCGTCAAGACAACGAACCACATCACAGCACAGCACATGTCGCCCAAGCAAACCGTGGAACGGAAGCACCATGAGGGCTGACCCAATGTTGCTGCCAGGCTGCCACAGCAGGTGTTCTGTGCCCGTTGGTCCGTGGTGAATCCCGAATACCTATGCCGGCAACTCAGTCGATGCCTTATCCCAGCACCTCCAATCTAACTTCGACGGGGAGCTGGTAGCAGTCGCACGGATCGCCAGGCTTCTTGTCGGTCTCGTCGGGCTCCATGGCACTGCCTCGGGCTCCGAGCTTCGGCCGATTGGGCGTCTTGGAGGGAGGCTCCGGGGGCTCCGCCTGCCGCACGAGCGCCAAAGCAGCACGTGGGCACCCGCAGAAACGCCAAAACGAGAAACACCAAGGCCGAGCTCCGACGTCGGAAAAAGGACCTGAGTCTGAGCGGCTCGCCTCTTTGGGGCCTCAGGTCCCTTAGGCCCTCCGTCTGATCCGAGGGGCATCGTGGCGGCAATGTACTTCGCGGTCGACTTTCACGACTAAAGCTGGAGCATCAAAAGCTGCTGCGAAAGGTCAAAGGTCTGGGTCAGGCCGTAAATTCTCTGCTTTGGGCCTCGCAGCAGTCAATTCATAAAGGTCCGCAAGGCAGCCCGCGCGCGCCAACCATCAGCTGATACCCACACACGTTGCACCGCTGCACTGCCATGCAGTTTTGTAACAGTTCTCTCGTGGTACAACTTCTGACCAGTTGAAGATCGAAGCTCATTTAGCGGAAGCCAGTATCAGCGACCTTCACGACAACAGCCAGGGGCCGAGCCTTGAGAGATGTTGTGCTCCTGCCGCCGCCCGAATAACCTTGGGGCAGTCTGCCCGCGGCGGCACGTTCATGGCAAAAGGCTCCCTCGGGAATCCACGGGCGAGGACTGGGCTTCCCCCGAAGAACTGAAACCGCTCTGTGCAGCACTGGGCGCCCTCTGCCCGACGCCGTGCCAAGGCGAGAAGTCGACGGCGGAAGGGTCCCGTCACCACCTGTCGAAGAGAGAGCGGAAGAGAGGTTGGGCGCTAGCCCAGGCCCAGGCCTGACAGAGGAGCTGCGTGTCAATCAAGGAGGCGAGTTTGAGCGCCTGCGACAGGGGCTGCAAGAGCATGCCGGCTTCGCGCTGCGCTTGCAGTGACCAGGCTGGCCCCAGACACAAGGGATGCAGATTCGGCGCAAAAGGCTCTCTCCGTGCCGTCCGCCTGCGTGCGGGAGTCCACCGGCACAGCAATCTCCTCGCAGCATGTCGCTTTCGCGGCTCTACACTCCTGCCCCTCACTTCGCGTCTGTGACAGATCCCGACAGCTCTGAAGCAATGGCATCAGTGTTCGCTTCAAAGTACTGTTGCACGTTTGCCCTTTGCGGCGCGTCGATCTCCCGCCTTCCCGTGCTCCAGCGCCAGGGCGAAGGACAAGGCCCGCTCCAAGACCCGGGCCTAGGAAGCTCGAAGCCACGCGAAGCCACGCCCGGACCGCGCTGCAGTCGGCACTCTTCGACTCCACGTCTCGAGGCCAGTGCAGGAGGGGTCGAGGCGTTGCCGGAGAGGCGCCCGGCCCTGAAAGCACACCACAAAGCCACAAAGACCACGGCCGACACCGGAGGGGCCAGGGGGGCTAGGGAGGCCCGGGGCCCGTGCTCGCTGAGTGCGAAGTCCAGAAGCTGGGCCACCAGGTCGAAGAGCACGTTCTTCTGCGTCACCGAGATCTGAGCGGAGGGCCGAGCGGTGCTAACTTAGGTCCTTTTTTTTGGTGCAACACTCTGCTGGCCATCTCGGCCTGTTGGTAATCTCAGCCGGTGCCGTCGCTTGAACACGTTGGGTTTTCCACATCCCCCCCCCCCCCCCCCCCCCTTCCCCCTCCGCCTCGGGCAGCAGGGCGCCTTCGCTGCGCTCGAGCAGCCCCCAAAGCCGACCCTCAGAGAGAGGCCGTGAGGCAAGGAGGAGGCAGCAAGTCGTCAGGGGCAGGGGCCGTTGTCCTAGGCACAGACCGCAAAACCCAGGACAGCCCGGCTGCCTGCGTCCTCAGCGCCTCTTCGTTGAGGCTGGCCATGAAACCTTTTTCACGGGTTGTCGAGATCTTGCGGATGCAGCTTCGGGATTACATTGCAGAAGCCCTTCTGTGAAAAAAAATTAACGAGAGACAGGCCGTCTATGCGTTGCAGCTCCGCATGTCTGATCTGGCCGTGGAGCGCAAGTTCTTCACCCGGAGCGTGACGTGGCGATCCTGCTCGGAGTGCGCAGACTCAAATGCGCAGCTTCGGTTTGAGGAAACCTTTGGGGGTGCCCGAATGAGGTCCAAGCTCTCTCTCCCCGCTCTGAACAGATGCGAGGGCTTCCGCCTTCCTAGACGAAGCGTTCCACTTTCGAACATTCCGAAACCGGAGCTGACAACCGAACCCCAGACATCCCCAGACCCCAATGCCTTCACGCGCTTCGCCGCGGATTTCAGCTGGTCCCGAGGTGTTTGGTTCACCTGGGGCTCGTGGGGAGGGTTTGTGTGCCAGCATATTCGTAGAAGAACCACCAAACTCCATGCTACGAGTGGAACACTTGTGCACATCCCGAAACCTGCCTGCGAAACCTCTTGACTCTTGCACCAAAAGAACTTAGGTGCGACCTCCTGGCTTGTGAGCACCTGGGACCTCTTCTACCCATGACATGGCATCGGCCTTGCACACCCTCTTGGTCCTGATACCCAGGGCCATACGATCGAAAGCCTCGCCTGCGGTGTGGTCGGTCGCGACTTGGGGGTCCTGCAGTGTGTTTGCTCCAGAGGCTGTCGGACGCGAAACTGATTCTGGCTTTCGTTTTTGTCACGAGGCGGTCTGTGGTCTCAATCGCAAGGGTTCAGTTCAAGCAGGATGCAGGGATGGTTGTTTCTTTTCGGTTCAGGTCTCGGCTGTTCGCGTTCCATATAGCCTTCAAAGAAGCGGACATCGTGTGCGAGACTGGCCTTGATTGTTCCTCGGACTTCTTGGTGCTCTGCGCAGTACCTCTGCACTGGGTTCCATCTGTGTAGATAGGAAGCCGGGAACTTGCGAAGCTCAACTGTCAGCACCATGCAAATGACTGCAAATGGGCCCGATTCACACGTCGACCGGGAACAGGGTTTGGGCACATTCCCAGTCATGTCTATTTCTGATCTTGCGCGGCAGGCCATGAAGGTTCTTTTCCTCGCAGGTTCAACTGGCAAAGGCCGCGTCGAGGATGAGCCGCGTTTCCTCCCGGCAGAGTTTGGGCAAGTCATAGTCCGGTACATCCAGGTACCCTTGCACGTCCTCGCGGTGGATCTGCGCCGACCCCGTGGCAGGTGCGGCACTGACCGGCCGCCCGACCTCAGCGGCTTTCGCTTCGGAACTCAGGGTCCGAACGCTGATGTGGAGCTCGTCTTTCCGGATTCCACAGCAGCGGGATCCCAAAGGCTCAAAACACCTTCTCGCCTTTCCAAGCATTTCTGCACTTGTCGACACATTTCCAAAGCACGTAAGGGCGTCGGATCCGTACATTTGCTTCCGGTCTGCGTGCTGCCATTGACCAAACGCTGAATAGCTTGGCAACCGGGGTTTTGACTGCGATGTCCAAGCAGCAAATGCCACGTCGCTCTCCACACAGGTCGCCAGCCTGGCAAACATCTGTTGGGCCGTTGCCTGCACGACCCAAGCCATGAAGCCATGCTGCTCGAATTCGGGGAACCTGTGCTCGACCATGAACGAGTGCTCTGCTAGCCTGCGGCTACCACGTGACCCTGAAAGGATTTGCGCTGCAGCTCGGAACCCTTGACGGATGCGTTTGGGAACGGAGCAACCAGGCTTGGCTTGGCAATTTGTGACTTTCTAGAATGCCTTGTGGCTCCTTGCCACCTTGCTGTTTAGCTTCAGTTTGAGGGATGCTGTGCAAGACTATCTGCTTGATCGCGAAATCCTTATCTCCGGATGTCGTCACCTCGGCGAGACATAGGACCATGCTCCCATGTTCTTTGGCTCCTCCTGGAAATCAATGTCAAGTTTATGGCCAACGATGGTCAGAACATTACCATATAGCCGTGACACTGCCTTCCAGGAATATGCACTTGAGTGCGATCACTATGCCAAAGCTTGTGTGCTCCCTTTGCATGACATGAGTGAGCAATACGCCGCAATCTGTCATGTCGCCTGGCACCACACGACATCGGCCTCGGCTGTCGCGAACTGGAGGAATTCATCGAGCCAAACATAGCTTTGGAACCAAAGTTAGGTAATTACAGCAGCTCGAGACGCGAGCAAACTAACAGTGGCAAAACGACGTGCGCGATCTGGCGTTTGAACCAAACGCAAATCCCGCATGGACACTTGCTTGTGCCAACTGGCGTTCGGATAGTAGGAAAGAGCTTTGATGATCCGGTCGTAGGGAAACGGCGCAATCTGCTCCTTAAACTGCCGCAATTGGCAAGAGCCCGAAAAACGACCAAACACGGCAGCAACGCAGTGACTTCGAAGAGAGCTCAGCGAAAGCAGGACATCGGATACTGTGCGGTGGCTGTAGGGTCTGAAGGGCCTCGTGCTTCATAGAGCCGCCACTTTCCGGCGCATTTTTCAAGGAACTTGTGGCATGGCACCAGGCGGACGAGGACGATGTCTTTGATCTTCTTGGCCCGCCGAGCATTCCTGAATGGTGCAAGGGATGGGTCGGAAAGAGGCATGCTCCGGACCCCTGGGTGTGTGTGTGTGTGTGTGTGTGCTCGTGCTGAGGTGGCATTTCATGGCAGGTAGCTGCAGGTAGGGGTGCGCAGGTTTCCTGCTGTCAGATGGTTTGGCCAGGGTTTCGGGGTCTCTGCCGGGCCTTTTCAGAGGGCCTCAGCGCATCGCCGTCACGGGAACTCACAGAGAACCATCCGCTAGCCGCTGGCATCATGCAAGCGCGCCATGCCAGCGGCTTTGGTGACTGCAAGTGCTGTGCTCTTGCAGGACCGTGCGGCGAAAGCATGTAGTAGACCTGGCCGCTGCAGAGAATGACGCGTCGAATGGCCTCGACTCGAGCTCTGCAACGGCGCTTCACTCCGACGCTCAAGCTGAGCATGTCGGTGTCTGCACTTATGCACTTTCACAGGCTCCGAGGCTTCTGCGGGCGGTCCTCGGGGCCTTCTTGTGCACTCGCTCGCTCGCTCTCTTTCTTTCGCCAGGGCTATGGGGCAGAGGATGTTCTCCCCTACCCCGCGCGCTAGTGCGCCCCCGACCGTTTTGGAGGGGGTGGAAAGAAAAGCATACCTGGCGGGGTCCCCGGTCAAGAAGATGAAGGGAAAAGGGGGTGTTTCCCCGCCAGCCAGACACGTGCATCCGTCCAGGAGGAAAGAGTTAGAAAAGGGGGTTTTTAGCCCCGGTGCGCGACAAAAGTCGCTCTCTCTCTCTCTCTCTCTCGCTGCCTCCGGCGGCTCGGTGAGCGGGCGCCCGCTCCTGTCGAAGGCGCTTTTCGAGAGGCTTTTCGGCTCCAGCCAGTCTTGGCTCCCAGCCTGAACATCTAACCGTGCGTGCTATGCGAGAAGCATCGCAAGAGCCAAAGAGCCAGAGTACGAGTATGTACACCCTAGCCAGAGTGCGAGTGGCGGCCTGCTGGTGCTGAGATGTCGGGTGTTGTCTGAGCGGCTGGCGAAGTCCTCGCGGCGCGAGTTTAGACATGAAGGCTTCGCTTGTTCTTGGACTTCCGGCTCCGCCGGCTCCGGCGAGTTCGAGTTGGAGCTGATGCTAGGCCCTGTCTACGCGACATTGCTAGAAAAATCTGGGACAGGTACAAAGCTCAGACTTACGAAGCCTCAGTGCAGAATGCCACAGGCCATGCCAGACCCAATCCTCAAGGAGTGTCCAGAGTTCAAAAGAAAGCTCGAACAAAGACTCCTTTCCAAAAGGGCTGTAGTCCACAATCACCTCAGGAACCACTGTGATTCGGCAGGCGTATTGGGGGCTTTGAAGCAGACCCAAAGCTAGGTGGGGCGTCGACCCGCGAGAGCCCCATGACACCCTCACAGCCTGTGTGATATGCACTCCCCAACAAAGAGCCGACCTATTTGCACACCAGCATAATCGGAATGTTGGCTTAATTTCCGGCGATCCGGAGTTGGCCCGGCCGCCTTGCGCATGCTTACCGCTGTTGCATTTGCACCGAGCAATCTCCAAGTCTCACCCCTGGATGGGCATTTGAGAATTCTGACAACATGGTGACCTCCACATTCCATTGGGCGGTGAGCAAAATCCAAATGAGCCATTCGCACCGAGAATGACACAAACAAAGGCTTTGGGACGACACTTGAGTTACGTCCAAGTTTCGGCAGGTGAGATGGACATGGACTGTTGCAGAAGCGGATCAACACAGCTTCAACGCAAATCATGGTAAATACACCACTGTACTGCAAGCAGCTGAGTGCAGTCCACGATGCCCGCATAAAGTGGCTTTGCTCACCAAAGTCCTCCAACGGCGAGGTGGCCTGCCAAACAAGCCATCGCGCTCCACACTCTAACGAGAGGGTGTGGTCGGACAGGTTTTAGCAACTACAACTTGTCCGGCCGCGCGAGAAAGTGAATCCTCGTAGCTGGGGTGAGGATGAGGATGAGTGCGAAGGTGACCTGGAATCGTGGTTGCCTGTTATAGAGATCTGGTCACAGCTAGGACACGATGAGGAGAAGGGGCCAGATCAACACTACTTCCATGCGCATCGATATCCTGTGTGGCCAAAAATTTCGGTTGCTCTTGATTTCCAAGCACTGACAATGAAGACTGATGAAGACAGGCATTAAATATGATGCCTTTGATTTCGGCACGTTGCAGGCTAGCCTCAGCATGAAGCCTTGCAATCTGTCGCTCCTCTCTGTCCGCATCTTCTGTCTCTTGCAGAAAACGAGACACCCAGTTCGGAATCCTTTGTGGACCATCTGACATGGTCGCAATCTCTTCCTAGCTGTGCTGGAAGCTTGAAAGATGCATTGTCGGCAAACTCAACGGCAAGCAAGAAACATGCACTCACATTAGATATGTCCGACTGTCCAGCTCTCAGCAGGGCTCTCTCTTTGTCTAGTGAAACTAGACAAGGCCATATCCAGATCCCCAAACTGCCATTATGTCGTCAAGAAGTGCAGCTATTGAATCAGCTATAGGGGACTACAGCTAGCCACTCACTGCAGATGGGCCTTCGCATGATGCAGCAGGTACTTGGGCGACATTAGCACCTCATCGCGACTTGGAGTGGGCTGGATACAGTCTCCGGGGAAGCCCGTTCTGCTGCGTCGACTCTGACGACCCATCGACTGCTTTGGTTTGAAGTGTCGGCGGGTCGCAAGGCCCTAAGGTCTTTGAGCGTGACACCCCGGAATGCTCTCAGCCCAGACACCAGTGGCTTCATGAAGGGCCGATGGGCTTGGCGCCGCAGCACCTGTGATGCACGACTCTTCGCACGCGCAGGTCTCAGCAGTCGTGTCTTCCAGCCAAACCCTTTGTGGCTGCCCTGGCCGAGCCGCATGGAAATACTGCGCAGGAGTAGTCACGTTCAACACGAAAATGTTAGCATCCTTCCAGGTCCAGCGGCAAAATGCACATGGGCATGCAAATGGGCCCAACGCTCCTTCTCAGCATTGCGACGATAGAGCTGCTGCCTGACGAGATGACTAGGCTGCAAACCATAGAGCTGCTGTGGCAGAGGGACCCCAGAGGAACCCTGGAAATTGTTCGGGCCACTGGCTCCAACACAGGTGCAGCAGGAACCGGACAACACCACCAAACCACTCATTCTAAATCACGAGTTCCACCATAGCCTTCCAAACCCGACGTGGTGCGACTTTCTGGACTACGAGCTCGCGATCCTGCGGAGTGTGTTCGAGACTGCAAAAGCGAATGGACCGAAATCCACACGATGGCCGAGTTGCATGATCATCCGCCAGTCTCTGCGAGTGATCCCCGTTGCCTCGATTGAGCGATTGAGCCACTGCAGTGAAAAGCCGCCGCCCGGGCCCGGGCCCGGGCCCCACCGGCGGGGCCCCCCACCGGCGGCCTCCGGATTCATGTTCCGGGCCACTCGTAGCCAAAGCTCCCACTCCTCAGTCTATTCAGCGATCTCCCAAGTCCCAATTAAGTGGGGGCCCTCTCTACGAGCAGCCTCGACGACCAAAAAAGAGCTAAGCGGCTTAGCATTTTTTCAAGATCTAATCTAGTTATTGAAAGCTGATCGACATCATCTCGCTCTGCAAGTCGGCCTTGTGGCGATGTTGGCTTTCTAGCACAGAGCAAGCTTCGTCTTCGAACTCGCGCGACTGAAACGCCGGCAGTCTCTCCATGTAGCTTTTGACGGCGCCCTCCTGCCAAAGGGGCAAGTCGAAGCGCCGGCGAAAGCACACCCAGTGATGCAGGACCGAATGCTCTCACTCGACAGACTCGTGCTTGTCCATGGTTCTGCCAAATTGCACAACTTCTGAAGGTTGCATGCGAATGATTAACCAAGACACCACGAGGCACGGCAACTGTCATCGAAGATCTTGACACATGAGTGGACACCACGCCACGCCGAGGCCAAGAGCCAAGCTGCTGCGGATGTGGACGTGGCTTCCGAGCCTCCAGGATGCCGGCGCCCTCCGCATCGAGGATCTCGAAGGCACGCTCGATCTCCCGCAGCTCCTAGACGTGCGAGGGCCGAAACCCAAGTTACCCGTTTCCCTTTCCCGCCCGGTCCCGGTCCGTCCTCGGGGGAGTTTCCAGGGAGATGGTTCGGATCGTCGTTGGTGAGTTGCCTTGCTGGCGGCTGGGACGAAATGGGCCACGCTGTGGGGGCCGGGCAGTGGAGTGCGGGATATTCGGGTTCGAGCGGGTGCCACCGCTCAGGCTCTGAAGCCTCGCAGTAGCAACCCGTGGAAATTATTTTGCAGTGCCACGGCACAGGAAGCGCTCCAATCGTGCGCTGCTGTGGTTTGGACCCTGACCATCCTCAGGTGCCAGCTCCGCCCCGTGTGCATGCATAATACGAGATTTGGGGTGATCAAGACTAATCTAACATTCCTCGGGATGCCAGCGCTGAATAGTCTCACCCTGGGACCATCCGTCGAGTAGGACACTTCCGGCCGAGCCACGTAGCCGTGAGGGAGCAGCAAGGTGAGCCGGGAAGCCTGGCCCCACTTCTCCTCCTTAGAAAGGAGTGCCATGGTGCATGGATGGAGACCAGAAAGACAAGACTCAAGACTGCCCGGACCCCCCCCCCCCCCCTGCCACGCCGCCACGGGCCGCCGAGGCTCCCCGGAGACGATGAACTCGTCGATCACGGCCTCTGCAAGGCGCTCTGCGCTCAAAAGCGCTGCAAGCTACAGCATACTCTAGCAGCTACTAGTAATCATCCTCGGCAGCAGGCTGAAGAGGTTTGCGGTTAGAGCTTGGCGGGCTTAATCCCGCCTGGGCGCAGTTGGCGAAGTCTCCAAACTGGGCCTGTGAAAGCTTCGGGGTGGCGGCCGTGTCTCTGAAACCCCACGTTGGAATCCCTGGTGGCTTCTTGGTGTAACAATGCTGACTGCGGACTTGCAGGCAACTCATAGTCTCGAGCTGAACGGAAGCGAAATCGACGACGACGGAACCCTCAACTGAAACGAAACAGCAAACATACATGGAGCGGCAGCAACAATGCCACGGGGGGGGGGGAGGGTAAAACAACACACACACACATGAAGCAGAAACGGAAAAGCTGCCGGCCATAATTCCGGAACTTATGGACCAACTGGGCGCGAAGATAAATGATAACGTTTCTGAACAGCTTGCAAAAAGAACCGCTCATCAATCGAACTTCCAGAAACATTGTGAAAGCGAGATGCTTGCACTCTCTATAAGAGCTTGTTCTTGCAACATGAGGGGAAAACTCCGCATTCTTGAAATGGAACCTTCTTTCTCCAACCAGCCGCAAACACCAGCAAGCAGCAGGTTTTTCACATAAACTGAGACTTGCAGCTCCACTATGCCAGTCCTGGCCTTGTGGCCTTGGCCCTCTGGACAGCACTTGAAGTGAAAACGCGGAACTGTGAAAGCAAGGCGCGGCACAACGCCCGCCTCCCAACAAACCAGGGCATCCTCGTCACCCAGAGAATAGCCTGGGCTGCCGAAGGAACCTTTCCCCCACACTCGCTGACGTGGGGACCCTCTGGCCTCTGGCCGCATGCTTGAAGCGATTCAAAACTAAACAGAAGCACTTGTCACAAGAAATATTGGCCTTCAACCTCCCGAGAGGAGTCCAGCGGCCGTACTCGAACGCGAGGGCTGCAGCTTCGGACCTGCAGATCTTGCGGTGCTGCGCCTGCGCGCACACTTCCTTTATGTCTCCGAGATAGAGAGGCCAGCTGGTTCTGCAACACCGGCATTGTAGAGCAGAATACAAGCAATCGCAGCCAAGATGCAAGGGGCTGTTGTATGCATAGAAGTTCGCCTGGCAGAACGGCCGGGTGGCGAAATAACGGGGCTGCCGAACTCCCAAGCGCTTCCGAGCAATGCCTGAAGCTGCGACGACCCTTCGGACTGTTCTGACGCATAGAAAAGAAGGTTTGCAAATCTCGGAACTTCTTCCTTGGCGCAATGCAAGCACCGCCGCTGGCGATGTACGAGACAGCTTCTCCCTTACCCAAGCTACTTTCGCAAGGAGATGGCTACCCAGGACCAGGACACATCACAACTTGCTTGCTAGCTGCTAGCTGCTAGCCTGCCAGGCCATGGTGTCGAGACCCCTTGCTGCGCTGCTGGGTCTTCCGTCCTTCCTTCCACTGGGGCAAGGCCTGCGTAAGAGATCCGTGCCGAGGCACCCCCATTCCTCCTTTCCGCTGGAACAGGACTTTTGTGCCAATCGGCGATGTTCGCCCCCGCCACTCACTTCTAGTGCGTCCCGGCTTCGCCACCGCGCCCTCTAAGGCAAGTCCTACCGGGACGGTGGTTTCACTATATCCAGGTTGTGAATAATTTACATCTGAGTCATAAGTAGGATATCCTAGTTATAAGTGATTTATAAGTTCTGCGAGATTTATAGACTTGTGTTGGACTTAGCCGTAAGTTATAAGTGCAAGCTAAGTACGAGAGCTGGAACTTAGCTCGGACTTATATTGAATTTATTTTTTAATGAATTTATCGTGTTTTGGGGGGCTATATACTGCCAACCAAACCGCTTTCCTGCATATTGCGTTTGCCGTTGAACATTGCTGTGTTTTGGCTCAAATCATTTCCTTCGGAGCAGCGGAACCGTCTAAGTATACATACACGCGTTGTCGCTGGCATAGGTGGCATAGCTGCCGCCGCGAATCCCGTGGCAGCCCCGGGTCGCACGCCGACCGATGCAGGATTACACCGGCATGCTATCGTTCGTGTCTCCGCAGCTGCTGGCTGTGTTGACCGAGCCCACTGCCAGTGTTGAGGAAAGACGGCTGGCTTTTCTGTATAGAGCATGCTGTGAGCATGGGCCGTGCTAACGGCCATGGTGCCGCACAGAGGATAGAACGTATTTATCAATGCGTTCGAACTGTTTGCAGCTCAGGAGGTGCGTGCCGCATGCAAACGTTCGGCACACGCACCTTCAGGTGCAGCTTCTGCAAGCGGAGCAGGACTCGCACTCCGCTCGGCTCTCCCTTTGGGAGCGGTGGATCCAAAAGCTCCGCAGTTTTGCGATGCTAAGTCGAGGAACTGTGCCCGCAGCACTTTCACCATGTCCGCGGGGTGTCCGCGTATGTCCGCGGTGAATCTCCGCGGTCGGACGTCATGATATATGCGGCCGTGTCCGCGGGGTGTCCGCGCACTCATAGTTTATATAAGGATCTATGAGATAACAGGGATCAGGTAGTGTCCGCGGGAAAAGACCGTGTCCGCGGGGTGTCCGCGGGGCTTTGGGCTGCATGCCTGGATTTCGTAAAGTCGCGTCTTGCTTCTCCTCTCACACGTCGTAGGAAATGCAAAGATGCTTCCTTTGCCCTCTTGTTTTCGGCTCCCAGCTCGTCCTCCCTTAAGCCTCTCCAGTCGGTCCGCTGCCATGGCTCTGGTGCTCTCGCTTGCAGAGAGCCCTCTGTGGGCCCAGAGTGTGCTCTCTGCCGCCAAGTCAAGGCTGCAGGCCGAGTGCACGGAAAAAGGTTTCTTTGCAAAGACTGCGAGTCTCTGCAGAAAGCGGTGCAGCGGAACTTGGGCAGCTTGGACAAGGTCAAGACCTTGTCTCCGGACCTGCAGCTTGAGTTCTTTCAAACCGCGACGGACAAGCCCACTGGCCAGCACGTGGACTGGAAAACCGTCAGTGGTCCATTGCTGAAGTTGGCGACTGAGTGTTTGGGTGGCACGTGGCTGGTCGGCAGACACCGTGTGGAGACAGGAGACGAAGACTTGCCCTAAGCTGGGAGAAAAACTGCTGAGTTTGTGTCCTTTGCTATAGCTCTTGGTGCTAAGTAACTTAAATGAAAAAACATAAATGTTTGGACGGTCACTGGACTTACGGTGGACTTATATCGGACTTATAAGTCACTTAAAAGTTCATGTGCTAAGTTCAATACAAGTTACTTGTAAGTGTAATAAGTACACCGCCCTCAAACCACAGTCCTGGTATGGTCGTCAAGTTTCCGCGCATGTTGCGGGGACCGCCTTCTGCGTTGCCGCCGGGTCGTTACCTTCGGTCGACTTGGATTCTTCGTGAAGGGCAGTGGCACCAGATGGAGGATCGCGCTGCTATCCCTGATCAGCCGGGCAAGTTCGACCGCTACGTTGAGCGCGCCGTTTTTCAATATCATCCTGTACGGGGCACCTTACGACCGGCCGCTAGTTCGGAGGTCGTTGTGCCACCGTTCTTGCCTCTTCCGGAAATGCCTCTTGGCCGATTCTACGTACGCGCCCTGTCCGCCAAATGGCGTGCGGTGGTTGTCGCGTTGACACGTGCCATCCATGGGGGGTACCAGGGCTTCACATTACCTCTTTGCTTCAACGGCATTCCCAAAAGCCAAGCAGCACAGTTCGGCTATGATCAATGGTCGATCGTGTGTGAGGACGTGTGGCAGGATATGGCTGAAAAGAAAAGAGAGTATCAAGGATATGAAGGAGCAATTGTGCCTCATGTGGTCGAATTCTCGGTGAACAAGCCCAAAGAAGGTTTGGTAATCCAGTTTTACGACCGCGATGGGAAGTTGGTCCATACTTACGAAAATCCCTACAGTCGTTGGAAGTACCGGATTACCATCAAAGATGCGCCAAAGGCGGTGACGGTGTGGACGCTGGTCGGAGTCGACGAGGAAAACTGGTGGAATGAGTATGCCCCGGGCAAGGATTGTGTCATGCAACACGCTCCTGATCCTCATTATGACCCCGGACTGCAGGTGAATGTTCTCAGTATGGGACGAGAAGCCGATGATGCCATGTGTTCCTACATCTACGACGTGATGGAATCGAGGAAAGAAAACCCCAACTCCGTGATCTTCATTGGTGCAGGAGTGTTAGGGAAGAATTCGTGGCTAAGTCGCAAAATTGCCAACAACCCTGAAAAGGCCAAATTGCGGACTGACTACCCATGGGGGGAGGTCGTCCAAAGAATTGCGCGCAGAGCGGCATCGTGGGGAACTCAGGTCATCATCGAAGTACCTCCTCATGTACCTGTTCAAGAAACCAAGCAGTATAAGGGCCTGTGTGACGATGACAAGTGGAAGAGCATCAAGATCCAGGGATGCACTCATGGTCAACGTTACGTCTCCCGTAACTCGGAATCATCTGGGAACGTGGTGGAGTTGGGCTACTGCAAGGATGAATGGGAGTACATTGCCGCAAACGTCGCGTTGCAGCCTAAGTCGTCCGACTGGACCGCAAAACCCAATCACAACATATGATGCGGACTCAAGGAACCGTCAACAAATTGAGTGTTACCGTCAGATCTCAGAAGGTTGCTCAAACCCTGAATTTCGGCATCGGTGATGGCGGTTGGGTCGCTGCCCGTCGAGACCGAAAGGACGGAAACCCTATCGATGATTGTTGAAAACCTTTGCGTCCTGGCATCGGCTACGCCGGGCTCGAGACCCAATGCGAGGTCTGCGCTCCATATGTGCCGGAGTTTGATGCATTTTGGCTCAAGTCCCCCATCAGGGGGGGTAATTTTGAAGTAGAGGGGGGATAGAAGGGGAACCTGGCTATCTAGCCAGGCGAGAATGGCCTCCCCGCGCCCCCCTTCTGCTTCGCGGACGGCTAGCCCACAGTCTCCGGCTACTACGGTGATTCCGGCCAACCGTCTTGCCCACGGCTGTGCCGGAAGAGCAGGAGGTCGGGCCGGCTACTCCCTCCGGAGGGATAGGGACCCCCATCGGACTTCCGTCCTTGTTGGATAGCGCTCTTGTGCAGAAGCGTGCGGTGCTGGATAGATGCCATGAGCATCTGGCGTCGCGGGGCTTCGGTGTGCTTGAGCTGGCTACCCTCGGTCTAGAGGACGCGGAAGATATTGGGCCCCAGGTGGCTGAGGAGCTGGGCGTTGGCTACGACGAGTACATCGGCGACTCGATCTACCTGTGGATACAAGAGGCCCAGGAAGCTAGAGACCTGGTGGAGAGAGCGTCGGGATACAGAGCAACTTCGCTAGCTTGGGCTAACCTCAGCAAGCGGCCGGCGATCGAAGGCATCGACCTTCAGGAAGATAGCGAGCCGGAGCCCCCGAAAGGGGATAGGCAGAAGCGCTTGGTCAACGAGGGCTCCCTGGCGCAGGCTAGGAAGGAAAGGCTACAAGCAACCTGGGCTATCAAGCTCAAAGAAGAGCTAGAATTGTGCGAGGCGCCGGTGCTGAAGAAGCTACAGGGGTGCCTGGACCCGGATAGAGCGGTGTTGGCGCTAGCGGGGAAAACCCGGGCTAGCACTCTCAAGCGCTACGTCTCGATACACGTGAGATGGCGGCTATGGCTACGGGAGGCTAAGAGTGGACGCCCCCCTGGGCTACCGGCCGACCTGGCCGACTACATTATGGCTAGGGGCGACGAGCCCTGCGGGCGAACAGTCCCCGCGGCGATCCTCAAGGCCATCAGCTGGATAGAGAGGGTTGCGGAATGGGCGACCGAGTCGAGAGCTACCTCAGGCAGGATAGCGTGGGCGATCAAGGATACGGTCGTCGAGAGGCTATCCTGGAAGGCGCCCTGGACGCGGCGAGCCCCCCGATATCCTGCGGCTGTCCTGGCTAGGTGGGAGCGCCTGGTCCTGGATACAACTGTGGCCGTCGGCTGGAGAGCTTGGGCCTGGGCTAAGCTCCTAAAGGTTTGGGGCAGCTTGCGGTGGTCGGACCTTCAGGCTATGGTCCCGAACGAACTGGCTATGGTGGAAGGTCGGCTATCAACCATGCTTCGGCGGACCAAAACCACCGGGGCTAACAGGCGCATACGAGAGCTCTCTTTTAGCTACCCGGAATTCGGAGAGGTCCCAGCGGCAGAGCTGCAGGGAGTACCTCCGGGGATAGTACCCCAGTTGCCGATGGCTCCGTTGCCGGCTATTCCGTTAGGCTGGGGACCGCCGTTGGCCTGAAGGGATAGAAACGCCGGGAGAGCAGCGGGGCTGGCCAACGGGGGGATACGTCCGGGGGGGCCTCTCGGGATATACTCTTTCCTTCCCATCTCTCCGGGGGCGGTGGGCCCAGGGGGGAGAAAGAAGGGGAGAGAGGAGAGAGAGAGGAGAGAATCACGTTGTTGCACTTGCTGTCTTGTCTGCTGGCTAGGACGTAGGCCGCGAGGTTCTTAGGCAGGCTAAGCTGCATGCGCACATGTCCGGCTGAGTTTGCACTTGTGGGCTAGGGCACGGCACAAATGCACTTGCCGCGGCTACTGTGGCTAGGGTGGAGTAACGGACCACCAGCTTTTCTGGAGAGCCCACGCTAGGTGGGCGAGCCCGCGTGCCTTCGGGCCGGCTAGCGGCACATGGCTATACTGCCCCGAGCTGGGCAGACCAGACTGAGTCGGCTAGCGTCCAGGCGCAACGGATAGAAGTGCTACGCCTCCTAGAGGACTGGCTAGAGACTGACCCGGCGAGCTTGGCCGAACAGATATACTATCGGCTAAGTCTTGAGGCTAGCCTGTCCACCAC
>CAJNDT010001771.1:0-43291 GCA_905221615.1 Symbiodinium sp. CCMP2592
TGGTCTGATTCTGCTAATCTAGTAATAGGGTTCCTTTAAAGGATTTAAAGGGGTCTATTAGGGTTACTACAAGGGATCTATAAGGGTACTATAACACTATAATAAAGTGGTAACCTGATTAAGATGCCCTGGGCCTATAACCCCAAAATAGTAGGTTTCGTATGAGGAACCCTAATAAAGGCCCAAGGTTTGTTAATCAGGTGCCTGCATTAGGACTGGGAGTAGCCGCCACAGTAGTAATGCATGGTGGATATGTTGTTGGTGCTGTTGTTGTTGTTGTTGGTGGTGGTGGTCGCTGTAACAGTAGCAGTAGCAGTAGTCGTATTATTAATATTTGTAGTAGTAGTAGTAGTAGTAGTAGTAGTAGTAGTAGTAGTAGTAGTAGTAGTAGTAGTAGTAGTAGTAGTAGTGGTAGTGGTAGTGGTAGTAGTAGTAGTAGTAGTCGTAGTCGTAGTAGTAGTAGTAGTCGTCGTCGTAGTAGTGGTAGCAGAGTCGTAGTAGTAGTAGTAGTAGTAGTAGTAGTAGCAGTAGCAGTAATAGTAGTCGTAGTACTGGTAGCAGGAGTAGTAGTAGTAGTAGTAGTAGTAGTAGTAGTAGCAGCACCAGTGGTCAGTCTGTAGTGATGGATGGTAGTGGCTAGTGGTAGCTAGTGGTAGTTAGTAGTAGTGCTTGTTGTTGTGGTCGTTGTTGTTGGTGGTGTTGGTGTTGTGAGTTGTGCCAGCACCAGCACCAGTGCCAGCGTCAGCACCATCACCACCACGACGACGACCACTACTACTGCTGCTGCTGCTACTGCTACTCTTCCTCCTATTACTATTTCTACTACTACTACTACTACTACTACTACTACTACTACTACTACTACTACTGCTACTACTACTACTACTACTATTACCACTACTACTACTACTACTACTACTACTACTACTACTACTACTACTGCTACTACTACTACTACTACTGCTGCTACTACTACTACTACTACTGCTACTACTAGTACTACTACTACTGCTACTGCTACTCAATGGTGCGGCTGCACTTTGTGCTTTCCCTGGGCTGGTGCAGGAAAGCACTGCACGGTGTTGAGCATGCAGCATCAAGCCTGATGTAAGTTCTAACGCCTGAAGTGAAGATTTGGGCGGTATTTGTACGGCTTGAAGTTCAGGATCAGCAGCCTGAATTCTCCGTAGCGAAATGCTCGGCAGCTCTTGTCTGAGAGAACATGCCGAAAGTCATCTCCCCTCAAGAAAAGCCAAGGCAACACAACATCGTTGCTCGTCGGCTGTGTCAGGCAGCACCCAGGTAGGTTGTCTATTTCTGCCAGGTATACTGTCTGATTGTTTGGGCTCGGATGTGAACTTTGCACTGTTGGTGTGTGTGGGGGGGGGGGGGGGGGGGAGTAGCATATTTTCTTGACGCATGAAGAAACCTAGCAATTTGAAAGAAGGAGGTTCCTGATCCGGGATGTCGACCCCATAATTGGCTCCGTAGCATCTACAAATTAGGCCCCCTCAACTCTATAAACCTGAGGGCCTTAACAGCAAACAGCACCAAGCCACAAGAACTCCCCACTTATCTACTTATGAGGCTCCTCAAGAGGAGGGCATATTCTGCCATTCGTGCTATCTGACATATGACCTGTCCCTTTCACTCCCGGCTTTCCAGTTCCAAGGCCCAAACCCTATAACTAACACTAAAGCCGAAACCCACCCCCTTTGAATCCAAAACTCTAAATCCGAAAGCATTGTCCCATAGCCCTAACTCCCCTAGCCCAAACGCACGAAATCCCAAACACCCCCAAAGCCGAGTCCCAGCACACGAAATCTCAGGTTGCTTCTAGTCCTGCCCATGCTGGAAGAGCAGCTTGGGCGGAATTCGCGCAAGATCCACGTGTTGAGATGATTCTGGCTTAGGCTTGAAGTTTTAAAGGTCCGAGGTTTGAGATTGCGGGTTTGCGTTGACACCGGGTTTCGCAGGATTCGCGAATGAAGTCTTCATGGCTGCAAGGGCAGCGCAAGGAGGATTCAGTCTGCGTAAAATGAGCGCTGCCTGGGTGTGAAGAGTCTGGGTGTACTTGGAGGATCAGGGGGCTTAGTAAGTAAGATTATAGGTACCCTAATTGGGGTTATAAGTAATTAAAAGTATAGTTACCTTATTTTTAACGCTAGTTACTAAGTCCCATGATCCTTTAAGTAGGCTTTAGATTTTCGCCAGGTCCAATCCAGTCAGCGTCGGTCCCTTGCACCGGCAATCTATTTAATTTCCAGTGCATTCCGCTGAAGTTGAAGCATGCGATTAGCTGATACCTTCCTTGAACTACGGTTGATGTTACAGTTATAAATCCTGCATTACCTTAATGACCCTAAACTATGAGAATTCTGGTATATTCCTTATTATGGTAATGCAGGACTTATATCATCAAGCGTACTTGCTAAACGCGCTCCAAATGGATGAGAGATTGGCTAGGCAGGGCCAGTGCAGCAAAGCTCCATCCGTGGATTCCCACTGCAGGAAATACAAAGTGCGGTGGCTGGTCTGTGTGAGCGCTCTCAATGCCCTTATCGCGACTTGCGCTCCACTTAAGTTCCCCTAAGGGTCTATGTACTCATATAGTATATATAATCGGCCTTAAGGTATTCCCTATATAGGTACATTGGGCCCAAAGTATATGCTATATGGGTACATGGACCCTTAGGGTTCGAGGATTCGATCCGCCACTGAAGTCATCATTTACGAACGCTCGACCGGAAGAGCTCTGTCCCAACCTGGGCGGGGCGTCAACATGAAAAGCTTGCAGTGTGCAAAGGACAAGCCAGTGCTTGTCTAGCTTTGGTCTTCCGTCTTGCGTAAGCTTGATCACCATCCAGTTCGTCAGATGATGCAGCACAAGGATTCACAAGGGACTTAAACACGAGTCGTGTGACAGAATACTGCACTTCCTTCTAAGGGCAAGACCTTACCGTGTAAGTCAGCACGTGACAGAGCACAACTCGTACTGCTGCAAGGCTTCCACCATCTACATCTGCTTCAAAGAGAACAGCGCTTCAGCTAGTGTTGATCTGCATGCTTGACCACTGGTTTCAATCTTTCTGGCCTTCCGGCTTAGGATTTCGGGGCTACGGGGTCCTGGTCTTCAGCCTGCAGATGTATGCTACACCCGTCCAACCATGTAGCCCGTATAATATACGGGAGTTTCCGAAAACTAGGGGTACCTTATTTTGGGGCCCTTATGATAAGGATCCTACTATTTTGGGTACTATACAAGGGTTCCCTGATTTTGGAAGCCATGTTTGACCCTGCAAAACTTTCAACACCATTCCTGTAGGGACTGGGGTTCCTAGTATGACTCGACTATGCTACATCCCGCCAAAACCCTACCCACATTACTAAGGTCCCGTAGATTGCGCTTCTTCTGTGTTCACCAACTTTCTTTCGATTTCGAGAGAAGGTGATTCCAAAGTCCCAAACCATGCATCGTATCTACAAAGACCAATGAAAGGTAGACTGTTTTGGCCCTTGTCTTCGCCTGGATAACACATGGACTACTACCTCGAAGCACCCCTAAACCCTAAACCCTGACCCTAAACCCTAATCCCTATAGTGATCCGGACATGACGCTCAGCTGCCGTGCTCGGGGCGAGCGGCATTGTCTTCCAGTGCATGCTGTTGGCAGTCTTCTCAGGACCGAGACCCCTTATGTAGGGCCTGAACTAGTCACAAGTTACCACTACTACGGTTGATGATATAAATCCTGCATGACCCATAATAAGGAATATACGGTAATTATGGTATATTCCTTATTATGGGTCATGCAGGATTTATATCATCAACCGTATCTTGGGGGGGCTCATTATTTTTTATATAGTATAGTATTCCCCGAAACCCTCTTCTAATGTTGTTAAGGCCCCTCTAGTAAACCCCAAACCCTAAACTCTAAACCCAAAGCCCTGTTCTCAAAGCTGGTGATAGCAGATGGAGAAGAGGGGATAACAGATTCCCAAACCCTAAACCCTGAGAGAGTTGTGGGTTTAGGCCTCAAGATCTCCAGATCTGCAGGTTATCTTGAGATTTGGTTTAGGGTTTAGGGTTGTCTTGAGATTTGGGGGGTGGGTGGGGGGGAGTTTAGGCTTTTGACCGGTAGAAGGGTTTCGGGATTCGGTGGTGTTGATATTGAGGCCCTTGCCCTTTGGAGTGGACCGTTTTCAGCAAGGCTTCGCACACTCAATGGAGCAAGTCGCACAAGCAACAAACTCGGTGGGAACATAGTGAAGGGTGAAACTGCTGTTCGGCGCGCAGAAAAACATGCTGTTGTTCCCCCACCAAGGTCATTGGTCTGTTTTAGCGGAAGCACAGTAAGCCTGGCGCCCTCATCTAAACCGCCAAACCTCTGTTCTAATCACGAGCCTGTAGTAATATAGCTCTTTCTTTGTACGTACTCGTAATAGTGTATAGCAGATGTGTTGTTGTATCTATATAATGATCAGTATACTCTGATACTCAGCAGTTTGCGGTAACAGCGCCTGACGGCACTCAAGCAAGCATGGCTGCCTTCGTCACTGCTTCACGACTACTACAACGGCAACTCGCCTGAATGTGCTAGTATGCCCGACTGCCCGACCCAAACCGGAGAAGCTTCGAGATGTGGTGTCAGGACGCTATAGGGCTCCAGGTGATATCCCCATGACTCTCCTGCTTGCGATCGCTTCTGGCTTGCAGACAAGACTTTTTGGTCCAGGGTTTGGGTGAGACCTTGCATAAGGGCAGCACCTCCACGTCACGTCCGCAACGGTTTAGTGTTTAGGGTTTGTATTTCACAGCAAAGTTTTCAGACCGCCAGACTTGTGCTGTTTGCCCGGGACTAGGGCCTTGCATTGCCCAGACACCCTCCTTGCCATATTGAATCCAATCTCGCCCGTTAGGGCTTCGAGTTTAGGGTGATGCCCGGCTGGCTTTTGTTTCAATCTGGACCATCGATACACTGCTTGCTGTCATTGCAGCTATCCCGACATGTCGCGGTTCACCAATTCTAACTTCCGAAAGCCTGAAACTAACTTACAGCCGCTCCCCTGGCATATGGGAGTCTCCGAAAAGAAGGGGTACCTTAACCTTATTTTTGGGTCCTTATAATAAGGATCCTACTGTTTAGGATACGATATTATGGTCCCCCTATTTTCGGAAACTCCCATATACTCGGAATTCAATGTTGGTCCACAGATGGCAGCGCCAAGGTCGTGTACATCGTACCAGAGGTGACCTGCCGAATGCTGTCTAGGAGCCCAGAGCACCAAGTTGGATCTTAGGGTTTAGGTTTTAGGGTTCTATAAGGGTTTAGGGTTTAGGGCTTAGGGTTCCATAGGGTTTAGGATTTAGAGTTCTTTTGGGTTTAGGGTTTAGGGTTCAGCAGGGTTCAGGGTTTAGAGTTCTGTAGGGATTGGGGTTTGGGGTTCTATAGGGTTCCAAAGCACAGCTCGATGGAGTATTTGCTGCTTTGCGCCTTGAGCTGTCAGTACTTAGTTAGTTGCAAGCAGACGAATACTTGGAGGGGCAGGGGACTTAGTAAGTAGGTTATGTAGAGTTATAAGTACCCTAAATGGAGTTATCCGAATTATAACCCTACTTATGACCTACTTACTAGGTCCCCTGCCCCTCCAAGTATGCAGGGACGCTCGGTTCACCCAGACTGTGCATCTCTAGCAGGTCCCTCTTGACGGGCTTACCCCCTGGTCGCTTTCGGTGCAAGCTCAGACTTGTCCGCGTTCCTCCTCTCTCCCAAGCCACTGAACCCTGAACCCGAAACCCGCTAATCCCTAAACCTCACAAAGTCACAAGAAGTTATGCTTGCATCGATCCCAAAAAATGAAAGATCGCCTACAGAATCAGTTCAACCCCAACTGACCATTGCCGCGGAGTAGCGGAGTGCTTCAAAATAACGAGTTCCCTACGCAGGCCAGCGGAGCAATTTCTACGCCGTTTTAAAACTAAAATACCTTATTCATTACGGAGGAGGCCCCAAGGCTCGCTTGTGTCAGGAGTCTAGGGGGAGGGGCGTGGGTCAACTTCGTTGTTTAAGTTAGTGGGTCGAACTATCGGCCCAGCGCAGTAATAGGATTTACATACCCGCAACCCAGATCCTTTTTGTACGTTCTGCACGTATGAAAAAAACATGCATGGTTGGCGGGAAGAAAGCCAAACACATAAGGCTTGAATCATAAGGCTTGAACCATTCAAGTTCGAACCACTGCTTCCCATGCCCTGACACACGTGGCAGGTCCAGATGTTTAATTCCGGCGATGGCGTATCGCATATCGCACATCTCCTTGGCGGCGCTGTGGGTGCTGCAGCTGCATGCTGTGACCTGGCCGCAGAGTTCACGCTGTAATAGATCCGAGAGCCTGCAAGCGTGTCCTGCGAGACAAGGGCACGCAATGCACAATCGCATGCATTTCTGCTACAGTATACAGTGCAACATGCCGTTCAATGTGAATGCACCCAGTGCATGAAATCCTGGATAATCCTGTGACAGCCATGTCTATCTGACCAGAGTGACTGGCAACCCTCAGCCCCATACTCTCAACTCGAAACATTCTCACGAATCCTAAACCTGCACAGGGCACTGGGAAGTGCCCTTATTCCCGCCGAGAGAAAGAAAACCCCTGGGTTCAGGAGTTTATAGGGTTTAGAATAGGGGCCTTAAGAATTACCTATACTATTTGGGGGTTTCCTTCTTTTAAATATATCGTATAAGGGGCCCCAAAACCTTGTTTTAATTATGCAGGCCTCTACACTAAATCCTGAAAATAGCCCTTGTAGTAGCCCTTTTAGACCCCTTTAAAGGGACCCCTATTCTAGTGATTAAGGTCCTTACTTACACTAAACCCGGAAAATGACCCCTTTAAAGGGACCCCTGTTCCACTTATTAAGGTCCCTACACTAAATCCTTGTAATAGCCCTGATAGTAGCCCTTTCTGACCCCTTTAAAGGCCTTAATATTATGGTTTAATTGAGGTATATTCCTTAAGTAAGGGGTATTGGGGTCTCTGGGTTTGATTATGAAACCGCAAGACCCTAAGGGTCCATGTACCCATATAGCATATACTTGGGGCCCAATGTACCTATATAGGGAGTACTTTAAGGCCAATGTATATACTATATGAGTACATGGATGTTTAGGGAGACTTCAAGCCCATCCCAGTTTCAGGTGCCCAGGGCCACGCGAGGAGTCCCGCCGAGGTGGACCCATCCACAAAAAAAAATGTAATAAAGGGAGCTATTGGGTTCCTTTAAAGGGGTCTAAGGGTTACTATAAGGGAGCTATAAGGGTACTATACCGAATAAAGTGGCCTCGCGACCTCAGATAAGTAGAATAGTGTTCCTTTCAAGAGTATTTTTAAGGGCTTCTGGAACGATTGGTACACGGAACCGTGTTCAATAGCTGTACCGCTTGACCTTCAGATAAAGTTTGAGTACCACATTTGACACAAAAGTGTCAGCATGTTAGTCATCCTCATGACCGTCATCATCAACGCCACAACAGTATCATAACCCTAAACCCATTGTCAACATCAGCGGTTGGAGCTTGTGTACATTGCCAGACATGAGACGGTTGATGATCGAAATCTGGCACTACCTGACTGTCCCTAGGCCCTAGACCATGGGAATTTTGGTATGTTCCTTATTATGGATAATGCAGGACTTGTATCATCAAGTGTATCACGCCATGCTTAGAGGCTCCATCAACAATACAGAGCAAGAAAGAAGCCAGGAACCCTATCGAACTTGAATGAAGCCGCTCTTGTGAGACTATTGGTCCACTGTATACTGTTCTCGTCAACCTGTGTACTACTCTCATCAACTTGTCTTGTTGTTGCTGGTGCTTCAATCGGTCGTGATCAAGGTCTATGGTACGTAACCCTCAGCACTCGTTTTCTGCCTGCGGGCAACATCGCTCACATTCCTCGCGCTCTCGGGCTTGCTATGGTGGGGGTTCCCTTATTATTATAATAAGTAGAGTGTAATGGGCCCCAAAACCCTATTCTAATTTCTAAGGCCCCTCCTTAAGAGTAAAAAAAATATGGTGTACTGGGCCCCAAAACCCTATTCTGATTACTATTGCCCCTAATTGTATTACACCCACGCATTGTTCCCCCAAGTTTGCGGAGCCTCAGCCCTTGAAGCATACGAGCCTGAACCTACACACACCACGAAACAGTAGTCCACAATGCTACTTGGAGGTTTATGGGTAGTTACAAGTGGATTTATAAGTAGGGTAACTATACTTATAACTTATAACCCATATGAGGGGACTTATAACCCCACTTATAACTACCCATGAACCTCCAAGTACTGGGAGGCTCTTCGAAGCAATGCAAGGAGCTCAGTGGGCATCTCACACAGGCTTGGTAGCACCTTTATTCCGAGATTCCTGGGCCGATCCCATGTTTCGCACATTCACCGTCGTACTCGTCTGCTGGGGACTTGAAGTGTTGGAAGGTTTAGGCTGGTTTAGGGTTTGCAACAAGTCTTTACTTTGTTTCTTTCATCTTTTGCGAACTAACCCACACCCCAGAATCTAGGTACTGTAGGGCGAGGGCACTTTCCCACATGCCCACTTCTTTTGGTGCACTGACGGCTTGTTAGCTTACAGACGCTGTTTGGGAGTTTAGAGCTCGCACGGGGTTGGGTCGACAGACATCAGGGTGAGGGTTTCGGGGTTTGGGAGTTATTGCCCTCAGGAGGTAGGACTGTTGCTTGAGATGCATGCGTCCAGTACTATTTTGGGTTTTCCGATGTTTTTTCGTGTAATGGGCCCCAAAACCCTATTCTAATCATTATGGGCCCTTATATTACACCCTGCAGCTGCCCCTCAGTCTCCGAGACCCCAAGCCCGAAACCCTACACTCACTAGCTAGGCCCTGAACTGTCAGCTTGACCCACTGAAGCCTTGAACTTTCCAGCCATCACTACTTGGAGGGGCAGGGGACGTAGTAAGTAGGGTTATAATTGGGGTCACTGCATTCAGGGTACTGATAACCTACTTACTAAGTCCCTGCCCCTCCAAGTATACACCAAATTCACACGCCATGCACAACTCCTAAGCCGTCGAAGTCCACAGACAGTCATATCCTTCGCTGTCCAGCAACAAGAGTGCAACTTCCTAGCACTCCAGCAAGGATGACTCTTAAAGCTTCCACAAAATCGTGAGTCCCGAGCTTTAGATGAGAAGAGGGCTAAAAATGAACTTTAGATGAAGTTTTAGATGAAGTGGAACTTAGCAAAAAAAAAAAGGCTACCACCCCAGGAACCAGCGCCTCGCCCAGCCGCTGGATTACAGTTTAGGGTTTTTGATAGTAACCCTAAGGCTCCATGTACCCATATAGTAGGTACGTAGGCCTTAAAGTACCCATATAGGGACCCCTTTAAGGCCTAAGTACCTACTATATGGGTACATGGAGCCTTAGGGTAAGTAAGGTTATAAGGGATAATAACTGGGTTATGATTCGTATACCTCCACCTCTATCACCCCAACTATATTCCTACTCACTAAATCCCCGGAGCGCCTAAGTATCCAGATTCAGCTGAGGTTGCTGTAACTTCCACCAGCCGACCAACGGCCACGCAAATGACCACCTGGGGCCCTAGTCCTCATGCTTCGCCTTGGGTTTGATCAAAGGGGACAAGGCGGGATCCTTAATGGGGACCCCTACCCTATAATGGGCTGTATAATGGGTATATAATAGCTATATGAAGGGTATATACCTAGGGGGCCTTATTAAGGGTCCCTCCTTTTACCCTTGGATTTGAGGCTCAGCCCTCGGTAGGACAACAGCAGGAACTGAGGATGAGGAACGGTAAACATCTGCGAGATTACAGATCGTAAGAGATCTAAATGAAAGGTTCCTTACGGGATCTACAGTCATTCTATAAGTCCTGTGCATAAGGGTTCTTTGAAGGATCTATGAGGTTCCTGTAAGAAGCAAGTTCCAAGAAGAGGCATGGCACCGGCCTCACATTTCGTCGCTTCGATAGATCTGCTTGAGAAAAAGCCGCGCGTCCTCAGGTAACCCTGCGTAGTACGTAAACTTCGACCCCAAAGCCATATATATATGTATATATATATATATATATATATTGGGTTGAGGAAAGTTAGAAGCTGGCAAGTATATTTGGGTTTAAAGCATCGTCTAGACCCGGGGACTCATCATGCCAATCTTGCGGACTCAGATGAAGGCATCCTAGCTCATTAAGTACTGCTTGAGTTTACCAGAGCTCAGTTTTGTGCTGAACTACGGGAATTACGGCAGATTCCTTCGTCTTGGTGGTGCCGTCGTTTCATATGCTTTAGAAGCTTCAATCCTATACCCGCAAACCCTAAACCCCAAACCCTCAAGCCCTAAAGACCTAAACCCTCTACCCCTAAATCTGCAAACCCTAAAACCCCTAAACCGTAAGCCCCTAAACGAGCACTTCTGAGACTCTGAAAGCTGCCAGATCAATCCGCCGGCTCCGATTCCGATAGAAACCGAGGACTTCGTCGGGAGGAGCGCCGGAGACATGATCCCGTAAGCCACTGTTCTAAGGGCGTAGGTAAATCCAAGGGGAATAGGAGGGACCCTTAATAAGGACCCCTAGGTATATACCCTTTATTATAGCTGTTATATACCCATTATCTAGCCCATTATAGGGTATATAGGGGTTCTTTTTGAGGGTCCCTCCTTGTACCCTTGGAGTAAAGTTTAGAGTTTAAGGTTTGTGGTTTGGGGGAGGAGGATCCCCTGCAAGACATGTTTAGGGTTTGAGGGTTTAGGGGTTTTGGGCGTAGGGTTTGGGGCTTTAGGGTTTTGGGACTTAGGGCTTTAGGGTCCAGGGTGTTCGGGCTTTTGGGGTTTATGGCTTTTTGGTTTAAGGCTTTAGGGTTTAGGGCATTGGAGGGTTTAGGGGTTTAGGGTAGGGTGTAGGGCTTAGGGCTGTAGGGTTTAGGGCTTTAAGGTTTTAGGGTTTTAGGGTTTAGGGCTTTCGGGCTTTTGGGCTTAGGGTTTAGGGCTTTAGGGTTTACGGTTTAGGGCTTTTGGGTTCAGGGATGATCCCGTAAGCTGCTGTTCTAAGGAGTATTCCGCTGCACTGCCTTTGAATGTTCACGACATGCATGCATATACAAATTGGAAAGACTTGCACACACACACACACACACAGAGCAAAGTTACAGACAGGTGGGGAGTCCGAGGGCAGGGGTTTCTGATGGAAGGATCCTTTTCATCCACCGGCCAGTTCCCGAACCAGACACCTGGACATACAAGGAGCCGCATGCAGTCAGAGGATGCTGTTGATAAGGAGTCAAGGGATGTCTTAGGATCGAAGGGTCATAGGAGGCCAAAAGGGGTTTTAGCCTACGGGGGTTTAGTCGGGACTAGGGTTCCCATAATAAAGCTCATATTATTAAGGAATCCCTACCCCAACAATCTTAAACCCCCCTTTGGCCTCCCATCAGAAGGATGCTGTTGATTGGGATGCTGGTGAAAAGGGCTCAGAGGCTAAAATAGGGCCGATGCTGGTGACAGGATGTGGATAGTAGGGATCAGATGAATTCGACGAGGTCAGATGATGGTGATGAAAAAGAAGACGCCGAGAATGATCATTAGTCGAATTGAACGTGAAGAGAATTGTTCGGCAATCCTGCTACATACCACGACATTGTGTCGATCCTAGTCCGTCGTGGTCGAAACCATTGCAAGTGGCGCCTGGCAGCTCTATGTTAAGAGAGAGAGAGAGAGAGAGAGACAAATTGACAAATTCAACGCCCGGCTTGAGAATACATGAAGGGTTTTCATCGGAAGCAATGGTAAGACAAGCTTGATAACATAAGACTTACCGGTTAACCGGAACAACTCAGGAATCTTCGCAAACAACCGCCAACATGAGTTAGTAGGGGGGGGGGGGGTGAGGGGTCGCAACCCGCCGGTCAGACATCACGGGTTACTTCGCACGACGTCCTCAAAGGGTTGACAAGGCCACAGGCCGGTGTAGCTCCTGCAGCCTACACCTTAAACCCCCAAACCCCAAACCCTAAACCCATAACCCCTAGACCCCTAAATCCTAAGTGCAACGATGCGGGAAGTTGGAACTGAGGGTAAATACGGTTGTAATGCGAGCTTAGCCTAACCATGGGAGGTTCGCATGCGGTCACGGTGTATCACTCAGGATTGAGGGTTTACAGGTTTTAGGGTTTAGGGTTTAGGGTTGTTTGTTGCTTAAAGTTTAGGGGTTTAGCGGTTTAGGGTAGGGCCGGTACAGCCTTGGAGGGCTTATGTCTTAGATGTAAATTCAAGGAGTCTACGATCCATTTGCCCTGATTCCTAAACCCTCAGCACGGCCGACTGCCAGCGGGCGGTCGAGTTCATCCTTGCGAAACCCAGGCATCTGGAGTAATGTGCAAATAAAATTCCTTAAGGGCTCCTTGCTAAAGTATGAGTATGCTACAATGTACCCCAACACCCTATGGTATTTGTTAAGGCCCTACAGAGACAAGGTCCGACACCCTAAACCCCAAACGCCATAACCCGTACAAGTGCTGAACCTCAACTCTAAACCGGGCTAGAGGCCATATCTTCCAAAGCCCTGAACTCAGAATATACCTTAACTTAAGTCAGAGCAGTTAACCGACTAAGACTCAGGATGTATTCCTTAACGAAGGGATTTTGGTAGGTCCCTAGACCCTACTTGGAGGATCATGGGACTTAGTAAGTAAGGTTATAAGTACTTTAATATGCAATTATAAGTATAGTTACCTTACTTATAACCTTAGCTACTAAGTGCCATGATCCTTTAAGTAAACGCTAAACCTTAAACCCTAAACCCGAAACCCTAAACCGTCTAAAACCCAACTCTGAGTCGGAGGAGCTCTTTGCAGGGAAGCAGCGGTTCTGCCAGATGGCGGCCCAGGGGCGGTTTAAAACCGATCCGGGCCAGGCAAGATTGGGGGAAGGGGGCTCTTACGGTGCAGGATTCAGAGCTTCTGGTTTGTAGGGTTGGAAGCTTTGAAGGGGTTTAGGGGTTTAGGGCTTCAGGCTCTTAGGATGGTATGAGGGTTTAAAGGGTTTAGTGGAAGACTTCTCTGTGGGGTATGCGATGTTAAGTTGTTCATGCAACCAAACACGTGCTATGCAGGGGTCAGGGGACTATTAGGCCCTCAGGTCTTCGGGGTTAGGGATTAGGGTTTAGGGCCCAGGAATGAGGTGAGGGGGGAAGGTTCTGGACCAGGATGGGATGGCTTGGGCCTCTTGTGTTTGGGGTTCGAAACCCCTAAACCCTAAACCCCTAAACCCTAAACCTTAAACCCTAAACCTTAAACCCGAAACCCTAAACCCTAGACCTTAAACCCTAAACCCCTAAACCCTAAACCTTAAACCCTAAACCTTAAACCCGAAACCCTAAACCCTAGACCTTAAACCCTAAACCTTAAACCCGAAACCCTAAACCCTAGACCTTAAACCCTAAACCCTACCTGCGACCCTGGGGCTTCCACACGAGATCTCGCTAGGGTTTAGGGGTTAAAAAGGGTTCAGGAAGGTCTTTTCCAGGTTTCAGCAAGAGATGACGTGCTCCCGTTTTTGAAGCACTACAGTCTGGATTTGACTTATTTTCCGCATTCGATGTTCCAATACTGGAGTAATACACAGGCCTGAAGAGTTAGTAGTACTGTTCCCCTGTAGTCCCTTATCCCTATATACGTCTAGTATAAGATACCCATAGTCCGACCGCAAGCCGCAAGCTGTTCTTTCTGCAGGACCTTTACCTCTCCGCTGAAGTCCCGCAAGCCACGCCTCTGGACTCCAACCCTATCCGCAAGAAGGCCCACGAAAAGTCGAATACGGTGACGGGCTTAGGGTTAGCATAAATGACATCTAACATAGACATGACATGACCACGTCTAGGAATGTGATTTAGCAGAGAAATCAGTGCATCTCCGTGTTTGTTCTGTTGGGACTGTTGGGGCCTCATTGCTCAGAATAGGGCTTTTGCGGTATAATGTTTCCTTTTGAAAACGCCCAAGGAATAGTAACCCTAGACTCTATAACCCGAAGCCCTAAACCCCCAAAAAAACCTAGACCCTCACCTTCCGGCCCTGTATTACCCTTTTGGCACTGTACGCCGTGGTGTATAGGTTTTAAGATTCAGAGTTGAGGGGTAGAACACCCAAGAGGGTCCATACATGCCACGATGATGGAATGAGGTCCTCCAAAACCATGAGCAGATATGAGCAGTATGGTCTTTGGGGGCTTAGTTCCACAATGGTAGTTTTCAAGAGGGTCTGTTCATTGCAGATAGCAAATTTTTTTTTTGAATGCACTAGCGGGCTCCGGCAGCTATCATCCTGGGCTCACGCTGAACTATCTGTGCTAAATCCCGCGATTTTTAGCAGCTTTCAGATCGCAGGTTCCGCAGCAGACGTAACCTGAACCCCCCACCATGTTCTCCGCAGAAATGCACAGCGATAAGAAGAATTAAAGCAGCCTGATGCTCAGAAAAGTGCAGGCTGCGCAGCTCGTGCAGCAGCCTTAGTCCGAATTTCGTCCTGGGCCTGCCCTCGGTAGTTAAGGGTTGTAACCCCAACGCTGCTGAACTGACCGAACAACATCATGTACTGAAATGTGAAAGTGCGGTGTGCGTCCGTGATGATTGGGCGGTGTGGTGGTGTGGAATTTCAGACCCCCGGGAGGATCCAAAAAGTAGATCCCTTAATGGGGGTTCCTATAAAGGACCCTTTGTAGCATAGGGCTCCAAATTAGGGGTATCTACTTTCTAGATCCTCCCGGGGCTTTGGGCTGGTGCCGACTCAGTGCCGACAACCAGAGGTTGATATTGGACTGGTATGGACTCGCAGGCAGATCATGCATGCATGCATGCATGCATAATATAATGTGCACACACACATGTCGATGTGCATGTTTGAGAGTGCATGTAGATATACTTACCTGCATCTGTGTTATGCTTGGTCTGGTTATGCTATTTATTTCATGGGTAATCTTATGTTACGCCATGCTGTGGGGTGATGTGCTATATTGCGTTAGCAACTGTTATGTTAAGTCATAACAATGCTATGTAACATTATTGTTGTTATTGTGTAGTGCAGTGTGGCATTTTCATATTATGGAACGGAATCGAAGGTTATGGTATTTCGTTTTGACAAATATGATGCCAGTTTGTGTAATTAATGTTCATGAGGCTATGTGTGCATGTATTTATGTACAGTATCTATGTGATACATATGCATGTACCTCCCTCCCTCTCTTCCTGCCTACCTACATGCATACCGACATACCGGCATACAGGCACACAAACGCACACAGACGCACGCACACAGACACAGACACAGACACAGACACAGACACAGACACAGACACAGACACAGACACAGACACAGACACAGACACAGACACAGACCCAGACCCAGACCCAGACGCAGACACAGACACAGACACAGACACAGACACAGACACAGACACACACACACACACACACACACACACACACACACACACACACACACACATACACACCCGCGCGCGCGGTGTGCGTACCGAGGATGAAGTTCACCAGCAAGTTGATGGAGCTTCGAGGAGATGTCAGAACTCAGCTCTCGGTGAGAATTTCGGGTTCCGGGTTTAGGGATGTTAGGGGTTTAGGGCTTCTAGGGTTTATGGTCAGGGTTTCGATGTCCTCTCCCTTCGTCCAGATGTACGTCGATCTGTAAAGCATGAACGTACGTTGTCGAACGCGTAAGCCATCGCAACCCTTACCTGCATCACTGCCCGCGCGAACACGGAGGCTGGTGTTGTGTTCTCTATGCATGCTGTTAATTTAGCTTTCACACACGCAGTATCGGTCTTGTCAAAGTCCGAGGTGGAAATTGGAGTGGTCTTAGCTTGAGCACATCACCCAGCGCATTGAGCATCACACACGCTTCGGATACCTGGATTTGGTGCTTTGTGCCTATCCGCGACTCTGGTCGACCGTCTGGCCCTGTGGGTTTCGGCTGACACAAGCCCTCTGATACCCAACTCGACGCCTAGCCATAAGCTCACCGCCAATGGCAGCTGCTGCTCTCGTATTCGCATTGCTGCTGGGGCAGGCGGGCATTAGATCTCCGAAGGCTTTTGTTATCTTGCGTATTACTCCGTGCCAAAGCAGATAATCTTCGGTACAAAATCGATCGATCACCTATACCACACCAACCTTCCGAGACAAAAAGATCTGCCTGTGGGTCCGTGTGTGTGGTACTACAACATAGCTACGCCACCACCACAAGAGTCTGAACCCGCTAACGCCTAAGCTTGCTTCAATCTCGAACCTCTTCGACCCTAAGGCCCGAGTTAAATTTCTACAGCCGACAGCCCGAAACTAAGCTCTAAAACCCCCCTGAACCCTGAACCTCTTAGCCCTTCAACCCCCACCCCTAAAGCTTAAAAGCCCCCCAAACTAACACCGTGGACTCCTTTGAAAACCCTAAACCCTATTCCCTTGCGGATACCTGCAACCCTAAACTCCTGAACCCTAAACCTCTATCTACACCCGTACATCCAAAAGGAAATCATAGTAAAGAGCTCTAAAGAGGTAGGCTATTCGGGGTTGAAGTAGACGCCAAACTCCTAAAGCCCCAAACTCCTAAACCCCTAAACCCCTAAATTCCTAAAGCCCTTAACTTACCCCTAAACTCCTAAACTCCCAAACCCCTAAACCTCCTATCACAGGGAGGGGACCCCTGCGGGGATCGCATTTGCCCAACGCTTATCAACCCTGTGATCCCAAACCCCTAAACCCCCTAAACCCCACACCCCTAAACCCCCTGTAAACTCCTAAACCCCTATAAACACCCCCCAAACCCCTAAACCCCCATAAACTCCTAAACCCCTAGACCCTAAATCTGAAGCTTCTTTTGCTTTTTGCAGGCCCAGGCTGCCTCTTCCGGCTGCCGTGGCGACGTCACCGGGCACGGAGTTTTTCAGACATCACCGGCCACCCCGGGGTTTAGGGCTTTAGGGCTCAGGGGTTTAGGGGATTAGGGGCTTAGTGGATTTTAGGGTTTGGGGTTTGGGGTTGTTTAGGGGTTTAGGGTTTAGGGTTTCTTCAAGCGATGATTAGGGGTTAATTTGAGTTCAGGCTTTTAGGGTTTAGGGTTTTAGCGTGGGGTGTATAGGGTTTGGGCATGGAGTATGACAGAGAGCTTTTTTTTTAATGAGGGCCGAGGGCTTTTGACGAAAAGGGGATTATTAATCAAAGGCACATGCATGTGTTTGCACAAGTGAGCGGAGAGCTAAACCATCGAAGAGCTAGCCAGACTAGGGCCGGCATTAACGAATGGGCGCGCAAGCGCGCGTAAGCAACAGTCGCATGCGCGGAAGGCTTGCGCACCGGTTGCTTTAAAAACGGATGTGCGGAAGGGGTGCGCGGAAGGATATCTTGAGGTCTTATAAAGACGGCGACGATGAAGACGATGACGACGACGACTACCGATTACCACTACGCTTTGGAGGTGCAAAAGCCTGGCAGAAAGAATCCTCACTAACACTATGGACCCTTGCTAATCTTCTTCGTGAAAGTATATTTCGCGCTGCTGCTGCTGCTAGTACTACTAGTAGGTAATTCTACTACTCCTTGTCCTTATCCTTATCCTTATCCTTATTTTAACCGTATTACCCTTATCCTTACCCTTATTCTTATCCTGCTTCTTATCCTTATCCTTATAGCCTTATCGTTATCCTTATCCTTAGTCTTATTCCTTATCCGTATCCTTACCGTATTACCCTTATCCTTATCCTTGTGGTTATCCTTAGCCTTGTTATTCTGATCCTTATCCTTATCCTTATACTTCGTCTTATTCTTATTCACAGATCCGAAACCCGCCAAAATGAGTTTTAGATTGGGCTCCGCGCGCAAGGCGCGCGGAAGGTGCACGGAAGGCGCGCGGAAGGGACGCCCTCCAACTTCCACCTATCCCCCATCCCTTTTGTGTGACAGTCTGGACTGGAAACCCATCTCTACCCATGACGATTGTAGACCGCAAACCCACCCAGGTCCCTACCCCTAAGGCTTTAAAATGAATTCTTATTCTAGAAAGGAAACCCACCCCGAAGTCCCTACCCCGAAGGCCTTTAACCGAACTCTAAACCGGAAACCCACCCAATTAAAGCAGGCTCTGATTGGAAACCCACCTAAGTTCCCCACCCCAAAGGCCTTAAACCTGATTCTGGACTGGAACCACATCTCTACCGATGACGATTGTAAACTGCGAACTCACCCAGCTCCTACCACCCTTTTCCGCCCAGAATCCTTTACTTCATAACCTTGCTGCCGTACCGTATGTCGCAAATGGCTTGCACGGAAGAAAATCTCAGCAAGCTTGGGTTTCAGTCCTGCGCAAAGACCTGAAATGGGGAAGGGCGCGCGGAAGGCTTAAAGCCTAAGAGCTGACTCAAGGGCCCGCGCGGAAGGGACAGTTGGCTGCGCGGAAGCTGCACGCACCCTAAACGCGGAAGGGTTTGTTAGCGTCAACGATTTGAAAAGAGGTTTTGATAACCGCTCAAGTGTGCGTAGCCCCTTTGTCGTTGTCTATGTTTGTTTTATACTTACTTGTACCTACCGACTTTCCTACATACATACATACCTTCATGTATTTGTATGTGTGTATATATATAGACATATATATATATATATCCTCTCGAGCTATACGGTTGCCAGTTTCACAAAGGGCTGTGGAGAAGTCATAGTCCTCTGCTGGTAAGGTTCTGGCTTCCCGGTCTTTGGAGCTCCAGCGTAGGCTACTAATTACAAAATATCCAGAGGCTCCATATGAGAGTTTCCGAAAATAGGGGACCCTACCCTAAATAGTAGGCTCTTTATTATAAGGACCCCAAAATAAGGTACCCCTAATTTTCGGAAACGCCCATATACACGACCTTTATGGAATTGGGCCCCAAAAGATCATCTTGCTTATGGTTTTGGGGACCGAATTCCACAATGGGATATGTAATCCAGCAACCCTAGACCCTATTCAGCCCTTTTGCTGGAACCCTAGGGTTTAGGGTTTAGGGTTTAGGGGTTTAGGGGTTTAGGTTTTAGGGTTTAGGGTTTAGGGGTTTAGGGTTTAGGGTTTAGGGTTTAGGGCTAAGTGCAGCATTCAAGGCGTGCTCCGCCGGCAATGCCTGGTTGCAGCTGCACGGAAGTCTCCACGTCAGCAACTACTGAGACTGTTCTTCACAACGGGAGCCGAAGCCAGTCAAACAGAAGGAGGGAGCGAGAGACAGAGAGAGAAGGAAGACTAGCTGAACTAAACATGTGAGCAAAGATTGGCTTGAGGACGAAAACGGAGAGGTTTTAAAACACACCACGATAATACTAATGTGGGTGAGACAGGCAAGAGTAAACTTGCCGACCGCGATGGGGGAGTTGGGTGAGGTGAAATCTGCAGGCGAAAATGGGTGCTGCTTCCTTTTCTGCCTGCTGCCAGACAGCAAGCAAGGAAGCAACTCAGACAGGAAATGCGATAGAGCGAGCAAGAATGAAGCGGATTTGGAATATTTTGGAATGTGCTATGCAGAAGTAAGCTAAGTAAGCAGAAGTGTAACAACTAAGTGTAACAGAAGCAACCACAATCATTCTAGCAATAACTAAAGTTGTGGCCAGCGTAGCACGTGCTTGCGAGGCTTCAACAAGGCTACGACGTCGGAGAGCACGTTCGAGCCTGTCGATGGGGGCATGGACCGGGCATGCCGCTTCTCGGTGGCAGCAGTTTCGCAAAGACGTTACCGATGTGAGAGTACATAAGGCCACGTGCAAGAGTGCCATACAGGTGCTTGCATGTATATCTCGAGTGATGCGTTCGTTCTCCCTCCAACAAGTTCCATTCGCCTCTCACTTGTGTCTGCAACCGCAATGGTTACACGATGCCACATGCTAGTACGCAAGCTCAGCTTTTCCCATTGTATAGAATGATATGCTGCCTCTGACCCCAGGTGGAAGCAGCGCTGGTGACAACCGGCCGAGCTACTACGAGGCCAGATCTAGGCAGTGGCACAAACTAGAGTAGCAGTCCCGGACGAGAAAAAAAGAAAGCACAGTGGGAACAGCGGCTGATGGCAGGAATACCAAGTCAGCACTGTGATGCTGTTGCTACTCACGTACTACTGCATGAATTTCCGAGGGTGGAGTCTTGTGAGGATGGGTACTGGATGCAGAGTGGCCTATACATTGGAAGTGTTACGATCGAGTCCATGTCCACTGCCCTCAATCCGTCCTGCAATGAGGGAAGGCACACATGCGCCTGTCTTTTCTTGCGGAGGGCTGTCAAGGAAGGCCAGCACAGTAGACCCCCACTGTAGATTGTAGTGCACATAATTATACACAAGTTCATAATATATATATATATATATATATATATATATATATACATATATATATATATATATATATACATATATATATACATACATACATGCATACATACATACATACATACATACATATACATTTACATATACATATACATATATGTACAAATATGCATGATTTTGTATGTATTCTTTCAGAAGTCAAACTTACATGAAGAGCTTGAGTCCGTATATCTTGGAGCCCGAAAACCTCAAGCCATTTCACTCCTCAGCCGTCCCCAGGTGATGCCTGCTGGATCCGGTTCTCTGGATGCCTGCAAGGACGAATGCCTTGCGGACGCCAGTTGCAAAGGCAGCGGCGGGTGTCAAACGGTGACAGGGCACATGGAAGTGCAGAGAAGGTTTCCTTAGCATCGGGACCTCTCGTCGTGGCGAAAGATGGTGTGATGATGGATAAATGCTGAGTTTCAGGGCCCGAGCGGCCCAAGTGTGGCCCCATCCGTCCTGCCGTGAACTGTGTTTTGTTCGGAAGTGTCTCTGGATCACTCGCTGGGGATCTCACTTGCAAGTCATCATCATTCGTTGGCAAGAGCCAGTGCTCACTTCTTCGCTCGCCCGGAAGTTGGCCTGCAGCGGTTCCAACCATATAGATTAAATGCGAAAGCGCGACTGCAGCCCAATGGCAAGTCGTTCTTCGACGCCACGCGTGGTCAATGGCTAGTGTTTCCTCATCGCCTAACTCTCTATGTCTACCAGGATCATGATGATGACGGTGACGATGTGGTGATGTTGTCTTCACACATTCAAGAGCCGAAGCTGTTGATGAGAGAGTTTGCGGATGTTGCTTCTGCTGACAGCGATGATGACCATGGTGTCGCCATCATCATGGCGGGCGGAGGATGCTGGTAGTTATGTTCGTAACTTTTGTAGCTTTGTTTATCAGCGATGTTTGTTCACTCTGATGACTCTGGCGATGATGTTGCAGCTTCTGTCGCATCATGATGATGACGGCGCTGATGATGCTGACGATGCTTTGGCTGGTAGCAAGCCCTTAGAACCCTAAGGGGCCCCAGTACTCTTGATTATGGGACTTAACCATAAATAAGCACTACTTGGAAATGTAGGGCAAAGCCCTGTGCCCTATTACTCTATAGCATGGATGTTACTTCCCCTGGGGATCAAAACAGCCCCAAAACCTGATATAGTATGGCCTTTGGGCCTAAAAGCCTTAAGTCCTTAGATCTCTAGGCTTCTAGTTCTGGTATCATGAGCACCGCTGCCTTGCTTGCCCTGCAGGCATCGAGTACAGTCCTGGCCGCTGTGAGGCTGTATCTAAGAGGGGAAGCACGGGAGTTTTACCGGGAAGTGTAGGAGTTGGGGTCTCTTAGTTCTTGATTTTTAGTGTCAGTGCAGCTGGTGAAGCAAGTTTGTCTGAAGTTGGAGTGTCTTGCAAGGCTTAGGGTCTCTGTCCATGTTTTTGTTCCATACTAGGGGTGTGAACGTGTGCACGGTCACCAATATTGACAGCCTGAAAATTCTAAACCTTAAATCCTCCCACGTGAAACAGTCAGATACCCGCAAGGGTCCATGCGCCCAAATAGTATAGACTTTGGCCCCCAAAGTACCTACATGATATGGACTACTTCAAGGCCGGCGAATATACTACGGCTGATGATATAAATCCTGCATGACCCATAATAAGGAATATACCATAATTCCCAGATATTCCTTATTATGGGTAATGCAGGATTTAGATCATCAGCCGCAGTTGGGGGCATGGACCCCTATAGGACCCTTATAATTACCCTAAGCCATCCCCTGAACCCTAAACCCTAAACCCTCAACCCTCAACCCTAAACCCTAAACCCTAAATAAACCGTGATAGAACCCTTTAAAGGAGCCCTTAATGGAACCCTGTTTGGGTGGGACCCCTAGGGCTTCGAACACCCCGAAGTCGCCAGAAACCAGGTCTGGACCCGTACCGAGGGCATCCAGGCCTGTGGGATGTCGGAGCATTCTTGGGCTTGGGGTTTCGGGTCCCAGACCTTCCATAAAAATCCTGTAATTAAGGCATATTCCTTAACTTATAGTAGGATCCTTATCATGATTTGAGGTACAGGGGAGTTTCCGAATATAGGGGCCCTCAATATAGCACCCTAAAACAGCAGGATCCTTACTGTAAGGACCCCAAAATAAGGTACCCTCCAATTTTCGGAAACGACAATGTATTCCTTAATTGGAAGGTCCGGAATCCCTGATGTTGTAAGTGGGTAAGGCTTCGGGATGCTCTGGATCTGCGGCTTGGACGAGTCAGCTTATATAGGGGCCTTAAGAATGACCTAGACTATGTTTTTTTTGCACGGGGGGGAGGTTCCTTACTATAGCTATAGTATAATGGGCCCCCAAACCCAGGTTTCTTCATTAAAGGCCTCACATTATTTCGGCTTTATTCCGCAATCTCGCTGTTCCGGTGTGCAGCGTGTAGGGTGTGGTCAGGTTGTTTAGGGTTTGGGGGTCCTCCTGGTGGGAACAAAGTGTTTACGGTTCAGGGGTTGTGGGTATACGCTTTGAATGAGGCATGTTGGCTAGGGGCTACGGAGGCGAAGCGAAACGTGATAGTCTTAAAACCATTCGGCAGTCGTCGTGGCTGAAAAAGACTGATACAGCACGAATTAAGCCGCTGGTGGGGCCAAACTCATGGGTCTTGAAGCTTCATGCACTATGTAGAGAATCGAGGGTCTCGGCGTTTGCTGGCCCTTGACGAAGAAGCCTTGTGTTTGACCATCACGGCTTTTGATCTGAGTAGCAACAAGCATAGCAATACCATGCTAACGCCTCCAAATGACTGGGCGCCAGAACTCTGATCCTTTGCAGGCCTCAATCCCACTGAATGGCTTCAGCTGCTACAGCTACGGTGCCTCACCGCAAATGTGGTAGGATTGGGCTTAGGTTGCCCAACCCATGACCCTAAACCCAAAGCGTGCAGATGCTGGGCAATAGTAATGGTCATAGTCAGAGGAGTTGGTAAAGGAACAGTCGTAGCAATGGCACTAGCAGCAGTTCTATATGACAGCATTACCCTTGGGCTCCAAATAGCCCAAAATAGGTAGTATTTATGTATTTTAAACCCCAAAGTAGGTACTATTTGTATACTTGGAGCCCTATAGTTTAGTACCAATACCAGGATCAACAGTACATTATAGTTCCGGGAGACCTACCTCGAGTAACGATTCAGGCCGGATGTCTCAAACACAACAAGAGCAGGAGAAATTTGCCATTATTTATTAGGGTAGTGAGGGTTGCTACAAGGGATACTATAAGGGATAGTAGCCAGTACTGGGGACCCCCCCCGGCGCCATCACAATTCCAGATCTTTCGGTGATTCGTTGTGACCGTGGGGGGTGGGGTGTGCAGATTTGCTGGCAGTTGCCCAACTCACGAGGCTTTCCTGACAGCGGATGCACGATGGAGAATGGGTGCAATAAATAGCAAAGGCCCGAACCCGACGTCGCCAACGCATAACTTCTCAACCGCCTAAATCCTTAACCCTAAATCCCTTAAGATGCCCCAACATTCAGGAAGCCGCCCTGCTGAGGTGAGCCAGAAACGACCCTGCCACCACGTGTCGGGCAGTGGGAGGCTTTTGGACATCCTTCGGTTGATGGTATAAACCCTGCATTGCCTTAAGGACCCTAAACTCTGGAATTATGGTATATTCCTTATTATGGGTCATGCAGGATTTATATCATCAACCGTTGCAGTGCACAGGGGCACTGGGTTCAGGGTTTGGGGTTTACGCTTCGGGGATCGCCACCTGCATACTTATAAGAACTGTCCCAGTAGGCCTAAGTTTCCTTGACATATTCGTAACATCCGACGAATCCTCAATCTAATCATCCAGGCCTTTATATTGGTCCGGAGAGATGTCTATGCTTGTTTGAGCTTATCGCAAGTTTTCGAGTAGTGTTATGTGCCAGCATGCATGATGCATGTTCGTGTGCACGCATGATTGCATGAGCTCATGCTCGTCGAGTCTACTATAAGCCGAGGGAGGAAATCTCTGTTCTTTCTTGCGTTGGAAAGGCTGTCGATGGTGCCACGAATCGTGCATGCCGGGGTGCCAGTGCCTTGGACCACACTTCAAAATCTCCATTTTAGCGTTTGGATGGGTTTAGGGTTTGGGGCGCCAGCGGGCTGAGCAACCTACTCGATGAGGGCTTCCGAGTTTCTGTGCTGTGCTTTTCAGTTCTCGAACTCCCCCTCCCAACTGTGACCTGGCGTTTTTGCCCTCTCAACGCAGTCAAGCGAGCCCCAACCTCCACGATCTGGAGGATGTGGCTCCTTTCCCTGGACCCCCCAACTACCCGCTATTAGGGACCACAAGGGCTGGTAGAGGCCTGGGCTTGCGGCTGAGATTCACGTCGAGATAGAACTGGGTTCTTGTTAAGGGACTTAATATATGTTACCGTAATCAGGAAAACTTCTTATTTACAATAGGTTTATGTTATTGAAACTTAAACGTTAGGAACCCTTAAAGGATCTCTTAAAGGAACCCTTAAAGGATCCCTACTATCGTAACTTAACACTCAATCCCTCTAAAGACGAACCCAGAGAATCCAATGTGTCGAGGTGCAGGCGACAATTCCGCGGATCACTACTCCATCGTCCGAGGTGGGCGTAAGTTGGGGTCTAGCGAGTTTAGGCTTTTAGGGCCTTTGGGTTTTAGGCTGTTGGGGTTTGGGGGTTTAGGGCCTTTGGGTTTTAGGGTCTCGGGGTTTAGGGTTTTGGGATGTAGGGCCTTTGGGCTTTAGGGTCTAGGGATGTAGGGCTTACAGAGTGTAGGGTGTTCGGGTTTGTGGCTTAGGAGGTTCAGGATGAACAGTTGGAGGCCCAAGGCCCCAGTCCGAGCTACCAGGCTTCAATCTCTATCTGGAATCATGGGAGCAGCAATGGAAAGCGGCGCAATCTAATTCGATACCAATACTATTTTTGGGTTTCCTTATGATGATTGTGGTACTATGGGCCCCAAGACCTTGTTCTAATTATTGAGGCCTCTATATTATTGTTGTAAACCTCGCAAGCCCTCAACCCCTGCCCCACAGTAAGAACGCAAGCACTACAGTCTATGCATCTGACTACAGTCTACGCATCTGCGAGCCGCAGCTGCGACCTCCGCGTTGCCGCATTCAAGGTTTTAGGCTTCCGGGTCCGAGCGAAGCCGGCTTCTTGCGTAGGGTTTTGGGTTAGTGACGGTTAGTGCCTCCAACACAATTTGCGGTCATTCAAGTCGGACAGCACCGAAAGGGTTGAACTCCAGAAGTTTGCAATCAAGAATGTCCTGAGGGGCGACAAGAACCCATAACGCCACAACCTAATCATCAAACCAGTGCGGTTCACATGTACCGCAGTGATGAGAACGATGACGATAGTTCTGACGATGGCACTTTGCTTCTGCACTCAGGAAGCTGTACCGCTGCGGAATCCCTATCTGTAGTCTCCACATGTAGTTCTCCTTTTTTCAGTTACTTTATAGGATCCTAATTATGCAGCTGGTTAAAACCCAAAAGGGGCTACAGACCCTGAGCCCGAACCCAGAGGGTCCATGTACTCATATAGTATATACACTGGCCTTATTAAAGTACTCCCTATATAGGTACATTGGGCCCAAAGTATAGCTATATGGGTACATGGACCCTAAGGTGGGATGAAGGTAGGTGGGATTAAGGATCCCTTATATAAGGACTCGTATCTGTGAATATCCCACCTACCTTTATCCTACCTTTTGAGGCCCCCGAAACCCTAAACCCTAAACCCTAAACCCTAAACCCTAAACCCTAAACCCTAAACCTTAAACCCTAAACCCCTAAACCCCTAAACCCCTACGAGGCTTATATAACCCCAAGGCTGCCGCGCTACCTGCAGGACTCTTCACACTCGGCGACTGCCAAGCCGAATGCACCCGGCAGCCTCTCTGCCAAGGCTCCGAGGAGAAAGGGGACTCTGTAGGGCCCGAAAAAAGCACATAAGCAAAGATAAGGATAGGGATATCCCATATAAACCCCCTTATAATGAAGCGAATTAAGGCAGGGATATCCCTATACAATGTTTATGCATTATGTGCTTTTGGGGTCCCTGAACTCTGCGCTCACCGGTTCGTTATGGATGAACCGGGGTCATGGTTTAGTCCATGTTTATTTTGCACTGGCAGTTGGAGCAAGCTGCTTTGCGTGTCGGGGCTTAAGTACTGCGGCATGTCAGAATTAAATGCTTCAGATTTGTCCAGCTGTTTCGAGGATAGCATGCAGCCCGATTGCATCGTGGCGCATGGAGTGAATCCAGAAGCGAACATGATACGAATGTCGTTGTGTTGCCAAGTTACCTCGTGACTTCAGAGAGACCAGGACCTTGCATAGAGCCGCAGCGTGTGGTCGCGTGGTATTTGAGACCTCATACCCGAAACCCCACCGGAAAGATCGCGAGCCCATCACCTTGTGCCGTTCAGCTCCCGAGACTCTCTAAGGAAAACAAACCGAAATCCAATCTCAATTGAGGTTGAGAGTGTAGGGTTCCTCTGCCGCGCAGGTGTCGAATTCAGCCCAAACCGCTGCGAAATCTGGACTCGAGCAGAAGGCCAGTTCAGTCTGAGTGACAAAACAGTTTGGGAGGGGTTTACGGAGTCTGCAACATCCCTAAACTACACATAGCAAACCCCTCAACCCTTGCGACTCTCTTACTCAGGATGAATAGTTAGTGAAGACAAAGACACGTTTCTGACGGCATACCATGAGGAGCTTTAAGTCATGAGTTCCATCAACTGGCTTGATGCGTTGTCACTAGCTAGTCCTCATATCCCAGAGCCCTAACCCTAAACTTCATGACTCGTAAGCCCTACAAAGCTTGTAAGCAGACCTACTGCTGCTGCCATGATGATTGCCCTAATCCCATATAGACCCTAGGTCCTAAACTCTAGACTGCACACCAAAAGGCCCGCAAAAGAATACGACAAGCATCTACCTAAAGTCTGCATTGTAGTTATTCTTTGCTTAACCAGTTCTATGGTGAGGATCCAAAAATAGAGATTTTGGTTAACCAAAAAAAAGGAACTACAATGGAGACTATAGGTACGGTTGATGGTATAAATCCTGCATGACCCATAATAAGGAACATGCCACAATTCCCATAGTTTAGGGTCCTTAAGGTAATGCAGGATTTATATCATCAGCCGTAGAACCCAAACCCTCTTCCCTCCGTCGCCCGGAGGCATCGAGGCTTCAGCTCCGGTCTCGGGCTACAGCTGCTACCGCTTCCTGGATCCGAGATGCCCGGCATAAAGTCACAGGCCCTAAGGGTCCATGTACCCATATAGCATATACTTTGGGCCCAATGTACCTTCGTGGGGAGTACTTTAGACCCAATGTATATGCCATATGAGTACATGGACCCTTAGGGAGGGTTAATTAGAATAGGGTTTTGGGGTGGCCCATTATACTATAAGTATAATAAGGAACCACAAAATAGTATAGGTAATTATTTCGGTGGCCTTCAACCATCATAGGAGGCCAAAAGGGGTTTTGGCCTATGCGGGTTTCGTAGGGACTAGGGTTCCCATAATAGGGTTCATATTAAGGAATCCCTACCCCAAGAATCTTAAGCCCCCCTTTTGGCCTCCCATCGTCAAGATTTCTGGGCTTGAAGCCAATGAAACCATATCGTGCAGGTGTTATGTCGGGGGTCTGGTGTTCTCTTTAACGCACCTGCGTATGTAAATTTCACATCGTGAAGCACTGCGGTCAAGACGCTCGTTGGGCTTTCAGTCGGATTTGTCGCGTCTTTATTTTAAGCACAGAAGGCCCTATCCACAGTTTCTTTCAGGCTTGGCATGCTTTTTGCCGTGGTCGCCTTCGTTCCATTTGCTTGGAGCTTGGGAGCACTCAGGCATGTCGACGACGACCCCATACCCTCCTGGATCCTTTGAAGCAGCCGCTCTGCTCGACTTGGCTTGAGGATTTCATGTTTAGGGCTTGTGTGTGTGAGTGTGTGTGCTGGGGTGTTGGAGGCAGGGGCAGGGGGTTCTTCACTGACTCAGCCTCCCAAGCTGATTCCTATCTATATAATTTAACATCAGACCTGAAGCCTAGGTCCAGAGTTGCAAATCTCGTTGTCCAGGTGAATGGCGGCAAGGACCAGGCGTGCCGAGGAGCAAGTGCATCGGACAACAGGCTCCGTTCCATTGGCGTTGTCTCCCCCGAATCTCTGAGATAGGGGCCACTTATGGGAGTTTCCGAAAATAAGGAACCCTAATATAGTACCCTAAATAGTAGGATACTTATTATGAGGACCCGAATAGAAGGTACCCCTGATTGTTGGGAAACTCCCTGATGGCAACTAGGCCTATCTCAGTCTTGGTGAGATTTTGCAGGCAGGAACGAAAGAGAAGGGAGAATTCCTGTGTTGACTTCGAGATATGAAGAGGAGCTGCTGCTGTTCAATTGCGTTGCGCCTGTGGCAGAAGTGCTGCTATGTGGCGTTTCCGAAAATAGGGCACCCAAATATAGTACCCAAAATAGTAGGATCCTTACTATAAGGACCCCAAAAGCAGGTACTCCTAATTTTCGGAAACTCCTATGACGAGGCCGAGCTACTTCGACGTCATCCATGGGGTCTCGAGCATTACAGCCTGTAAGGCCGAGTGCATGAAGGAAGCATCATGCACCGGAATCGATCCTTGGCTTATGGAATCAATGCTAACACTGGGGCCTTCATAATTAAACCAGGGTTCCGTTTAAGCGGCTCCTATTAAGGGGTCTATAATGGGGTTCTATGATATATATATATATATATATATATATAGTATGGGGGCCTTCATAATTAGAACAGGGTCTTGGGGCCCATTATACTAGAAGCCCCTGGACCAATTACCATTACAACTATCTTGTGATTTATGCTCGGGCCCGCCATGATCTTTGTGCGGGCTCTCTCAAACCATTGCTGCGCCTCCTGCCGCAGGGCCCGGCTGAACGTGCCCACACGTACATCCCGATAGCAAGATGCCACTGTGAAGTTGAATCTTTCGGATCAGTTTTGGGGATCAACGGGGTGCATGCGACAAAATCTTCCACATGTGTAGCTGCGCATTAGGGCACTGTGGCGCCCGCTCGAAATCTCGAGCTGCCATGAACTCCGCGTTGAATCCCGTGTCAACGCTGTCGCTTCTCCACCATGCTATGGAAGCAGCTGCGAAAGTCGAGCAGGGCGTCAAGATGCAAGACGCATGTTTTCCGGCCCGGCAGATGATGGAGGAAATGGAAAAGAACAAACTCATTAGCCATTCAACCTTTGCTCGAATGAAGGCCTTGCTGGAAAAGTTTGCAATTTACCCCGATGTGCTCGGGGCCGTTGCCAGAGCCTCAAATGACACAATGAGGCAATCGCACCTGCCAGCTGCTTTGGATTTTGCGGAGGCGTTACCCAAACTTGGAGCTACAGCAGCTACACGATTATTTGTGAAAGAGCAGCTTCTGCAAGCATACCATGTGGATTGGAAAAAGTATGCTGCTCAATGGAAAAGTCGCAGAGACAGGCTGACTGGCTTGCTTGAGCAACACAACAACACAGTTCGAGCTGCAGCACGCCTCACCCGGCCTGACGACGACTGCCTTGATCCGCAAAAGCTACCACGTATGACAGAGTTTCTTGCAGAGGTGATGCGTGTTCAGTTGGCCGGCTATTGCGGTGAGAGGAACCACTGCGACCCATATGTTCTGTCAAAGTACCTGAAGGCATTGCGATCGGTGCGCAGCTCCATCATGCAGGAGTTTACTCGGCAATGTGGAACCAAGTGAAGCTTTCGTTCTCGAATGCACAGTCCTAATTTACTACCAGGAAGTTTTCGCAGTCCCTGCCTCTTACATACTTGTCAAAGAAGAGATAAAGTAGTGTTTGTAAATGCAATATCCCGCAAAGTACCTGATGCGGTAGGTTGCTTCCCAGCATTATGCCTCCTTCTGGCAGTTGGTTCAGGAGCTGAAGGAGATGAGTCCGCAGAACAAGCGGGTGGCTGTTGGCATGCTAGCAGTGCACCTCTCATTGCCTGCACTCCGCTTCCATGACTCTGGATGTTGCAAACCACACACTCAATTCACCGATCCGTGTTGCGAAGCGTGTCTTGCGCGTGCAAAAGCGAGCTTTGAGAAGAAAGCAGGTGAGTCTGGCCTTTTGTCTTGGTTTCCCCGTCCTGCAGAATCCGTTGACATCGCTGCCAAATTGAAGAACATGGCTCCTCAGATCCTTAGGCGCTGAGCAGGCAACCTTTAAACTTTTTGGGTAATATAACCAACCATGAACTAAAAGGTTGGCTTTTTTGGGGTCGGGATACTCAGCCCCTAAGGATCACCTACTTGCTATCCCACATGAGAAGTGGCTGGTGGGATCCTGACTTGACGGCTCGCGAGATCCTATTTCAGGAAAAGATCTTCAACAAGAGCTTCTTCCGGCAGCTGCAGGATTGCGAGGAATGCGCACAGGTTCTCGAGCTTTCTGTGGTCGAGGAGGAGAAGCAGAAATGCCGCGCAGTTCGTGACCTGCGCAACTTATTGACCGGAAGTGTCAACTCCAATGAGTTGAAGATGCCCAGGATGCAGCCTTTCTTGGATGAGCTAAAGATTGGGCTGTTGGATGCAAATCTTCTCGCAGCCATTTCGTCGAAAGATGAGCACATCAGCTGGGGCGAGACAGACTTCGTCAAGAAGGCGATAGGTGATATTCTCAGCGCGACGAGGCCAGGATGATCAGCGAGTTGTCTTCCATAGTCCTACAATGCACGCCCGAATAGCCATGACTTGTACTGACGTGTCTTTCTGCTTTTGCGAGAACAGTTGGGAAAAGTCCAGATGGCAGCAACTCTCATGGCAGATTGTCGATGTCTGGGCTTAAGAGTGCAAGTTTGAAGGCTCACCCTAGACGTCAATCTCTAATGTGTGGCCGAAGTCTACTGTCCACAGGCACTATGCCATTTCCAACCAACCCGCTCTGCATCGCTCTGCCCGATGATGCCGTGGACCTGCTCAAGCCCGAGGACTGGGTCTGCCAAGTTGCAGTTGCTTTCAGCGATTCTAGGAGTGTGTGTGTGTGTGTGTGCCATATTGTCTTTCTTCTGTTCATACTTGTTCTACCATCGCCGCCTTCGTGGTGCTTGTGTTATGGTTGTTCTTGCTGTTTATGGTTGTTGCTACACGTCTGCCCTTAACTTAGCGTGCTAGTCGGAGTTGTGAACTTTGCACATGCATCAGGCGGAAAGGAGGAACCCATGTGAACACTCCCTAAGAGCCCATGTGCCCAAGTAGTGTGTACTTTGGCCACGAACTACCTATATAGGGACTACTTCAAAGATTAAGTATGTGTTATTTGGGTACATGGACACTTAGGGACTCGAACCGAAAGACCTCGGAGGTCGTGGAGGAGCGGGTCAAGGCCGAGCGACGAGCCCTCGAGGCCGATTTCGAGCGCCGCGTGCGGCAGCGCACGGAAACTTGCGACCAGAGTCGTCCATTCCTTAGAGCTCTTGTTCGCTAAATCTCAAAATTCATGAACATCAATCAAATCAGCATAAAGAAGTATAAGTAGTATATAAGTCGTAGGAGTTATGGGGGCGCCCTTCTTGCCGATCAGCAGCTGATTGAACGAATGGAGCAGCTCCAGGCTCGTTTTCAGGTTGAGTGGAAGAGCTTGCTCAGGTGATACGAGCTACTGTCAGGATTATGACATCGGTTCCCCGCTGGGTTCTGCCTTGGTGTATGCCTGCTGGTTTAAGTTCAGTATGCAAGTTCATGTTAGACAGATTGACACTCGCTCAAAGCTGGTTGGGCAAACGGCTAGCGAAGCCGCCGGGGTTTGCCAAATGACCCAGATGGGATGAGACGTCAAGTTCTTGAGTTGCCTAGCTCGATCGTTTATATCGCACGCGAGCTAAACACACATTTCCAAGTGCTTGATGTCCAGGGAAAGCAGATGCAGGGGCAGAGCATGTGCGCGTGTCAGCGATTTGAAAAAGATGCATACCTGGAGGACCACGTGATGCCCCGTCAGGGGCATGATGCAATGTTGAAAGTCCTAGTGTGCGCTGTTGCGGTATACGTATACACCCTTAAAGACACCCTTAAAGCCCAGGCACGAAACTGTCTGTCTGGGAGTCGAAGCTTCGTAGCAGGACTCGAAGTACCAAAGCCGAAGCTGTACCGCAATCTCACTTCGGGACAACGCTCCACCTTGGACAAGGTCTGGCGCACTGAATGGCAGTTTCTGGGGACTGTTCCGTACCCTTGGATGCATGTGAAAGGCTCATCAGGGCCATGATCGCGATTTTGCTTGATCTAGGATGGTCCGTCCCGCGGCTTTCTTGTTGGCTGGATGACCTTGGGGAAGAGTTTCCGTGTGTTGGGAGTGATCCCTACAGTGTTTGTTGTCTGTGGCAGCGGATGGAGCAAACCATCTGCAGACAACAGGCCGAGCAACTTGCTGAAAGCTTGAAGACCGTTAGGTTGAAAGAGGGCTTTGATGTTAGTGTTGCAAAGAAAATGCGTGCCAGGATTTGCAAGCATGCGCCTGATGAAGTGGGTTTGTTTGATTCCGCGGCACAAGGTACCCTGCATGGCCTAGCCCATGCCACGCAGGAATGTGCTTGCGGAGCAATACATCAGGATCCGGACGACATGTTTCATCATTGGTTGTGGGAGTGTCCGCTTGTCTTGAAAGCACTGGGACATCCAGCGCCGGATTGGTATTTGCATCACCGAAAACCCGAGCAATGGTGTTTCTGGCATTTCGGTGTAGTCCCGCTTGAATGGACTAGCTTGCCACCCTTGCTTGAAGAAGTTGAATGTAGTGGCATTTTTGCTGAAGCATGGCCGGTTGAGCTTGAGCCGGGTGTTATTCTTGCAACTGACGGCAGCGGGGGTCCTTTCACTTCTAATCCGCGGAAACGGCAATGTGCTTGTGCTGTGGTTGCGGTTGTATGTCGAGACGATGAGTTCGTTGAAGTTGGGAGCTTGGTTGCCAATGTTGCGGGTGGATGTGCGCAGCAGACTGTACCTCGGGCTGAAGTTTTGCTCTTCAACTTGCATTGGAGGCGACAACGTCCCGGCACGGTCTGACCATTGCTGTTGACGCCAAGTATGTTGTCCAGCGATTTCGTGCACATGATAGCTTTGTCCCTTTGAACTGCAGGAATGCCGATGTTTGGGGTCGCATCCATGTACGGCGATCACAACATGAGCATGTGCAGCCTTAGTAAAATCAAGAGCCACCTCAGTAGGGTTTGGGACGGACAACTTATTGCAGTGGTTTGGAAACCAAAGGGCTGATGCCTATGCTACTGCCAGGGTTGTCGTGCTGGCACAAAATGCGGCACCCCATTATGTTTACATAGATTGGCATGACCGTAGGACGGAGGCTGTATGCGATTGGCTTTGGAAAGCCACGAAATTCCATTTGCAAAACAAGCAGCAGCTTGTGGGAAAACCTTGTGGGCCTAGAAAGGCTACTCGGGCAGAGTTGGTGAGGGATTCGCAGATGCTCTCCCCGACCCATTTCTGGACTCATGATGCTGAAGGGGATGGCCAGTGTTTCTGGTGTAAGCTGCGATTGAAGAGGCTGGACTCCTGCGCAGCCCTCCGGGCCAAGCTTGAAATGCCTTGTGTTTGCTCGGGCGGGTGTGCTGATCAGCTTAGGCGTGCATCGCAGTCATTCTTTCCAGATTCGGGGTCAGCAATTGTTTTGTGAGCAGTGCCGTAGGCAGAGACCTGTTCACCGCCTGGAGGTTTTCAGAAGATGTTGCCCTAAAGAGGGCAGGCACCGGTAACTGTTGGTGTAGTCTTCAGTTGTCTTTGGAAAAAAAAAGGTACCAAAACCGACAAGAAACGTTGCCAGAGTCTTGGGTTTTGGGCTCGGCAGGTAGAATAATAGGGGGCCCTCAATACTTACCAACATATTGTAGGGGTTCCTTAGTATGGTTATAGTATAATATACCTCCAAACCGTATTCTAATTATTAAGGCCCCTATATTTGGACGTTTGTTGAGAGCCAGATTTGAAATCCGCAGCCCTGAACTGAGGAGTACAGCCCTGGCCGCTGTGAAATTTGGACCCGCGCTGCCGGCATCGAAGCATCCATCACTCTCAGTGGCCTCTCGTCTCCGCTCAAACATGTTGAGCCAGAGGTTTCAACAACTTTGAGTTATAGTTTGTTTGGTGCGTGAGTTTGTGGTTATCGAACCTCTTGGCTGTGTGTAGGCATATATATATATATAACACATCAAATACACTCTACACTTCCAGTTTGTGGCTAAATTATAATCTGGTGATGGTCATAATTAACGGTGGTAATGTTGAATTCTGAAGCTGAAGACGCATCGCCCCAAAGCACCGGGTTGCAGCCCTACACTGTTTGTTGCCTGAGCCAGGGCATTCGTGTTGACGTTTCAAGGCTTCAGGTTGGAAACTACGAACTGCGATGTTATGCGATGATACTTGAAGCATGCGGGTGCAACATTCATGGGGCCAACCGTGCCGGGAAGTCTTCACATACGGCATAAGTCCTTTAGGCAGTCTTCGGTGTCGGGGATTTAGGTCATTGGGGCTTGGGGGTAATTAAGGACAACTTTTCAACTGACATGCCTGATCCCTTCCAAGAAAGTTCGCACCCCCAGGTTTCAATTGCTGGCGTCGAACGGAGGTCGCTTGTGCTTCATGTTCTGGTCAAACTGTCCTGTGTCGCAGTTTGGGATTTGGGGTTTTGGTGTTCGGGCTTGGGGTTGCTTTGATCCTTGTAGTCGAGTAGGTACTTTTTAACCTTCTTTAGGTATTATAGGCCCTAGATAATCTCTATATAACCAAAAAGGTTAACCTGACCTTTAGTTCCCGTGATACCCGACAAGTAGGTGATTGATCGTACTTTGCTGCAGCTTGACGCCTTTGACTTCAGAGCCTGCGTTTTGTCTGGCTAGGCCCTTTAGGGACCCCGACTGCTGCGATCTCCCCCGGATCCAGGGGTTAGCATGACTGTGATCATGATCATTGTTATTTCAACTATTACTAGTACAATTAATTACCATTACCATTTTTATTTCTATCTCTTCGTTTTTGGTTTCTGTTCTGTCGACAAAGCCACCAGGTGTTACTAGGTTGTTCAAGTTCCGGTTGAACCCCAAACCCTAAACGGTGCCGCGGAGAAAGGGCCGGTGAACTTGAAAATGCCCTGAACTGGGAGGAGCCTGGCGTGCGCTCTTGCACTGCATCGAATGGTGAGGGAGGTCGGGCCCTGGTCGCAGCAGATGGGTAGCCGGGTAGATGAAGTGGCTTACAGGGCCCATTGTAGGACCATAGTAGTATAGTATTTTAGTATTGTAGTATATTATATGGTATTGTATGACAGTACAACAAGATTTATTCGGGTATTTTAGCAAACTGCCTTATGCTGTTACAGCTTGCAGTCTCAAGAAAGCATACTCCTCGTTCGGCATGCTGGTTGCGAAGTCGGCTGCGAGCTCACATTGCAATCACTAGAGCGGCAGTTTTGTTTTATCACATCCTTTTGCCATCTGGTCAGGGGTCCTTCCCTGGAGATGGGCCGTGAACGCCTAAACGCCCAAAACTCCCTACGCCGTAGTCGAGCCTCCATGAAGTCAGAAGCATCTTTTTTTCACTTAGCCGATTGCTTTAATACTGCTTCCCCGGCAGGTGCCACCGATGCAGTCTGTGCCGAAACCTGCAGCTATCTGGATGCTGAACAGTCCCTGGGTTTCGGCATCTGGTACTTTCTTCCAAGTCGTTTGTGGAATGCTATTAAGAAGGACTCATAGTAGATATGTCTGAAGAACACACGGACTAAGGATTTGAATTGCAGTACACCCTAACACTATTTTAGCACCCCAAGGCCGATCATAGCACTTAAAAAGTTCAGTGCTATATACTATGTCATAGTCTTATACGTTTTTGAGTTGCAATATAGTATATTAATAACCACTGAGGCAAAACAATGTCTATTATCGATCTGCTCTATGTTCGTCTGCTCCTGAGCACTGAGGTGGCCCTGTGGTGGAGGTGGTCCCTGCCTGTGCAGCGGAGGAGCCACCATTCTGCCCACGGCTGCGCCCACGACGACTATGCGAAGCACCACTGCTGCCGCAACGACTGCCACGATGTCGACCACCAGCAGCACCACCATCAGGGCCACAACCAGCGCCAGGACCATCGGATCAATCTTACAAGAGTATCTGGCCGGGCCGTTTCGTACCGTATTCACGGAGCTGCAGTTGGGAGTAGTTTTTACTGCACAAACCCTGCTTGGTCCTTCCCCAAGTGGAAATCTCCAAGCCTTTAACCCCTTCATCCTTCCCCAAGTCTTTCACTCGGGCTTACAGGCCTTTGACCACCACCCTGATCAGGACCACCACTGCGGCTGGCACCACCCTCTCCACACCCTCCACCACGTTGGATAGGTCCATCCAGGCTCTGGAGAGCTCCAATTCTGACGGTGTGCCTGAGCTGCATTGATCGGAAGTACCCTAGTGAGAGAACTCGTAGAAGCAGAATCCCAGCAGCACAAGCAGAAGCAAGGGCGAAATGCCAACGATGAGCAACTGAAAGTGTACTGCCAGTTACCCTGATCAATCGGATTGTTGTCGTAACACCAGGTGAGCCATATTTGGTCGTCTAACCGGTAACAACAAATGCGAATCACGCTGCTCCTCACGGCAGACAGGGAGTGTCGCAGTTTCAATGCTAGCCACCATATGAAATATGGTAGTTGATCTAAAGCTCCTTGAGCCATAGTTTATATGAAAGGCCAACTGCATAGCCAAATATGCCTTCGCGAAAGTTCCGCGATGGTGCCGCTAAAGTTACTTACATGTTTGCGAAAGTTATCCGTTGAGCCTACTTGCCGTACTAGTACATTTTGCTACTACTGCTACGATTAGAGACTGGTACGCCGTGGCGGCGCGTATTTTCGAGGAATTCAGTGTTTTTCCTCGAGTTTTTTACTATAGAAATGGCTTCATCATACTCCCCAGAATACACTAGCAAACATTTGCATGACGTCTTAACGCAGTATTATTCTCAACAGCTGAACTGACGCCCGCACAAGCAGCACGCTGAGGATCCGACCTTGGCGGAGATAACTACTTAGTAACTACTTTAATCCTGTTATTCTCATAGCCCACCAAGGGCGCGGAGACAGCAATTCTCAGTTTGCACAGAGTTATCAGCTGCTTCGCTCACTCTTCTTCTTCTTTGGTCACCCCTCGGACTTGTCGCAGCAAGAGACAGTCGACTAGAAGTCAAAATTTGTACACGTATGTCAGGCTTCTTTCTTCGATGAAGCAGACTGGCATGTTGTCGGATAGAGCTTCCTACTTCGAGGACGCTGGACGCTTCGCCATGCAGGCTGCTGGCCTCCGCAAGCAAACCTTTGCAGTTGGACGACGGAAAACTTTCGAGGCGAATGATTTGCTGCAACTGTACGGCTGAGAACGGCGGCGCTTACGGCCTGAACTGAATGGGCTGAGGTGACTCACACTGTTCTTGCGGATCAACTCGTTATGCTTCTGCACGTAGAAGAGAACATAGAAGAAATGCGTCTGCGGAGACATGGTATTGAATGTTCTGGCATAATTGCGAAACCAAGCGAAGGTTTGCTCAGCCACAGAGGTATTCACCTCTCTCAATCTCTTGTCCAACTTTTTGTGCACCAAGGGCGAGCACGGACAAGTTGTACCATGACCATGTGCGTGGAACTTATCGACGCAGAAATACTTAATGTCCCGGAGCATGTCCGACCTTCGCACTGCTTGCAAAGCGCAGCACATGCGGTCATAGATGATACAATCCAAGACAGGAAGAATTTCAGCCGCATCTTCAAGCATCCTAACTGCCAGGTCATTGTTCTCAGGGTGGATCATCTCCTGCACACCAACGATGAGGCCGGACTCTGGATGAATAGCCATAAACCACCCATTTGTGCGCTTTTTGACTGTGCCGTCCTTCCGTGGCCGTCCGCCATGGGCAGGAGTAATAGTAGAACACCTGGATGAAACCTTTTCATGGCCATCGATCACGAGCTCGTACATAGACTTACTCTCCTTAACAGTAATCTCATTGGATTGGAACCACTTGTGATATTCCTGCACGAAGTTGTCAGCAAGCGGCTTCTCCAAACAGATCGACAGGAGTTTCTTGTCGGTGTCCTGGTCCGACAAGTCGCACCACATGAGCTCGCCGACCTGTAGGACATTGAGATACAACTGTGCGGTAGAGTATTCTAGCCGCCATCGAGCATGCTCATTTTCGTCTTTCCACATGACTTCCTTTTGCGCAAAGTTGATAGCATGGACACTGATATGCCCACGAAACTGCAGCATGCCATGATAATCCAGGAAAGATCGAGTGAAGACCGTCTTGGGATTCACGAAAACAAATTCCAGATCACTTGCATGAGAGCTGTTGATCTTGTTGCCGTCCACCCAACGGTAGTTGTAGTGGTGCAATGTTGCACAATTGCGATTGGAGCATTTCTTTGTCAAATGTTCCACATGATGTACCCCGTCGAGTGCATATAAGCGTGCTTCGATCACACGCTCTTTCCGAATAGAGGCACCACACTCCAAGCACGTCTGCAGGGGTGAGGATAGCACCAGTCTATCTGGACAGTGTACATCCACTTTCATTGTGATTGAGGCTTGCGACGCAGGTCGTTTGCAAGGTCCCGATCCACGAAGGTCATAGGCTGCGTGATGATCCAGAGCAACATCGTGGGTAAGCGTCTGAAGACGAAACCAAGACAGATTCTCCATGGAGGACACAATCTGAGACAGGATCTGGAAGGTGGTGTGCAAATGACGCCCGCTAGACTCAGAATCCACGACACATACTGTCGAGTCGCCCAGGAATCGGATGCCACTCCAATGTCCACCACCTGGAGCTGCTTGATGGACAATGAGGTTACCGTTGAGGGTATTCACCTCGCTCAGATCCACTTCCTCCATGTAGATCATGCGGTATGCGTCTTGCGGAGCGCGCTGCGAACTGTACCTCATGTGCTCGTTGAATTCCCTAGCGGAGATATCACCTTCATCTTCCGTAACCTCCAAGAGGTCAGTGTCGCAGTCAGGCTGGAGCACAGCAATCACGTAGTGCAAGCAAGACGAGGTTGGCCCTTGCAAGCTAGCCCGGCAGATACTCCAAAGTCCAAGATCCTTGCGAATCAACAGCCTTGCTATGCTTGACAGCTCCGTGCCGGAAGGCCACGACTTGATGGCCATGGGAATCACACTCGCTTCACATGCCCGACACGCTTCGACGACATCCAACTCTGCAGCAAGACTGTCGCATTCAACATAGCACCCATCGAAGAGCAGCATTTGCACAGAGTCTCCCATGTGCTCTGACATGATGTGCATGAGCTTCGCCTCCTCAAAAGACAGGAGAGCTGAGAGCCGACTGAACTCTGGATTAGGACGATCTTCATAAAGATCAGCGAATACTCTGGCAGTCGGCATCTTCAGTAACAGCATAGCGGCACGCTGTACCTCGTCACAAAGCTTGAGCAAATATGGGATTTCAACGGAAGGCCGGCCACCGTAGAAAATGCGAATAAGCTCTACCTTCGCTTCCTCAACGGTACACTCCGAATACTGTGCCAGAGATTCTCTCCACTGTTTGTAGAACTGCACGACCTTGTTCAGCATGGGGAACTTGTCCTCATCCCAAAGTGCAGATTCGCGCAGCTTCGAAACTAATAGACGAGGATGGCACGAAGGAGCGTCGACTTCGGCGCAGTGAGAGCCGAAGGCAATGAACCTTGCTTCACGCGTGAGCTTTTGACCAGAAGGTCCTCGCGACAACAAGCGTCCATAATGAGGTCGTCTGTAGTAGGCGATGTCAATGCTGGAGAAGTCTCCATTAACCAATCCGTCTCGACGATGCCGAGCAATGTAAGCTTCCAGGAGATCTGGACGACGATCATTGCCAGCTTGCGCGTAGGCGATGAGCGCAGTCAAATTCACTTTCTCCTGCAAGCGGAGTTCACTATTACGCCCGAGCGCACTGAGATCTTCGACGATAGTTTTGTTTTGTCGGATAATTTGTGCGTCATGGTGGAAGGCTGCCCCTGTCCACTTCTCCTGCGTGTGCAGCAAGTCAAAGGGATCGCCCCATTCCGTCCAGGACCCGTACTTGTCGATGCCGCCGTGATTGTCCATGGCCAACTGTAGTTTTGTCCAATCCAGAAGGAGCTTGTGGAAACAACCATGATCCACTTGCTTCAAGAGGATCACGTCAGCGTTGTCCGCGGCCTCGATAAGATAAGAAAGTTTAGTCCGCTTTCCTTTCGACGAGTATATGGCTCCTGGCAAAGCCTCAATCTTGTGGATGAGGTACTCCTTCAACACTCTTTTCCAGGGCATCTGCGAATGAGCAGCAATGACTAGTCTATTGAACTCATTCACATCATCCGTCTCGTCTCCAGGAGGCGGAGCATTGCCGCCCGCAAGGCGTGAAGCTAGCCACTTGGTATCACGAACAAGATCGGCATGAACACCGGCGAGGTCGTTGATCATTCTCAAAGACTCTGCTAACGACGTTTCCTGGAAGAACGGAATGCAGTATTCCCGTAGGAACAGGGCGGCCGTTATCTCATGTGATAGGAAAGCAGATAGTTCGTCCTGTGGAATCAACAGGAAGACGCCGTTGTCTGTGTCCACCTCATTGACATCACTGACGAGTTTCCCCTTCCCCATGCGAAGACACACGATACGTCTCTCCAGCTGCTGGCAGCATTTGTTGCGATCGCGAGCTTCCTCAATTGTGGGTATGTTGTCATAATTTAACTCCTGCACCTTCAAGCTCTCACCAAATTTGCGCTTAGTGGTGAAGCCGTAGTTGACCCGACAGTCGATGTCTTCGTCAACTACGAATCGCTTCCATAGGTCGGCATGGAAGGAAGACTTATGATCCATCTCTTGGATGCGAACATTGGCCATGTTCCATGCCAACTCCGCAGATTTGCGGAATTCAGATCGGTCCAAGAAGACCCCACAATCCAATGTGGAGGAAGCAAGGTCCCCGAACAAGGTGCGATCCAATATTGCATTCCTTTACCATCGCCACCTTTGCCGATCTGGAAGATCATTTTGGAAGTGCATACTCGCTTGAAGGCTGCGTGGAGGAAGCACAACTTGATTTGGAATCCATGTTCGTTCTTGTAATACAGAGACTCGAGGAAGAGACGAAGCCTGATACGGAAGTTGTTGATATCAATGTTGGGGTTCTGTGCGATCACATGTTCATACAGGTAGCGGTAGTTCAGTTTCAAGTAGGAATTCCGATCACGTGCTTTCGGAGCCACATCCCAATTCTCGTCGAGGTACACGTCCGTGAAACAGACGCCTGTCGATCTAGGCATAGGTGTATCCCACTCCAAGAGAAACAACTTTGTTAGAGGCTTTGAGGAGATTTCGCTTTCCCAGGTCTTCCGATATTGAGCGAGCATATCGGCGACACGGCGAGACCATTTGGCATGCCACGCCTTGTTTCCTGTAGCTTTGCGAAGATGATCACTGTTAGCCTTGGCGACGCCACATAGCTCTTTAATCACATCCACGGACTGTTGAAGAAGATGTCGAATCACATTGAGCACTTCGGCGCCGGCGGCTTCCCAACTCCATTGGGACTCTCGCTCTGCCGCCGCCAAGTCCAGAGAGACTTGAACAAACAAGCCCTCCAAGGCCATCAGCAAATCCCATGCATCGATGGACAAGTTCTCACAGCGAACCCAAGCACCGTCCTCGTACCGAAAAGCTTGTCGACAATGAGCCCTCCAGTTATGGCCATCAATCAACATAGCCAACATAAGCTTCTGTTTGTTAGACATGCAATAGTTTGCGGCATCCATGTCACAGATGTAGTTGGCAATGGACACGAGTTTGCAGGTCTCCGGTGCGAAGTCCGGAAAGGAGTTACGACCCCACTGCATGTAGTGCTCGTACATGGCTGGCATTGTGATCGCGTTCGGGTTGACGGGTGCCGGCGCCAAGATATGTGGGGCAGGAGGGTCGATCTCCAAATCAGAGAAGGCGCGAAACCTCATCAGGACACAAAGTAAGAAGTACACACATATATGCTCGGACCTGCATAACATTGCATGGGATATCTGCGTCTGAGACCCCAACAGATTTGCACCTCTGAGACGTTTCGCTGGACGAGGTGAAGGAGAAGACCCCGCCATGTGAGGATACTCCTCCTGCATGAGATGTTCCAACTGACTCTCCAAAGAATTGGACATGTCAGCACTGACGACAAGGGACGCGCGAATGAAGTTGTAGCTTGAAAGCTCGAGAAATGCTGAGGCATTAACAGACAACAAGGATGGAATGTCCATGCATAGGCTACGATACTACACGGACATGCCAGGTCGTTGGTATGCGACAAGAGACTGAGCTGAGTCGAAGACAAATAGACGGATGATCAGGAAGAAGATGGATGACATTCCAGTAGCAAGAAAAGCATGATGCAGAAGGGCATCCTTCGTGAAGAATTACCTTCCTGTGAGAAAAAGACGTGCATATGTACAATGCCGTATTAGAGCCTTCCTATTGCTGCTGTACATCCTCTTCCTCATCGTGAGCCCTGTACCTTGTCTCTATTGTTCCCTCAGTTCCTATTCTCTTGTTTCGTGTCTGTCCCCTTCGCCCCTTGTCCCCTTTGTCCCCCTTTGTCCCCCTCTGTCCCCCTTTGTCCCCCTTTGTCCCCCTTTGTCCCCCTTTGTCCCCTTTGTCCTCTTCTGTTCCCCGTCTGTCCCCCTTTGTCCCTCTCTGTCCCCTGTCCTTGGCTTCTGTCTCTCCTCGGCTTTGTAAACTAGAA
>CAJNDT010001772.1:0-43257 GCA_905221615.1 Symbiodinium sp. CCMP2592
TCCGAGTAGTACCAATAACCATTTGGTATTGGACCTTCTAGGCTTCACTTCCACCGGGAAGTATCTCCCTAAGTCAGGTACGTCGTTCAGTGCGACGGATACTGCTCTAGGAGCCAAGAAGCCTTATACTAGGATACCGGAAGGTCGCTGTCCAGCCTGTGCCGGACAGAAAAGGGCTCACACGTACCTCAAGGGTTGCGACAAAGCACCTGAGGGAGCAGCTGATCCACCACCGAAGAGGATTTCAGGTAAAAAGAAGCCTCTTCCATCTGATCCGGCAGAATCATCTTCCAAGAAACTTGATCCACCAGAACCATCTGGTGATGCTCCTGAGCCTTCCGGACCATCGGAACCATCATCAGGCTCTAGGGACAAACCTGCAGAATCCTCTGCACCACATGAACCTCCAGAAGAAGAAAGACTCGAGGTCCCACCTGCGAAGATAAAGACTCCAAAGGGTCTTAAAAACCTTCTGAAGAAATCCCGCAAATATGCGGTTAAACCTCCTGTTGAAGAGAAGTCTAAGGTCCCAGGAGCTGATGACGGGACGGAGGTAAGACCACTTGAGTCAAGAGAATACCCGGCTCCTGGTACAGACTCACCTACAGGTGAAGATATTGTCGCGGAACCATCGCCATCTCTTCCCATTGCTCTTCGCAGGATTCATGAGAAGCTTAAGGACCCTGTAGAACTCTATAAGCTTCACCTTAAGCACCGTCATATGAGTACGGATCAGTTCAAGCGACGCACAAAAGCCTTACAGATCCCAAAGGAGATATACGAGCTATATGACCAACTGGTCAAAAAGTGTTCAGCCTGCCAGGAACATGTGAGAGCTCCTTCGAGAGCGAAGATTTCTGGTTTAAGATCAGAGACTTTCGTTGATCTCACCTTCGTAGATCACGGTGAGCTTCCAATTCCCGGCAAGGATAGTCGCTTAGTATTCCTTATTCTCTATGATGGAGCAACAAACTTGTTGACTGCCGAAGTAGTCCAGTATAAAGAAGAACATACTACAATGTCGATTATGAATGACTACTTTGAGAAATTTCAGATCAACCCAAAGGTTGTAGTTGGAGATCAAGCATTCCTGACTCCAAAAATGGAGGCTTATTACAATCGGCAGAATATCAAGCCTGTGGCAACAGGACCTGGAACACCATGGCCCAACAGGGCCGAAGCTGCTGTAAGATTGCTGAAGCATCAGATTAAGCTCATACTTCAGATCCTGAGGGATGGTGACCCGCAGTATAACGGAATCACCATGAAGTATGGCAACCTCGTTCGCCAAGCATGTTTGGCAAGAAACTCTTCGATTACCTACGGAGGAGTTACTCCTTTAGAAATGGCCTTTGGAAGTCGTCCTCGAGATGTTATAACACCAGAGAACGCTGATCCCAATCAGTTGACAGGTAATCCAACTGATACGGAAGTCACTGCGAGAGCCATTAAGGAGCTTGCCAACAGGGCTTACCAAGAGGCACGCCAATCTGATGATCTGCGTAGAGATCTTGCAGCCAGACTGTCAATGACCCAAGGACCTTTCTCTTGGGGAGATAAGGTTTTCTACTGGTCAGAAGATAAGTCTAAGATTGGATCCACTGGGTCCAAACATGGATCTTGGCTAAAAGGAAAGGTGATCTCCGAACTCGGAGGATCCATGGTAGGTTTGGATCTTGGAACACGCATCGTCCGCGTTAATATCTCAAAACTGAGGAAAAATTATGACATAACATCTGATGTGGAGATTCCTCTCGCGCCTGATGAGGAAACTCTGACGTCAGAAGGTTCTGACCACGCAAGTTGCATGGTCACCTTCGATGCTCCCCTGCAGTCGACAGACCTAACGGTTCCACATCAAGAGTGTCACTGGCAGGTCACCAGCACTGGGAAAATTGACTTCCTAGAACTCTACGGCGGATCTCCCCGCATGAGTCACAAAGCTGCCCTGTCAGGTCTGCGAGTAGGTCAGCCAGTCGATTTGCGTAGCGGTCTAGATCTTGAGCAACCGCACGGTCGCTCCAATCTTCTTAGGATCATCAAGGAACAAGAACCTACTATTATTGTTATGTCACCGGACCATTCTCAGTGGTCTAGCTGGTACTCACAGTGGAAGAAAGGCTCTGCCAAGAGACTTTCTGTTTTAAAATACTGTGAATCGGTCGCAGACCACCAAATGAAGCTCGGACGTTACTTTGTTCTTGAGAACCCATACTACAGCAGGCTCTGGTCTTCACCAGAAGCAAAACGCCTGTTTTCCAACCGCAAGATCAGCTATGAGGTCTGTAACCTACCAGCCTATGGCATGAAAGATCCAAAAGGATACTATGAATCGAAATCCTCGATTTTCATGCACAACCTGCCACCGCAGGTTCTAACTCCTCTCCAGAGGCATTCTGCCAAAACGAAATCTCCAACATCTCCACCAGGAGACGAAAAGGGTATTCAAGCCTACGGTCTTAAAACGAAACTCGCACAAGTGTATCCTTATGAATTCTGTGAGACCTTTGCCTCGTGTTTGGCAAGATTCCTGAAGCGAGATGCGTATGCATCTCATCTGTCCTTGGTCACAGACATACTAGAATACTCTGGAGATGAATGCCTCCAGGGACTTTCGGAACTTCTTGATCAGGAGTATTCACTTTTGACGACAAATCCTCTCAAGTATTCGAAACTCCTGCAAGATCCGAAAATCAGATCACTTGTTGCTAGAGTAAATTCTTTATCGAGTAAAACTGAATTACCATTGCATCATTCCAAACCATCACCGTCCCTTGATGCCTTGGTGTCAGCCATTACTCGCCTTAGATCAAGACTCTTACCAGGGTCTGGTTTCGAACAGTGTACTCTATACAGAGGTACATTTGGAACAGTCAAAGCACTCACCAGTGTAACTGATGGCGTTCTTGTCTTTTGGAACAAGAAGAAGCCCAATTCGACTATGACGTGTTGCTTGCCGCACCAGTTTTCCTGGAACAAGGTACACCCATCAACCTTCTCGGGGGTGCTATTCCAGATGACAGGCGGCAAGACTTCACCGTCCGTGCGAACACCGCCGGATGTAATCATGTCGGACGAAGAGGTTTCGCCGTCAGACCCGTCAGAACCAATGAGCACTAATCGCTCACGGATCACATCTGACGATGTCTCTATGCCGAAACCAGATCAGCCGATGCCTCCCGGCACACCGCCGTCGCGTCCTCCTCCTCCCATACCTCCACCGCGACTACCGGCAGTTTCCTCCGATGAGCCCGTGGCTCCTGCTCGGGCTAAGCCTCGCGTGCATCCGCCTCCTCGTGTTCCGTCTCCTCGGCGGCTGGGGGGTGATGTGTCGCCAAGGTCTTCATCGGAAAGGAAAGTTTCGCCGCACAAACAGAAATCACCTTCACAGGTGCCGACACCAAAACCTAAACCGAAGGCACATCCACAGGGACCCATTCTTCCGTTACAACAAGATGAAGAAGACACTGAAGAAGAACTGGTCCCAGACGACCCCGGACAACCGTCCGCTCCTCCTCCCACTTCTGGTTCACCAGAACCGGAGAGCGATGCCGAGTCAGAAAACACAAGGTATTACTCTGATGAGGAAGGTGACTTGGTCGTAGATGAGAAGGACTGGGTCCTTCTCACAGAAGAACAGAAACTGTGCAGTAACACAGGTTCTTTCTCCATGCCTCGGTACATGCATGGCGGACCTGTAGACATCAGAGAGGTAACATCAAGAGTGAGGTCAGACCGAACACGGTACAAACCCGCCAAAAGGTTCCGATCCGACATTCGTGAAGAGTACGATCTTCTCACGGAAGAGGACAAGGCCTCATCCCTAAGTTCCCCCAGGAACTCAGCGAATCTAACCCAGAAGGCACAACGGAAGGAGGCAACCGCCAAGGAAAAGCGTGAGATGAAGAAACAGTTTGATGAAGCGAAAGCAGCAGAATATCAGAGCTGGCTAGACAATGATGTCTTTGAGCTCGTCTATACACGGAAACTCGGAAACATCCGAAATTATGTCACTGGTCGATGGGTCCTGACTCTAAAAAGAGACAAGGACGGAAACTTCCTTAAGTGCAAGGCCCGATGGGTCCTGAGAGGTTCCCAGGATCGACAGAAGGACATTCAGCAAACTGATAGTCCTGCTGCGAGTCGCCCAGGTTTCCGCTTAGCGATTCAACTAGCAGCTAACAAGCTGTGGAATCTGACACACATCGACCTAAAGACTGCTTTTCTGCAGGGTGAAGCCTATGATGAGTCGAGAGACATAATCTGTCAGATTCCTCCTGAAGCCGGTTATCCTCCCTACATTGCAGCGAGGATGAAGAAACCCGCTTATGGACTTAACGATGCACCTCGAAGATGGTGGAACATCGTTGATAAGTCACTCCTGTCTTATGGCCTGGTGCCAACCCGTGCGGATCGCTGTACATATGTTCTGTATGGTAAGAAGTCTGCAACAGCAGATGCTGAGCTCAAGAAGTCTCGGCCAAAGACCATGGAATCAGCGATTGACTATCTCCTAGATCCCATAGCAGGCAACAATGCCAAGGGTAGACAGGTACATGGAGTAGTCTGTTTGCATGTAGATTACCTGTGCATGGCCGGTGATGACACCTTTCGTAAGGCCGTGATTGAATCGATCAAAAAGGAGTTTGCAGTAGGTTCTGAAGACACGAATGATATCATGGTTGTAGGACAGAGATTAGTCTGGAAGGATGCTACAGCATCAGTGCCAGCACATATCTCAGTAAATCAGAACCTAGCTGTTGAAGCTCTAGAAGAAATTGTTTTTGACAAGAAGCTCAACAATGAGCAACAATGCGCACCACAGCAGCACACTGCTTATAGAAGTGTTTTAGGACAGATCAACTGGCTACAAAGCCGGACTCAAGCTCACATCTGTTATCGCTTCAGTCGGTGTGCGAGCAAGGCTGCCAAGCCTACTATCGGTGATATCCGAGAATTGAACAAGCTTGTTAGGATTTTGAAGTCTACCGAAGTAGAATTGCGTTTTGGCCGCTGAAAGGAAATCTCAGAATCCTCGGTTACCCTGATGCTTCCTACAGGAACAATGATGACAAATCATCTCAGAGAGCACATGTTATTTTCCTTGCTGAAGATCGAAATCCGAAGCTAAAAGGAATGAAACAATCACACACTGTTCTTCCAATAAGAAAAAAAAAAAAAAAAAAAAAAAAAAAAAAAAAAAAAAAAAAAAAAAAAAAAAAAAAAAAAAAAGAAAAAAAAAAAAAACACAAAAAAAAAAAAAAAAAAAAAAAAAAAAAAAAAAAAAAAAAAAAAAAAAAAAAAAAAAAAAAAAAAAAAATAAAAAGAAAAAAAAAAAAATAAAAAAAAAAAAAAAAAAAACGATTTCTCTGAATCCTCTATCAAGGAAACATCCTCGAGAGGTAGCCTGGTGGACTATGAGTCTCACAAGATTACGACAACCACAAGGTCCACAACAGTGGCAGAGCTTAACGCACTGATGCGTTGCTTTGGTACCTGCCTGTTCCTCAAGGGACTTTGGGCAGATCTCTCATCAGAGACCGTACCTATACATATCAGAACAGATGCGAACAATCTTGTGACAACAGCAGGCACGACACACCTTCCAGAGCAGAAGGAAACTCACCATCTGATACAGATGCTTCGTAAGGAATCCAACTCTGGATCTTTAGATGACCTAGCTCATGTAAGCTCGAAGTACTGCCTAGCTGATGCATTAACAAAGCATTCGGCGCAACCTGATGAGCTTATCAAGGCTCTGGAAACAGGAAATTTACCAGAAACAGACATTCATCCACCCTTCCGTGAACTTCTTCAACATAAAGCTTTCACTGTTCGGTGGATCATAGACAACCTTAAGAATGCCGCTACAGCGGTAGCCTTCCTTGGAATTGATGTCTCAACAGAGATTTACCGATTATTTTACTGCCAAGGAACATGGTGGTAGTCTTGTTTGCTGGTAGCACAACCATGTGCTGGATTTTCTATTTAGACTGTTTTCCGTCTAAAAGAAAATTTGTGTCTGCAGGCTGCGTTTTCATCAAGATCGGACATGTTCATGAGAACTATATGTTCTGTATCATCCGCAGCCGCTTTCAGCCTCGAGCCTCACAGCAATCAGCCTTTTGAGCTAACCAAGCATTCCTGATCCTGTTTGGTCATCGTGCCGTAATGAGCACACGATCAAACTTCCGTAGCCGTGATGGACACGCCCTACCCAGGGCAGTACAGGCGTACCATGAGCGACATCCACACATGGATAGCTCGTACCCCGAGTCTCGTCGGGAAGCATCACGTCGACACACCGAACACGGTGGACACCGATTTCACAAACGTGAGAAAAATCACGAGCCTCCATACATTTACATGGGTCACCAACAGGTGTTCAATCCGCATCCAAGAGATCTTGCTGAACTGATCTCACGATGTGGCCATGCGAGTCGAGCAAGGCTCACTCCAATCTCCAGACATGGAGTCAGGCTCTACGAAGGAGTCCTTCAAGGACCATGGGACAACAGTCCCCTTTTATACTGGGATAACAACGTGGGTAATCACGCTCGTGATCCACGCCAGTTTTGTACGATGCTTGCACATCACCTTCAGACTGGCCTCCCACAGGAGGTAAAACAATGTGTGAGTCTTGATGCATCTGGAGAATATGACTATTCCTCCTCAGTGCCAAGACTGGTAGAGGTAACAGGTCTCTCACCAGAGATGTGCTTCCACATTCTTTCCAAGACCAACAGAGTCGGAAGGTGGTTGGCACACTCAACAAGACACCTTCAGAACGATCGCCCTGATCTCTTTACTGGCCAACACAATTATCTTCTGGACATGTTCAAGTTGGCCGATTCACAGCTCGCACAGTATACACCGCAAGAGATCGCGCTTGGTGTCCTCCTCAACACTAAGTCCAGGTTCGTGGTCACTATGGTTTATAACCAAGATGGCAAGGCCGAAACCACAGATGCCGCCGTTACCATCCCACCGGATGCAAATGTGCTGACCATGACCAAAGTTTTCCTCTCGGCAGTGGGAGGACACGGTTCACGACGAACTCTACCAAGAGTTGAAGAACCAGATCCTGAAGAAGAGAGGCCAAGGTCACACATGACCATCTCAGACTTCATGGCAACGGGCAGCAATCCAGTGCAGTCCCGTGCACAGCGTCTCTCCACTAACGCGCCGAGACCCGTAGGCATGGAAGATTTTGTTCGACAGAACAACCCTTGTTACATCATGCATGCCACGGACCTACAGGCATTATCCTCAATCCTGAGGCACGGTCTGGTACCATCAAACCTCCTATCGCAGGTGGTTACATCACCAGGTCTTCAAGCTCTCGTGAATGAAAACAGTCGTTCCAACAGGGACACTGTTCAGTTTTCAACGCTAGACCTGGCGAATCCTAATCCGACCATGTTGCGTGCCAACAAGGCACTGCTTCTAGTATTCGACGCAAATAACGTAGTGAACGAAGTCACAAACATGTGGCAGTCGCAAGCAGGGATGTTTGCTACACCAGAGGTAGTGCATGCCCGTACTCTTAGCGCCGTATTCGCACCCTCTGAACCACTCTGGGTATCATCGCAATACGATGAGCTCAAGAGCATCGGACCATGGTGGGCAGACCACTGCTCCGAACAGATGCCGTCAGCGACTTACGAGTCGAAGAAATGGTGCGCAAATTACGGCCAAGAGATCGAATCGACACTTCGGAAGGTGTCAAAGCGAAATCTGCCTCCAGAGCCTCCCAAGGCTAGATCTTCTCACAAGAAGTCTTTCTCTCTGCCAAATACAGAGGCTGACACAGCTCCAAACCTGGAGCAAACCGCTTCTGCAGGTGAAGTACCTCCGAAAACGGAGACTACTGCAAAGGAGATCCATCCGAGATCCAAGCTCGCCCGGCAGGCCGAGGCAGACAAGGATCCGGACAGTCTTATGGGACAGCTCTGGAACTCCGACGGCACCAGAAGCGCCACTGAAGTTCTTAAGATAACGACAGGTCACAAACCTCCAGAACCTGTTCAGGATACTTCTGCCAACGTAGTTCCTCCCAAGGAAGAATCTTCTGGAACAGAGACGGAACCTGAGGAACCAGATCCTAACCAGGATTGTGACGAAGAATCAGACGTTGAGTCGGCATCAAGCGAAAAGAGCGAAAGAGCTCAAAATCTTCGTCATCCTCAGAACTCCGAGTTGATGTTAATCCGTCTCACAAGACGAACTCTGCACCTGCAGCGTCAGAGGAGAAGAAAGAATCTCCCACGGAAGAGATCACAGAGAAACTTGAGAAGGTCAAACTTGACCAACCAAAGCCTGAAACAGAATATGTTCAGAGTTCAGACGAAGAGCCAAGGAAACCAAAATCTCCTAAAAAGGAGAAGGAAAAATTCCTAGTTCTCTTCGATCCTGAAACAGAAACTTATTATCGAGTCAACAGAAGCAAGCTCAACCTCGAATACGAGGAGCCTGCTGATGAGGAAGACCTCGTAAGAGAACATGAGCGCATCAGCGCTCGAATTCGAGAAAATCGCAAGCACCGAATCTCGAAGTCATCGTCTAACCCGGCTATGCAACAGGAAATGCAAGAGAGAATCTGGGTTAGTCGATGGAATCGAAAAATCCGAAGTCCACTCATGATCAAAGATTCTGAGGCTCCTGACGAAGAGGAGTGGGACAGACCCAGAGAGTCGGCATCTTCCTCCTCTGCACCTCCTACCAAGGAGAGATTTGTAGGAGTACGCAGGACAGCCATGAGCCTTAACCAAAGGATACGGATGTTGCCTCGACCAGACAATCCTCTCTGCGATCTCTGCAAACAGCCTACAGGCTATTTTTGCTATTCCTGTGGTACGATTGTATGTGCAGACTGTCGACTTACCCCACAGGGTAAACAACGGATGTGCGAGTGCGTCTTGCCAATCGATTGCCTCGAGACCTCTAAAGTGTCAGCAGGAATGACCTCAGAAGAGCGTCAGTTTTTATACGAGGCCATCCTCACACATGAGGACGTAGATTTGGCAGTCCAGAAAATCAACATGTATTGCGACCACGCAAGAAATCTGTTCGAGAAGGACCATCCAGGCGTTGATCCATGCAGCCTTGATGATATTAGGAACAATCCTCCGAATACGTATGACAGCTCCACAGAGGCTCCAACCCTGGAGGAATACAAGAGCATTAACAAGAGTCACATCAATATCAAGGACTCTAGAACAAGCCACCCGGCTTCTTTTCTCTCTCTTACTGGCTACGAAGACAAACTGGTGCTCGACGCACATTACGAGATAGTTCGCAATAGGATGGCCGGTGTTAACGAGAAGAGAGAATACATTGAAGGCTCAAACCCAGACAGCGTATCGCTAAACCTAGTGGTATTCAACTGGGGAAATATGGATCGAGCGCCGGTGCCCGCAGGGAATCCCAAAAAGAAGCTCAAACCTGAGAAGGGATTCGATTATCACCCTCTTATTGACATGTGCTTCAACAATTCAGCTCATATTACCCTCGTACTCGAGGCAGGAGCACTTGCGTCAGAGTATTCGATCGCAACCATGCGACAACATGAATACAGGGGGATGCTAATCCATTCTCCTCCCAAGGAGCCTGAGGCACCCTCGATGTATATTGGAGTCAAGGGTGACCCAACAACAGACATCGCTCTCGTCCACCACTTTTACCGTCATCGAACAATGAAGCCTAAGAATGGTGGTCCCAAGAAGCGACTGTGGGCATGCCACGGTGCGGTATGCCGCCTCACCTTTGGGTACCACAGTACCATCCAGGAGGCAAAAGAATGGGTCCACCCATATTCTGGCCAAAGGATGACGAGAGACGAGTTCATGCAGATTATCGGATATGACCCACTCAAGGGCAAAAATCCTGACAAGGATGGACCCACTGATGGCTCTTACCTCTCACCAGAGGCGTGCCTGACACTGTCGAACCTCGACCCCTCGCCGGTTCTCTGTGAATGGAACGGCCATGTCGAGGGTGATGAGCCACCAGAGGAAGACTTTGAGTCATACGCAGAGATCTTCTCACAAGAAGCATCGAACGATCTTGACGAGATGTGGTGTACAAAAGGGCCTTACAAGGTCATCACCATCGCGATCGTCCATTTCAACTCATACATGACTCATAAGGAAGAACAGAGACGCGAACTGGTGAACGCGTTCCTCAACGAGATTCTCCCTTTTAAACCGGATGTAATAGCGGGAGATCTCAATAATATTGCGTCGAGGCTCACCTTAAAAGGTGGAGACGTTCACCCGCGAAACAGTTTGTTTTCTCTATACCTGGAGAAGAAACTTGCAGCATTCAACAAAATAGCAGGAAGGCACTCACAAGTGCGACATCTTTGCTTGAACAACTCCGACCAGCACAGACTGGCACGTGCAGATCGTCTACCGGCGGACCCGGCGAAGAAAGTTGCTGACCTTGACTGTATCAACAGTTATATCCTTGACTGGAGTAAAACGCCGCACACGGCGTCACCTAGTCCAAGAGATGTTACACCTGCCGCCGAAAGAACATACTGGGAGCGAATCTCAGATATGTGGCAGGACATGAACAATAACAGGGATATTGATATCCGTCTGTTTGTCTCAGTCAAGCAGTACTATTCAACTTTTTCTAACCTTGACCTATGGTTGAGTCCCTCTGACAAAGATTGGCACAGCCCTTTGGGCTTCACGATACAACCAATCCTTACAAAAGGGAAACACAACCGGTCAGATGCCCAGGTTCAGAAGATCGCTGACAAGCGAAAGGCTTTCAAGCAGCGTAATGCTGAATACTGGGGTTACAAAGATTCATTCGTTTACTCATCCGGCAACAGCTGGTACGACAGATCGCAACCATCAGGTAGCCATCACAGATACGGAAGATTCTGGGAATGGCCACAGCCTGAACGTCCCAGCGAGCCTGAAGGTCCTCCTCCAAGAAGGAACCAGGAATCATCGTCCTCTTCACAACAAGATCTACCAAGATCAAGGTCCAGGCCTCAAAGAACCAATATTGTTGACAAGCTCAACATGTCTTTGGAAGAGCTGGATGGACTAGAAGAAGAACCGTCACCAACAAAAAGTGACATCGAAGAACACGAAAGAGAAACATCAAACTTGATGTCTGCTCAGAGAGATGAAGAGGAACAAGAGGACGAATCCTCCAGCCGGAGGAGAAGAAGGAAGGCATCGCGTCCACCGTCTGCTCCGAGCGGCAAGGCACTCAGAACAGCTGCTACAGCAGCGGGGTTGTCGGGCTGGTTCGGACACCGCAACCAAGGTGGAGCGAACGCAGAGTCTATCAAGACTGATGAAACTTCACTTCCAAACTCACTAACCAGTGAGCAGGACTTCTCCGTCTTCAGCATCGCGTGGAATGTGTTTCTGCTGCTAATGGGCTTACACTGGATGTGGAAGCAGATTACCAGGCCTCCTATCAGATGTATGGAGCGCCAACAACCAAAATCAAAAGCAGCAGCGAACCAAAGAGTTCCATTCCTCGAACCCGAGGATGAACCGCAGACGCGTGAACCTTTAGGACCCAACAGGGTCAATTCCGGAGAAACAACTGATCTGCGACCTATCTGGCATACTTCCCGAAGCGAAGTCTACCATCTCTCAGACAGCTGTTACCAGCTCAAGCAAGCAAGAGATGTTTGCAGGAAGGTGCTGTGCAAAAACTGCCTCCATGCAGTACAAGTTGCGGAGATTCGCGGGAACGATCCTTTTCAAAGAGGTGATACACGTCCACGTGGCACCGAAAGAGACATTGAGCGCTTCCAGACCTACGATGATGCAAGTACCACTCCTCATATGACGCAATTATTCAAAGATGCATTGCATGCACAAATGGCCGAAGAAGCCATGCAGATTACCTATACATCGATCCCCAAGGGATCCTCGGCAAAAGCCAAAGGTACATCTGCACTCTCAAGTGCCGCATCGTCGTCAGCGCCCAAGGCAATGCCACCAGTGCCTAACAAGGCAAACATGTCACCTCCACCTAAGAGTCCTCCGCCAAAGGCGAAAGGAACAGTACCTTCAGATCCTCCGAGACCAAAAGGTCCTACCAGAAGAGGAGGTCAAAATCGGCGCATTCAACGAAAGGCAGCCAGAGAAGCCCACAACAGTGGACTCTGCACCTATGCAGACGCTGCACTTAACGAAGCCAATCAAGGCCAGGCAATTAACATTACGTGCCGAAACATGGCAGCAAGACACGTCAGCTCTATCGATGCAACGGTAGAAGCAGCCGATCAGTTTACACAACGCGTGCTACAGCACGTAGAAACATATGATGAAGAGGAACCGTGGAGCACGGAGTTTCTACCAGTCGTGGAAGTCCTATTCAGGAACTTAAGCGGCGACGAAACAACTGTCATACATGACAATCAAACGGTAACTATGCCTCTTACGAAATACACAGACCTCCTCAGAATCGCACAATCATTGCGAAGCTCTATCCAGAGAGACAAGGAGGAAAGGAAGGAACATCTTGACACCATCCAAGATACTCTATCCAGAGTGGAAATCCTTCTAACAGCACTGAAGGACTCAAGGACAGTCTTTAACCAATTGGTCCATTCCTCACTAGAGATAGAGCGAAGAAATAACAATCTCAAAAATGTCCTCGAGACACTCTTTGACGACCAAAGCTCTGAGGAAGACCAGTCAGAATCTGACAATGAAGAAGTCCTAACTCCTTCTGCAGCACAGTACTGGAATAGCCTTTATGCCCACGCCTTATCTCCTTCAGGAGATGAAAGTGAAAGATCATGGGCGTCCTCAGACGGACAGCTTGAAAGAAGAAGGGCTGAACGGGCAAAGGCTAAGCAGCCACAACCGGCTAAAGCCAAGGCAACTCCAGTCAGCTCACAAGCTGCGCCAAAGGCCGAGCCAAAGGCGACAACATCCAACCATGGATATGATACTGCAGACGCCGCCTTCACCAGGGCTGAGAACAGACTACTCGGAATTTATTTAAGTTCCGAAGAAGATCACTCAGACCCGGATGAGCCACATCCGAACGTCTACGCTCGAGCCTATGATCCAAACCTGGATCCAAATCTGAGATAAGGAAAATCTCGGAGTTTCACAACAGTGACTCACAAAGCTCTAACAAGAGCAAAGTGAAGGGCTGCATAATTCGATGTAGAAAATATCACCAGACATGATCTTGTACAGACGATCTCTCTGATCAACATGCATGAGTGTGTGCAAAAGGAGTGTCCTCAGCAGTGTACTTCAGTGCTATACCTAGCTTAAATAATATGCTGTTTTCATCATGAGTCCAGACTCCGCAACTGTGACAGTGGGCATAATAGTATATGTGTGAATGTGCGGCCATGCTTCCGGTAAAAGAAAATTAGTGTCTGTTTGAAACCATAAACCTCTAAAGGGGTAGCTCTAACAGGTACCTACAGCAATGGCTGCATGCTCATACATATACATTCCGCTGCCCATTGGCTCACAGTGGTTTTACCATATTGAGACAAGACAAGCTCTCCTTGCGTAGCAAGACAAAACAACTACTGTCCGTGTGCAGGGCGCTGCCCTTTGATCCTTAGGGAATAACTGGTCATACACCTCCTAACAAGGAGTATTCCTTGTGGGTGTATAGGCACATGGGGTGTGGGGGGGCAGGAGGGGTGCGGGGAGGTGAAACCTCAACTTCCTGGATGCGCGGCAGACCGGATTGGCTGAAACCGAGTGCTGGTGAAACGGGGCGGGCAACAGTGGCACCTGCCAAAGAAGGTGAAACCGTGGGCGGGGGGGGGGGGGGGGGGGGCGAGTAAGGATGAAACCGCGCGGGGGGGAGTGCAGGGGAGTGGGGGTGAAACCGCGCGGGAAGCCAAAACAAGTGGGGGGGGGGAGCGCAGGTGAAACCGAGTGGGGGTGAAAGTGGGGGGTGAAACCGCGGGAAGGAATGGGGGGAGCTTAAAAAATGGGGGCGGGGCCCACCCATCCTAACCATTTTCGGGGAGGGAAGGTGGGCCACCGCTCTCCGCCCTCTGCCTACGCCACTCCCAGCTGCCTAGGCACTCCTTTGGCCACGCCTAGGTGCTGGGCTCTGTCCAGGCACTGCCACTGCCCTGCCCTGCTTTGCCGTATTTCAAAGTTGGAGCTGCTGTCACGGTATACAATTTCTATTTATCCTGTCTTGAGGGTTTAGGGTTTAGGGTTTAGGGTTTATAGAAATTGTTTAGGGTTCAGGTCCGGAGTTTTGACCGGGTTTTGTGCGGTTTTGGGCGGGTTTTGACCGGGTTTTGACCGGGTTTTGACCGGGTTTTGGGCGGGTTTCGCCCTTTGCTTTAGGTCTTGCTTGCCGAACTGGCCGGGTTTTGGGCGGGTTTCGCCTTTTGCTTTAGCTCTTGCTTGCCGAACGGAAACTGAAAGTGTGAGGGTTCGACCCCTGTTTTTTGCTTTTGCTCCTCAGCTCCTCAGCTTTTGCTGGGTTCTGCTTTTTTCTTTTGCTCAGTTTTATTTTTTTGCAGCTCCACAATCTGGGGATGAATTGGAAAAACGACGACTGTAGCATGCTTGAGCCCGAGCTTCCTCAGCAGTTACAGGTTCAGTTGCATGCCGGCGCTACAATTTCTGATTAGTCAGTCGAAAAAGCTTTGTCCTACACATCGCTCCATTGATTGGCGCGTGTACTTGACAAGCGACTGGCAGGCACTTTCTGCTTTTTCATTCGTGGTGCTGGTCCAAGTCGTAATGCAAACGTTTACTTTTTTGCAGCTACTATCGCTGGTTGCTTTGCCCTCCAATAGTATTTTGCCCATGCTGCTTGCTCATCGAATGGAAGTTGTAAGTGTATAGGGTTCTTATGCCTTCAGAAACTTCGCTTTTTTCTTTTCGACTGGAAAATGACAGTGTGTGGGGTCGGAAGCGAAAGATTGAAGGGGACCGAGCCTCCCGCGCAATCGCAGCTCCACAATCCGCGGGGGCCCACCCATCCTAACCATTTTCGGGGAAGGAAGGTGGGCCACCGCTCTCCGCCCTCTGCCTACGCCACTCCCAGCTGCCTAGGCACTCCTTTGGCCACGCCTAGGTGCTGGGCTCTGTCCAGGCACTGCGACTGCCCTGCCCTGCTTTGCCGTATTTCAAAGTTGGAGCTGCTGTCACGGTATACAATTTCTATTTATCCTGTCTTGAGGGTTTAGGGTTTATAGAAATTGTTTAGGGTTCAGGTCCGGAGTTTTGACCGGGTTTTGTGCGGTTTTGGGCGGGTTTTGACCGGGTTTTGACCGGGTTTTGACCGGGTTTTGGGCGGGTTTCGCCTTTTGCTTTAGGTCTTGCTTGCCGAACTGGCCGGGTTGATCCTAAGCGCTTCTCGAGAGGCTCTAAAGAACGTTGATCCTAAGGGCTTCTCGAGAGGCTCTAAAGAAGGTTGATCCTGAGGGCTTCTCGAGAGACTCTAAAGAGGGTTGATCCTAAGGGCATTTCGAGGGGCTCTAAAGAAGGTTGATCCTAAGGGCTTCTCGAGAGGCTCTAAAGAACGTTGATCCTAACGTCTCGATCCACACCCTCGAACACGGTGAAGGCGCTCTTCCACCTTCTTAGTACTGCCGTCAGCTCGTTGCCTTCTGCGTCGCCGTTGCCGTTGTTCCGGGACGGCGTGATGTCGATCGCGGAGAAGCGCCTCTTCTTCTGTACCTGCATGTCCTGAGAGAGGGCCATGGCTGTCGGTATTGCACGGCGCGTTAGAGGTGCGGATGGCTAGGGCTGGCACCTGAGCGAGGTTGAGGAGTTTGGCGCTGCGGTTGGTTGCGCATCGCTGATGCTACATGCACGCTGGGCGTACGTACACTCTCAGCACACATGTCGTCGGACTGTATACTAACGAACAACTCAGGAACTGCTGTGCGCCCGTTTTCCGTCCATCCGGATCCTAATGGCTTCTCGAGAGGCTCTAAAGAAGGTTGATCCTAAGGGCTTCTCGAAGGTTCTAAAGAAGGTTGATCCTAAGGGCTTCTCGAGAGGCTCTAAAGAAGGTTGATCCTAAGGGCTTCTCGAGGGACTCTAAAGAAGGTTGATCCTAAGGACTTCTCAAGAGGCTCTAAAGAAGGTTGATCCTAAGGGCTTCTCGAGAGGCTCTAAAGAATGTTGATCCTAAGGTCTTCTCGAGACGCTCTAAAGAAGGTTGATCCTAAGGGCTTCTCGAGAGGTTCTGAAGAAGGTTGATCCTAAGGTCTTCTCGAGACGCTCTAAAGAAGGTTGATCCTAAGGGCTTCTCGAGAGGCTCTAAAGAAGGTTGATCCTAAGGGCTTCTCGAGAGGCTTTAAAGAAGGTTGATCCTAAAGGCTTGTCGGGAGGCTCTAAAGAAGGTTGATCCTAAGGGCTTGTCGAGAGGCTCTAAAGGAGGTTGATCCTAAGGGCTTCTCGAGAGGCTCTAAAGAATGTTGATCCTAAGGTCTTCTCGAGACGCTCTAAAGAAGGTTGATCCTAAGGGCTTCTCGAGAGGTTCTGAAGAAGGTTGATCCTAAGGGCTTCTCGAGAGGCTTTAAAGAAGGTTGATCCTAAAGGCTTGTCGAGAGGCTCTAAAGAAGGTTGATCATAAGGGCTTGTCGAGAGGCTCTAAAGGAGGTTGATCCTAAGGGCGTCTCGAGAGGCTCTAAAGAAGGCTGATCCTAAGGGCTTCTCGTTCTCTAAAGAAGGTCGATCCTAAGGGCTTCTCGAGACGCTCTAAAGAGGGTTGATCCTAAGGGCTTCTCGAGAGGGCAGGAGGCAAGGGGCTGCCTGACCCCTGCTTGGTGCAGGGGTGGGTGGTGATCGGTCCAAGCGTTCAGCCCCTCGGCTCTGTCAAGGGCAGCCGGCGGGGCTGGGGGCCGGGACTTTTTGGGCAGGCAAGGTGTGTATCCGCCCGAAAAACTTTGTGGGGGAGGGGGGGGGAGGGGGGGGGGGGGAGGGGAAGGGGGAGGTGGGGGGGGGGGTGTGGGGGGGCAGGAGGGGTGCGGGGAGGTGAAACCTCAACTTCCTGGATGCGCGGCAGACCGGATTGGCTGAAACCGAGTGCTGGTGAAACGGGGCGGGCAACAGTGGCACCTGCCAAAGAAGGTGAAACCGTGGGCGGGGGGGGGGGGGGGGGGGCGAGTAAGGATGAAACCGCGCGGGGGGGAGTGCAGGGGAGTGGGGGTGAAACCGCGCGGGAAGCCAAAACAAGTGGGGGGGGGGAGCGCAGGTGAAACCGAGTGGGGGTGAAAGTGGGGGGTGAAACCGCGGGAAGGAATGGGGGAGCTTAAAAAATGGGGGCGGGGCCCACCCATCCTAACCATTTTCGGGGAGGGAAGGTGGGCCACCGCTCTCCGCCCTCTGCCTACGCCACTCCCAGCTGCCTAGGCACTCCTTTGGCCACGCCTAGGTGCTGGGCTCTGTCCAGGCACTGCCACTGCCCTGCCCTGCTTTGCCGTATTTCAAAGTTGGAGCTGCTGTCACGGTATACAATTTCTATTTATCCTGTCTTGAGGGTTTAAGGTTTAAGGTTTAGGGTTTAGGGTTTAGGGTTTAGGGTTTAGGGTTTAGGGTTTAGGGTTTAGGGTTTAGGGTTTAGGGTTTAGGGTTTAGGGTTTAGGGTTTAGGGTTTATAGAAATCGTTTAGGGTTCAGGTCCGGAGTTTTGACCGGGTTTTGTGCGGTTTTGGGCGGGTTTTGACCGGGTTTTGACCGGGTTTTGACCGGGTTTTGACCGGGTTTTGGGCGGGTTTCGCCTTTTGCTTTAGGTCTTGCTTGCCGAACTGGCCGGGTTGATCCTAAGCGCTTCTCGAGAGGCTCTAAAGAACGTTGATCCTAAGGGCTTCTCGAGAGGCTCTAAAGAAGGTTGATCCTGAGGGCTTCTCGAGAGACTCTAAAGAGGGTTGATCCTAAGGGCATTTCGCGGGGCTCTAAAGAAGGTTGATCCTAAGGGCTTCTCGAGAGGCTCTAAAGAACGTTGATCCTAACGTCTCGATCCACACCCTCGAACACGGTGAAGGCGCTCTTCCACCTTCTTAGTACTGCCGTCAGCTCGTTGCCTTCTGCGTCGCCGTTGTTCCGGGACGGCGTGATGTCGATCGCGGAGAAGCGCCTCTTCTTCTGTACCTGCATGTCCTGAGAGAGGGCCATGGCTGTCGGTATTGCACGGCGCGTTAGAGGTGCGGATGGCTAGGGCTGGCACCTGAGCGAGGTTGAGGAGTTTGGCGCTGCGGTTGGTTGCGCATTGCTGATGCTACATGCACGCTGGGCGTACGTACACTCTCAGCACACATGTCGTCGGACTGTATACTAACGAACAACTCAGGAACTGCTGTGCGCCCGTTTTCCGTCCATCCGGATCCTAATGGCTTCTCGAGAGGCTCTAAAGAAGGTTGATCCTAAGGGCTTCTCGAAAGGTTCTAAAGAAGGTTGATCCTAAGGGCTTCTCGAGAGGCTCTAAAGAAGGTTGATCCTAAGGGCTTCTCGAGGGACTCTAAAGAAGGTTGATCCTAAGGACTTCTCAAGAGGCTCTAAAGAAGGTTGATCCTAAGGGCTTCTCGAGAGGCTCTAAAGAATGTTGATCCTAAGGTCTTCTCGAGACGCTCTAAAGAAGGTTGATCCTAAGGGCTTCTCGAGAGGTTCTGAAGAAGGTTGATCCTAAGGTCTTCTCGAGACGCTCTAAAGAAGGTTGATCCTAAGGGCTTCTCGAGAGGCTCTAAAGAAGGTTGATCCTAAGGGCTTCTCGAGAGGCTTTAAAGAAGGTTGATCCTAAAGGCTTGTCGGGAGGCTCTAAAGAAGGTTGATCCTAAGGGCTTGTCGAGAGGCTCTAAAGGAGGTTGATCCTAAGGGCTTCTCGAGAGGCTCTAAAGAATGTTGATCCTAAGGTCTTCTCGAGACGCTCTAAAGAAGGTTGATCCTAAGGGCTTCTCGAGAGGTTCTGAAGAAGGTTGATCCTAAGGTCTTCTCGAGACGCTCTAAAGAAGGTTGATCCTAAGGGCTTCTCGAGAGGCTCTAAAGAAGGTTGATCCTAAGGGCTTCTCGAGAGGCTTTAAAGAAGGTTGATCCTAAAGGCTTGTCGAGAGGCTCTAAAGAAGGTTGATCATAAGGGCTTGTCGAGAGGCTCTAAAGGAGGTTGATCCTAAGGGCGTCTCGAGAGGCTCTAAAGAAGGCTGATCCTAAGGGCTTCTCGTTCTCTAAAGAAGGTCGATCCTAAGGGCTTCTCGAGACGCTCTAAAGAGGGTTGATCCTAAGGGCTTCTCGAGAGGGCAGGAGGCAAGGGGCTGCCTGACCCCTGCTTGGTGCAGGGGTGGGTGGTGATCGGTCCAAGCGTTCAGCCCCTCGGCTCTGTCAAGGGCAGCCGGCGGGGCTGGGGGCTGGGGGGGGCGAGGGCAGCCTTTAGGCTCTGCCTAGGCCAGCCCCCAGGCTCTACCGCAGCCCCACCGGGGTGTGCACCAACAAAAAAGGTTTAAGCGTTTCTGGGCTCTTCCTAGGGCCAGCCCCTAGGCTCTGCCTAGGCCAGCCCCGAGGCTCTGCTGGGGGGCGGGGGGGCAGGGGGGAGGGTGTGGGGGGGCGAGGGCAGCCTTGCAACAAAAAAGGTTTAACCTGAGCGTTTCTAGGCTCTTCCTAGGGCCAGCCCCTAGGCTCTGCCTAGGCCAGCCCCGAGGCTCTGCTGGGGGGTGGGGTCGGGGGGCAGTGGGGAGGCAAGGTGAGCATCCGCCCGAAAAACTTTGTGGGGGGAGGAGGGCGGGAAAGGGTGGGGGGGCCAGGGGGGGCAGGGGGGGAGGCCAGGGGTCAGGGAGGGTCAGTGTCAGAAAAGGGAGAAAAGACGCCAGGTCTTAGGACCCCCCAGGAGCCATCCGGGTCCGTGGAATCTGCCAGCTCAGAGCCCCCTGGGCCGGCTTCTGGTGCCTTTTCTGAAGGGGGGCCAAAGGGAAACGCCCACCAAGGGATTTGGTCGTCGGGTTTAGGGTATTCCAATCTCTTGAGATTCGAGGGAATTCCCTCTGCGAATATGGGCGCCACGCAAGGGGCCTAATGGCTTGGCTCAGCCCTAGGGGCTGAATTCGACCATTCTCCAATGGCTCCACCCATTGTCCATCCAGAGTTGGTGTCAATCACTGCCGCATTTCCTTCTGGGTCCAGGCACCCTAAGAAAAAGGGTGGGTACGGCCTAAGCAGGCCTGGGTGGGAATTTATAGAAATTGTATAGGGTTTGGGTCCGGAGTTTTGGGGGGTTTTGGGGGGTTTTGCCGGGTTTTGCCGGGTTTTGGGTTTTGCTTTTGAACTTTGGTTTCTGGGATTTGGGGGACAGTTTTGACCGAAACGTTTTGACCGAAAGTTCTGAGCGGGATTTGTTTTTTGACTTGAAACTTTCATTTTGGGTGCCGGACTGGGGTCCGAGCTGGCTGGTGCGGGCTGGGTGGTTGGCTGCTGGGCTGCGGCTGGGGTTGGGGCTGGGGCGGGGCTAGACCTGGGGCTGGTTGGGGGCTGCTGAATTGGGCTGGGTTGGGCTGGGCTGGGCAGCACTGGGCTGGGCGGGTGTGGCTTTCCACACACACGTTTAAGGAAAATTCGAAAATAAAGAAGATGCAATCCATTTCGAAGCGAAAGACACGCAATTTCTATTTATCCTGCTCTTGAGGGTTTATAGAAATTGTATAGGGTTTGGGTCCGGAGTTTTGGGGGGTTTTGGGGGGTTTTGCCGGGTTTTGCCGGGTTTTGGGTTTTGCTTTTGAACTTTGGTTTCTGGGATTTGGGGGACAGTTTTGACCGAAACGTTTTGACCGAAAGTTCTGAGCGGGATTTGTTTTTTGACTTGAAACTTTCATTTTGGGTGCCGGACTGGGGTCCGAGCTGGCTGGTGCGGGCTGGGTGGTTGGCTGCTGGGCTGCGGCTGGGGTTGGGGCTGGGGCGGGGCTAGACCTGGGGCTGGTTGGGGGCTGCTGAATTGGGCTGGGTTGGGCTGGGCTGGGCAGCACTGGGCTGGGCGGGTGTGGCTTTCCACACACACGTTTAAGGAAAATTCGAAAATAAAGAAGATGCAATCCATTTCGAAGCGAAAGACACGCAATTTCTATTTATCCTGCTCTTGAGGGTTTAGGGTTTAGGGTTTAGGGTTTAGGGTTTAATAGAAATTGTTAAGGGTTTGGGTCCCAATAACGTTTTGACCGAAAGTTTTGACCGAAAGTTTTGACCGAAAGTTTTGACCGAAAGTTTTGACCGAAAGTTTTGACAAGAGTTTTGATTTTGGAACCTTGATTTGGTGTTGGGCTCTGGCCAGCTTGGGCTGGTCGCTGGGGAAGCTTTCTGCATGTTCAGCTGGGATGAGAGGGCTGGATTTGGGGCCTGGGGCCTGGATTTGGGACTGGGGCCTGGATTTGGGGCCTGGGGCCTGGATTTAAGACAACGCCTGGATTTGGGGTCTGGCCTGGATTTGGGGCCTGGGCCTGGCTTTGGGACTAGGCCTGGATTTGGGACTGGGCCTGGCTTTGGCGTCGCCTGCATTTCGGGCCTTGGGGCTGGATTTGGGACTGGGCCTGGATTTGGGGTCTGGGGCCTGGATTTGGTGCCTGGGGCCTGGATCTGGATTTGGGGTCTGGAGCCTGGATTTGGGGCCTGGGGCCTGGATTTGGGACTCCTGGATTTGCTGGATTTGGGGCCCTGGGTTTGGGACTGGACCTGGAGCCTGGATTTGGGGCCTGGATGGCCTGGATTTGGGGTCTGGGGCCTGGATTTGGGGCCTGGATGGCCTGGATTTGGGGTCTGGGGCCTGGATTTGGGGCCTGGATTTGGGACTGGGCCTGGATTTGGGTCTGGAACCTGGATCGGGGCCTGGATTTGGGACTGGGCTGGATTTGGGGCTGGATTCTGAAGCTTGGATTTGGGGTGGGGGCCTGGGGTCTGGGGCCTGGTGGGCCTGGAGGGCCTGGTGCCTCGATTTGGGGCTGGGCCTGGATTCTGGATTTGGGGTTTGGGTTTGGATTTGGGGTTTGGGGCCTAGATTGGGGCTGGTTTTGGGCCTTTTTTGGGGCTTGGATTTGGCGTCTGGGCCTTGGGGCCTGGATTTGGGGTCTGGGTTGGAGGTTATGGAGAAATTGGTTTATCAAGAAGCTTGTTCAATTTTAAGCGGCGTGTTGGGCCGTAATAGTGGTTACAAGTTTGTGGAGAAATTGGTTTATCAAGAAGCTTACTCAATTTTTAATCGGTGTGTTGGGCCGGCTGGGCTGGGCTGGGCTGGACCGGTTTGGCTTGGCTGGCTGGGCTGAGTTAGAAGTTGAGGTCGTGGTTGTGCGAAATTGGTTTATCAAGAAGCTTGTTCCGTTTTTGATCGGGTGGCTGGTTTGAGTTGGCTGGGCTGAGTTAATGGCTGAGGTTGTGGAGGCTGTTTTGAATTGGCTGGGCTGAGTTAGAAGTTGAGGTCGTGGTTGTGCGAAATTGGATTATCAAGAAGCTAACACCAATTTTAATCGAAATGCTGAGCCTTAGCGGTGGTTACAAACAAGGACAAGCAATTTCTATTTATCACTTTCTTGAGGGTTTATAGAAATTGTATAGGGTTTGGGTCCGGAGTTTTGGGGGGTTTTGGGGGGTTTTGCCGGGTTTTGCCGGGTTTTGGGTTTTGCTTTTGAACTTTGGTTTCTGGGATTTGGGGGACAGTTTTGACCGAAACGTTTTGACCGAAAGTTCGGTGCCGGACTGGGGTCCGAGCTGGCTGGTGCGGGCTGGGTGGTTGGCTGCTGGGCTGCGGCTGGGGTTGGGGCTGGGGCGGGGCTAGACCTGGGGCTGGTTGGGGGCTGCTGAATTGGGCTGGGTTGGGCTGGGCTGGGCAGCACTGGGCTGGGCGGGTGTGGCTTTCCACACACACGTTTAAGGAAAATTCGAAAATAAAGAAGATGCAATCCATTTCGAAGCGAAAGACACGCAATTTCTATTTATCCTGCTCTTGAGGGTTTAGGGTTTAGGGTTTAGGGTTTAGGGTTTAGGGTTTAGGGTTTAGGGTTTAGGGTTTATAGAAATTGCTTAGGGTTCAGGTCCGGAGTTTTGACCGGGTTTTGTGCGGTTTTGGGCGGGTTTTGACCGGGTTTTGACCGGGTTTTGACCGGGTTTTGGGCGGGTTTCGCCTTTTGCTTTAGGTCTTGCTTGCCGAACTGGCCGGGTTGATCCTAAGCGCTTCTCGAGAGGCTCTAAAGAACGTTGATCCTAAGGGCTTCTCGAGAGGCTCTAAAGAAGGTTGATCCTGAGGGCTTCTCGAGAGACTCTAAAGAGGGTTGATCCTAAGGGCATTTCGAGGGGCTCTAAAGAAGGTTGATCCTAAGGGCTTCTCGAGAGGCTCTAAAGAACGTTGATCCTAACGTCTCGATCCACACCCTCGAACACGGTGAAGGCGCTCTTCCACCTTCTTAGTACTGCCGTCAGCTCGTTGCCTTCTGCGTCGCCGTTGCCGTTGTTCCGGGACGGCGTGATGTCGATCGCGGAGAAGCGCCTCTTCTTCTGTACCTGCATGTCCTGAGAGAGGGCCATGGCTGTCGGTATTGCACGGCGCGTTAGAGGTGCGGATGGCTAGGGCTGGCACCTGAGCGAGGTTGAGGAGTTTGGCGCTGCGGTTGGTTGCGCATTGCTGATGCTACATGCACGCTGGGCGTACGTACACTCTCAGCACACATGTCGTCGGACTGTATACTAACGAACAACTCAGGAACTGCTGTGCGCCCGTTTTCCGTCCATCCGGATCCTAATGGCTTCTCGAGAGGCTCTAAAGAAGGTTGATCCTAAGGGCTTCTCGAAAGGTTCTAAAGAAGGTTGATCCTAAGGGCTTCTCGAGAGGCTCTAAAGAAGGTTGATCCTAAGGGCTTCTCGAGGGACTCTAAAGAAGGTTGATCCTAAGGACTTCTCAAGAGGCTCTAAAGAAGGTTGATCCTAAGGGCTTCTCGAGAGGCTCTAAAGAATGTTGATCCTAAGGTCTTCTCGAGACGCTCTAAAGAAGGTTGATCCTAAGGGCTTCTCGAGAGGTTCTGAAGAAGGTTGATCCTAAGGTCTTCTCGAGACGCTCTAAAGAAGGTTGATCGTAAGGGCTTCTCGAGAGGCTCTAAAGAAGGTTGATCCTAAGGGCTTCTCGAGAGGCTTTAAAGAATGTTGATCCTAAAGGCTTGTCGAGAGGCTCTAAAGAAGGTTGATCCTAAGGGCTTGTCGAGAGGCTCTAAAGGAGGTTGATCCTAAGGGCTTCTCGAGAGGCTCTAAAGAATGTTGATCCTAAGGTCTTCTCGAGACGCTCTAAAGAAGGTTGATCCTAAGGGCTTCTCGAGAGGTTCTGAAGAAGGTTGATCCTAAGGTCTTCTCGAGACGCTCTAAAGAAGGTTGATCCTAAGGGCTTCTCGAGAGGCTCTAAAGAAGGTTGATCCTAAGGGCTTCTCGAGAGGCTTTAAAGAAGGTTGATCCTAAAGGCTTGTCGAGAGGCTCTAAAGAAGGTTGATCATAAGGGCTTGTCGAAAGGCTCTAAAGGAGGTTGATCCTAAGGGCGTCTCGAGAGGCTCTAAAGAAGGCTGATCCTAAGGGCTTCTCGTTCTCTAAAGAAGGTCGATCCTAAGGGCTTCTCGAGACGCTCTAAAGAGGGTTGATCCTAAGGGCTTCTCGAGAGGGCAGGAGGCAAGGGGCTGCCTGACCCCTGCTTGGTGCAGGGGTGGGTGGTGATCGGTCCAAGCGTTCAGCCCCTCAAGGGCAGCCGGCGGGGCTGGGGGCTGGGGGGGCGAGGGCAGCCTTTAGGCTCTGCCTAGGCCAGCCCCCAGGCTACCCAGCAGCCCCAGCGTTTCTGGGCTCTTCCTAGGGCCAGCCCCTAGGCTCTGCCTAGGCCAGCCCCGAGGCTCTGCTGGGGGGCGGGGGGGCAGGGGGGAGCCCTAAGCGTTTCTAGGCTCTTCCTAGGGCCAGCCCCTAGGCTCTGCCTAGGCCAGCCCCGGGTCGGGGGGCAGTGGGGAGGCAAGGTGAGCATCCGCCCGAAAAACTTTGTGGGGGGAGGAGGGCGGGAAAGGGTGGGTTGGGGAGGGGAGGGTGGTGAGACACGGACGGAGGCGCGGTGAGGGAGGGAGGGGGGAGGGGAGGGAGAGGCGGGGAGGGAGGGGGAGGGGAGGAAGGGGGAGGTGGGTGGGGAGGTGTGCGGGAGTTTTTGGGAAGGCAAGGTGTGTATCCGCCCGAAAAACTTTGGGAAGGAATGGGGGGAGCTTAAAAAATGGGGGCGGGGCCCACCCATCCTAACCATTTTCGGGGAGGGAAGGTGGGCCACCGCTCTCCGCCCTCTGCCTACGCCACTCCCAGCTGCCTAGGCACTCCTTTGGCCACGCCTAGGTGCTGGGCTCTGTCCAGGCACTGCCACTGCCCTGCCCTGCTTTGCCGTATTTCAAAGTTGGAGCTGCTGTCACGGTATACAATTTCTATTTATCCTGTCTTGAGGGTTTATAGAAATTGTATAGGGTTTGGGTCCGGGGTTTTGAGCGGGTTTTGAGCGGGTTTTGAACGAAAGTTTCGTTTTTTACTTTGGTGTTTTGATTTTGGGAGTGGGCTGGGCTCGGGTGGGCTGGCTGGGGCCGGGACCTGAGTCCGGGGTTTGAGCGGCAGTTTTGCTTTGGTTTTGGGAGTGGGCTGGCCTGGGGTCGGGCCTGGCTGGGGTCGGGGCCGGATTGGGTTTTGACCGGGCTTGCTTCTTTGCTTTGGTGTTTTGATTTTGGGACTTTGAGCAACAGTTTTGGCAGGGTTTAAGTTGTTGCTCTGCAAGTTTGAACCTGGTGGGTGTTGGCCTGGGCTGAGCTGGGTGGGCTGGGCTACGAGGCTGGACTAGCCACTTGGGTGTGGCTTGGCTGGGGGCTTCACCTTGCATTGACCCTTCGTCTTTCTGGCGCCAAGGAGCCGGAACCAGGCAGCTTGGGAACAGAGACCAACACCTGCAACCAGGATATAACATGTGGTGTCCATGCAACAGGGAAATCAATACCTGCAAGCAGGACAGAACGTTTGATGTCCATGCGACAGGGAAGGCTTAGCATGTGACTGTTGTCTATCTGCAGTCACGGAGCTGGCTTAAAACCAGGGCTGGCTGGGCTGGCTGGGCTGGGTTGGGGGGCTTGGGGGGCTTGGGGCTGCTGAGTGGTTGGGCTGGCTGGGGGGAGAGGTGGGCGGGCTGTCTGGGCTGGTTGGGCTGGGGTTGGGGGTTGGGCTGGAGCCTGGAAGCTAAATTCTGGGCTGGTGGCTGCTGGGGTGGTTGGGCTTGGGCTGGGCTTTGGATGGACATGTGTAATGAAAAAGTGGGCTCGTAGGCTTTAATTTGGGTTGTGGGCTGGGCTCTGGGCTCTGCGGGCTCGGCTGGGCTGGGCTGGGCTGGGCTGGGCTGCTGCTGGGCTCGGCTGGGCTCTCGTCGCGCACGTTTAAAGAAAATTCGAAACTATTGAAGATGCAGTTCGCAACGAAATTCACACAATTTCTATTTATCCTGCTCTTGAGGGTTTAGGGTTTAGGGTTTAGGGTTTAGGGTTTAGGGTTCGCCAGCGCAGTGCTGGCGCCCTAAGCAATTCCGCTTTTGAGCACTTTGAAGCATTTTCCTTTCCTTAGGGGTCGGCGCAAAGTGCAAAAGTGTTCATCGGCGCAAAGTGCAAACCTTTGAAGCAATTCCTCTTTCCTATGGGTATGGGGTCCGCGCAAAGTGCAAAAGTTCGGCGCAAAGTGCAAAAGTGTTCATTACGTCTTCTCGTTTTGGTGTCTGCGCCAGCAGCTGCATCCCTTTCTTTTAAGGGGGCTGACGCTTAAACCGTAAAACTCGTTGTTTGCTCCGCGATTGCTCTCTGTTGGTTCGGGCTAGACTAAATTTAGTCTTTTTTAATGTTAAGGGTTTGCTGGGGTTTGGTCAAAACGGCGGTTTTTGACAATCATGTTTTCCGGCACTTTTTCCGGGTTGGGGATCGAAACCTTTGAACTTTTTCTGGCGCGGCCGGGTCCCCCCTCGCGAAGTTTCAGGGGTGCGAGGTGGGTTGGGGCTCGGAGGCGGAGGGTTCCGAGTGCGAGCATCTCACCCGAAGGCTTTCTCTGCCTTAAGGGGGTCCATGTTGACTGCGCTCACAGGCGCCCCGAGCATCTCCCACGACCGCTTGCTCTGCTTTAGGGGGGCTGGTCCTTAGGTCCTAAAGTTTTGCGTCTGCCTCTCGAATGTTTTCTGTTTGTTCGGGTTAAGTTAGGTTTAGAGCCCTGTGAGTGTTAAGAGATTGCCGGGTCTTGGTGGTTCTTGTGGTTTCACTTCTTTGAGGGGGCCGTTGCTTAAGCCTTAAAAGTTGTCGTCTGCTTCGCGATTGCTCTCTGTTGGTTGGGGCTAGACTAAATTGAGGCTTTGTTAGTGTTGAGGGATTGCCGGGGTTTGGGGGTGCTTGTGGTTTCACTGCTTTTAGTGGGCCGTTGCATAAGCCTTCAAGCTCGTCGTCTGCCCCGTTGTCTGATCCGCGATTGCTCTCTGTTGGTTCGGGCTAGACTAGATTGAGGCTTTCTTATTGTTGAGGGATTGCTGGGGTTTGTTGCCCGGGGTCGGGGCACCTTCCCACAGCCAGGGCCCGGGGCCGGGGCACCTTCCCACAGCCAGGGCCCGGGGCCGGGGCACCTTCCAACAGCCAGGGCCCGGGGGCGGGGCTGTGGACTGCGCTCACAGGCACCCCGAGCATCTCCCACGAACGCTTGCTCTGCTTTAGGGGGGCTGGTCCTTAAGTCCTAAAGTTTTGCGTCTGCCTCTCGATTGTTTTCTGTTTGTTCGGGTTAAGTTAGGTTTAGAGCCCTGTGAGTGTTAAGGATTGCCGGGTCTTGGTGGTTCTTGTGGTTTCACTGCTTTAAGGGGGCCGTTGCTTAAGTCTTAAAAGTTGTCGTCTGCTCCGCGATTGCTCTCTGTTGGTTCGGGCTAGGTAAATTGAAGCTTTGTTAGTGTTGAGGGATTGCCGGGGTTTGGGGGTGCTTGTGGTTTCACTGCTTTTAGTGGGCCGTTGCATAAGCCTTCAAGCTCGTCGTCTGCCCCGTTGTCTGCTCCGCGATTGCTCTCTGTTGGTTCGGGCTAGACTAAATTGAGGCTTTCTTATTGTTGAGGGTTTGCTGGGGTTTGTTGCCCGGGGCCGGGGCACCTTCCCACAGCCAGGGCCCGGGGCCGGGGCCGGGGCACCTTCCCACAGCCAGGGCCCGGGCCGGAGGGCCCGGGGCCGGGGCACCTTCCCCCACCGCTTTCCGCAGCCACAAGGCCGGGGCACCTTCCCGGGGCCGGGGCACCTTCCCACAGCCAGGGCCCGGGGAGGGGCACCTTCCCGCAGCCAGGGCCGGGGCCAGAACACCTTCCCACAGCTTGGTAGTAGTAGTTGTAGTACTAGTACGGAGGGCTTGCTGGGCTCTCGGTCAATTTACTTAAACTGCCCTGTGGTCGACCGTTGCTTGCCTTAAATCCTGCGTACCTGCTGGGCATCAAACCAGAACCTGCGCTGGCGCACCTTCGGCCTCTGGCCGTCTAAATTTAGGGTTTAGGGGTTTAGGGTTTAGGGTTTAGGGTTTAGGGTTTAGGGTTTAGGGGTTTAGGGTTTAGGGTTTAGGGTTTAGGGTTTAGGGTTCGCCAGCGCAGCTGGCGCCCTAGGCAATTCATGGTTTAACAAGGGGCTCCGGCCGTTAGCCCTAAAGCGTTCGTTGACGCGAACCTCGCCGGCGTTCGTTCGGGGCGGACGAACGACTGGGCGCCGGACGGACGGACGGACCATCTGGACGCGAGGGACGGACGGACGCACGAGCACGCAAACGTAGCGACGCGATAAGAAAACAAAAACGACTTTAAATCCGAGCGCCAAAGGTCCAAAATCCAGCTCCAAATCCAGGCCCGAAACCCCAAATCCAGGCCAGCTCCAGGCCCCAAACCCCAAATACAGGCCCAGCCCCAAATCCAGTCCAGGCCCCAAATCCAGGCCCAAATCAAATCCAGGCTCCAGACCCCCCAGGCCCAGCTTCAAATCCAGACCCCAGCCCCAAACCCCAAATCCAGGCCCAATCCAGGCCCAAACCCCCGGCCCCAGACCAAATCCAGGCCCAGCCCCAAATCCAGGCCAGACCCAAATCCAAATCCAGTGCCAAACCCGCCACAAAATCCACCAAATCCAGGCCCCAAACCCCAAATCCAGGCCCAGCCCCAAATCAGGCTCCAAACCAGCCTCACAGGCCCCAAACCCCAAATCCTGCCCCAAACCCAATCCAGGCTCAGCCCCAAATCCAGGCCCCACCCCCCCACACCCAGCTCCCGAAATCCAGACCAGTGCCCCCCAAACCCAGGCACCAGAGCCCAAATCCAGGCCGGACCCATCCAGGCCCCAAGCCCCAAATCCAGTGCCAAACCCGCCCCAAGCCCAGACCCAAACACCAAATCCAGGCCCAGGCCCCAAACCCCAAACAAGTCCAAATCCAACTCCCAGCCCCAAATCCAGGCCCCAGACCCCAAATCCAGGCCCACCCCAAATCCAGGCCCCAGGCCCCAAATCCAGGCCCCAAAACCCCAAATCCAGGCCCAGGCCCAGCCCCAACCCAGACCCCCAGGTCCAGTCCCAAATCCAGGCCCACCCCCAAGCCCCAAATCCAGGCCCAGCCCAAATCCAGGCCCAAACCCCACCCTGTCCCAAATCCAGGCCCTGTCCCGAATCCGGGCCCCAGACAGGCTCGGCCCCAAATCCAGGCCCCGAATCTAAATCCCGGCCCCACATTCCAATGCCAGGCCCAAACCCAAGCCCTCCCAAATCCAGGCCCCAAGCCCCAAATCCAGTGCCAAACCCGCCCCAGGCCCCAAATCCAAGTCCAGGCCCAGCCCAAGCCCAGCCCCAAACCAGGCCCCAAACCACAAATCCAGGCCCAAACCCAAATCCAAAATCCAGGCCCCAGACCCCAAATCCAGGCACAGCCCCAAATCCAGGCCCCAAATCCAAGTCCAGCCCAGCCCCAGCCCCAAACCAGGCCCCAAACCACAAATCCAGGCCCAAACCCAAATCCAGGCCCAGCCCCATGTCCAGGCCCCAGACCCCAAATCCAGACACAGCCCCAAATCCAGGAACCAAATCCAGCCCCCAAACCCCAAATCCAGGCCCCAGAGGCCCAAATCCAGGCCCCAGGCCCCAAATCCATGCCAGCCGGCCCAAACCCAAATCCAGGCCCCAAACCCATCCAGGGCCAAACCCGCTCCAAATTCAGGCCCCAAACCCCAAATCCAGGCCCAGCCCCAAATTCAGGTTTCAGACCCCAAGTTTAAGCCCAGCCCCAAATCCAGCCAAATCCAGGCCCAAACCCAAATCCGCCCCAAATCCAGGCCCCACAGCCCCAAACCCAAATCCAGGACCAAACCCAAATTTAGGCCCCAGACAGGCCTAGCCCCAAATCCAAGCCCCAAACCCCCAAATCCAGGCCCCAAACCCCAAACCCCAAATCCAGGCCCAAACCCAAATCCAGGCCCCAAACCCCAAATGCAGGGCCAAACCCGCCCCAAATCCAGGCCCAAACCCAAATCCAGGCCCAGCCCCAAATCCAGGCCCCAGACCCCAAATCCGGCCCAGCCCCAAATCCAGGCCCCAAAACCCAAATCCAGGCCCAAACCCCCACCGGCCGAGGTGGAATATGTAGTGAAGTTTTATAAAACAAAATCGTGCTTGTATCTTTTTGTCTGGGTCTCTAACCATATATGCACATCCATATGTATGTATATGTGCGCATTGTTGAGCCTGTATCCAAGCCTATATCCATGTTTATGCCTTATTTTTGTCGATATTCACATCTTCGGGGGCGGAAGCCACCGGCCGAGGCGGAAATATTTTAAGGTGTAACTGCTTTCATACATGCACACGGTTGGATGAAATCTAAATATTTTTATATTCAAATTGAAATCGAAACTTATATTTATGTCTTTATCTGTGTCTATACAGTCTATACTCATATATGCATCTGTATATATTTATTTGTATGCATACTTAGACCTATGGCTAGACTTGTTTCCATGACGGTGATTTTTATTTGTATTGTTTGTTTGTTCACGTTTACATGTGTATCTAAATGTAGATTTACATTTTCTGCGTATCTGCTGTTTGTTTGTTTGTCCTGATACTTACACATTTACTTAAAACCATATGTATACCTCTAGTTTACTTGCTTATGTGCATATATATATATATACACACATATTTGTATACATGCTTAAATGTAAATGTTTACTTGTATCTATAATAATATATATTTCAATTTGGGTGTTTGTCTATATTTGCTCCCAGATGTATTCTTGTATTTGTTTCCAGAACTAGAGGTACATCTATATATGTATATGTACATGTTTTCAGATATCTGCATATCTAGATACATACATGTGTAAATATATATATATATATATATACATATATATATACATACATATACCAAGGTATCTGTGTGTATATATATATATATATGCATTAATGTATACGCATGACACGAATTCGTATCTCCTAGGTCCTAGGACCCCAATTCGGCATATACACAGGTATGAATGTGAATATATACACATGTATGAATGTGAATATATACATACATATATATACATATACGTACAAATATATATATATATATATATACACACATGTATTTGTATACATATATATATATATATATGTGCATAGGTTCAAATACATCTTTAAGGGAGTATACATACATACATATATTGATTTCTATGCTGGTAATTATCATAGAATGTCTTTGTTTGATTCTTGAAAAAATCTGTTCAAGATACGGAACGAATGGGCTCGGTGAAGCCCAGACGTGGAAGAATAGATCCAATATATAGGCCCAAGCAAGGTTTAAGTAAATTGACAAACACAGGCCCAGACGGGATTTGAATCACTTGACATTCATAATCCCAAGCGGGTTTAAGTACATTGACAGTTCCAAGCGGAGTTTAAGCAAAGTGACATACAGAGGCCCAAACGGGGTCTAAGTCAACTGACATATCTAGGTCCGGGAGGGGTTTGGGTGAATTGACATACACAGGCCCAGACGGGGTTTAAGTCAACTGACATACATAGCCCCAAGCGGGGCTTAAGTAAATCGACATGCATAGGACAAGATCGGAATTCAGTAACTTAACATACATAGCCCTCAAGCGGGGTTTATGTAAATTGACATACACAGCTTTAAGCAGGGTTTCCAACAGATTAATACACAGAGCCGAAAGCGGGGTTTAAGTAAATTGACGTGCATGTCCCCAAGCTTCAGGCCGGGTTAAGGCATTCACATACCACAACTTTCATAACCAATTGCTGCGCTGGCGCACCTCGGCTGCGCCGCTAAAGGCCGTGCATTCAAAGGTTTGCACTTTGCGCCGATGAACACTTTTGCACTTTGCGCCGACCCCTAAGGAAAGGAAAATGCTTCAAAGTGCTCAAAAGCGGAATTGCTTAGGGCGCCAGCACTGCGCTGGCGAACCCTAAACCCTAAACCCTAAACCCTAAACCCTAAACCCTAAACCCTAGGGGCCTAGGGGGTACAGCCGCCACGCTTATCCGGTGCCAGGCGAAGAGGTGCAGCCGCCACGCTTATCCTCAACCAGAATGGGGGGGGGTACCAGGGGCCAGGCGAAGAGGTGCAGCCGCCACGCTTATCCTCAACCAGCCATGGGGGCCAGGGGAAGAGGCGCAGCCGCCACGCTTATCCTCAACCAGAATAGGGGCCAGGGGGTACAGCCGCCACGCTTATCCTCAACCAGAATATAGGGGCCAGGGGGTACAGCCGCCACGCTTATCCGGTGCCAGGCGAAGAGGTGCAGCCGCCACACTTATCCTCAACCAGAATGGGGGCCAGGGGGAAGAGGCGCAGCCGCCACGCTTATCCTCAACCAGAATAGGGGCCAGGGGGCACAGCCGCCACGCTTATCCGGTGCCAGGCGAAGAGGTGCAGCCGCCACGCTTATCCTCAACCAGAATGGGGGCCAGGGGGAAGAGGCGCAGCCGCCACGCTTATCCTCAACCAGAATAGGGGCCAGGGGTACAGCCGCCACGCTTATCCGGTGCCAGGCGAAGAGGTGCAGCCGCCACGCTTATCCTCAACCAGAATGGGGGCCAGGGGGAAGAGGCGCAGCCGCCACGCTTATCCTCAACCAGAATAGGGGCCAGGGGGTACAGCCGCCACGCTTATCCGGTGCCAGGCGAAGAGGTGCAGCCGCCACGCTTATCCTCAACCAGAATGGGGGCCAGGGGGAAGAGGCGCAGCCGGCCACTCTTATCCTCAACCAGAATAGGGGCCAGGGGGTACAGCCGCCACGCTTATCTGGTGCCAGGCGAAGAGGTGCAGCCGCCACGCTTATCCTCAACCAGAATGGGGGCCAGGGGGAAGAGGCGCAGCCGCCACGCTTATCCTCAACCAGAATGGGGGCCAGGGGGTAGCCCAACCAGCAATGGGGGGCAGGGGAAGAGGCGCAGCCGCACGCTTATCCTCAACCAATAGAAGGGGGTACAGCCGCCACGCTTATCCGGTGCCAGGCGAAGAGGTGCAGCCGCCACGTTTATCCTCAACCAGAATGGGGGCCGCAGCCGCCACGCTTATCCGGAATCAGACCGCGCAATAGGCCGCGCTTATCCTGAGTTATCCTCAACCAGAATGGGGGCCAGGGGGAAGAGGCGCAGCCGCCACGCTTGTCCTCAACCAGAATATAGGGGCCAGGGGGTACAGCCGCCACGCTTATCCGGTGCCAGGCGAAGAGGTGCAGCCGCCACGCTTATCCTCAACCAGAATGGGGGCCAGGGGGAAGAGGCGCAGCCGCCACGCTTATCCTCAACCAGAATAGGGGCCTAGGGGGAACAGCCGCCACGCTTATCCTGTGCCAGGCGATGAGGTGCAGCCGCCACGCTTATCCTCAACCAGAATGGGGGCCAGGGGGAAGAGGCGCAGCCGCCACGCTTATCCTCAACCAGAATAGGGGCCAGGGGGTACAGCCGCCACGCTTATCCGGTGCCAGGCGAAGAGGTGCAGCCGCCACGCTTATCCTCAACCAGAATGGGGGCCAGGGGGAAGAGGCGCAGCCGCCACGCTTATCCTCAACCAGAATAGGGGCCAGGGGGTACAGCCGCCACGCTTATCCGGTGCCAGGCGAAGAGGTGCAGCCGCCACGCTTATCCTCAACCAGAATGGGGGCCAGGGGGAAGAGGCGCAGCCGCCACGCTTATCCTCAACCAGAAGAGGGGCCAGAGGGTACAGCCGCCACGCTTATCCGGTGCCAGGCAAAGAGGTGCAGCGTCCACGCTTATCCTCAACCAGAATGGGGGCCAGGGGGAAGAGGCGCAGCCGCCACGCTTATCCTCAACCTGGGGGTCGGGAGGTGCAGCCGCGACGCTTATCCTCAACCTGAATGGGCGGCGGGAGGTGCAGCTGCCACGCTTATCCTCAACCTGAATGGGGGTTGGGCGCTTACCCTGAATCGGAGGTCGGGAAGCGCAGCCGCCAGGCTTATCCTCAACCTGGGGGTCGGGAGGTGCAGCCGCCACGCTTATCCTCAACCTGAATGGGCGTCGGGAGGTGCAGCAGTGCAGCTGCCACGCTTACCCTGAACGGGAGTCGGGAAGCGCAGACGTCACGCTTATCCTCGACCTGAATGGGGCACAGCCCGAAGAAGACGGAGGCGCGGACGAGGCCGGAGCGTTTATCCTCAACCAAGATGGGATTCCAGGTGCGTGGTCTCACAGCCCGAAGAAGACGGAGGCAGGGACGAGGCCGGAGCGTTTATCCTCAACCAAGATGGGGTTCCAGGTGCGTGGTCTCACAGCCCGAAGAAGACGGAGTCGGGGACGAGGCCGGAGCACTTATCCTCAACCAAGATGGGGTCCCAGGTGCGTGGTCTCACAGCCCGAAGAAGACGGAGGCGCGGACGAGGCCGGAGCGTTTATTCTCAACCAAGATGGGGTTCCAGGTGCGTGGTCTCACAGCCCGAAGAAGACGGAGGCGGGGACGAGGCCGGAGCACTTATCCTCAACCAAGATGGAGTTCCAGGTGCGTGGTCTCACAGCCCGAAGAAGACGGAGTCGGGGACGAGGCCGGAGCACTTATCCTCAACCAAGATGGGGTCCCAGGTGCGTGGTCCACAGCCCGAAGAAGACGGAGGCGGGGATGAGGCCGGAGCGTTTATCCTCAACCAAGATGGAAGTGATTCGCTTATCCCCAACCAATATATATGGGGTTTCAGGTGCTCAGTCTCAAGCTGAACGAAGCTGGAGGCGGGGACCGGGACGAGGCCCGAGGGCTCGCATGCACAAGTGATTCGTTTATCCTCAACCAATATGGGGTCTCAGTTGCTCAGTCTCAAGCTGAACGAAGCTGGAGGCGGGGACGGGAGGGCTCGCATGAACAAGTGATTTGTTTATCCTCAACCAATATGGGGTCTCAGGTGTTCAGTCTCAAGCTGAACGAAGCTGGAGGCCGCCACGCTGATCCTCAAGTAGAAGGGGGGCGGGGGCGCCCATCCCCACCGCCCTTGTTCCCGAGGTCGGCATGTCTGAGGACGTGGGCGATGAAGGCCCAATTCCTGCACATACCGTGTTGAGCTGTGGCAGAAGGCCAAAACGGGCGTGCATGTCCAGCCGTTCTTGGATTCAGAGTCGTTGCCAGCAGCTAGCCTTGTGAAAGTGCACAGCGCAGCATCCTGTGACAGCAGATCCTTCAACGCCGCCACCATAGCATACTAAGCCTCAAACTGCTATCTAGCATCAACAGATATCACTGGCCTGTGGCCCGGTGCGAGCCTCAGACATGCGAGCCTCCGCCAGTGTCGTCGCAGGTGGTCTTTGATAGCGTTGCAGCGGCCCGTGCTTCTCAGGTCAACTGGCACGACAATGATGTCCGACGACATGAACGAAGACTTCCAGAGCACAGACCATTCGATTCACGACTCCGACCAGGTGGACCGCGAGGACGGGTTCGATGACTGGGACTGGGTCGAACAGGAGATGCAGCGTGAGGCCGAGGAAGATGCACCTGAGAGAGCAGCATGGGACAAAGAAATGGACATCCAGAAAGCATACAACAAACGTCTGGCGAACATGACGGTGAAGTACATGAATATGAAGGGTGATGAGGTTCACGCCTCAAGGCCCTACCCGTGCTGCCAGCTTGAATGCGGCTCGTTCCGTGAAGCTTGGCTGACCACTTTACACGACGGAAACAACCCGGATCGATTTCTCTCCCTGTGCCAGCTACGTGAAAGACGGCAGAAGTCCAACAAGCCTTTGCCTGCAGAAATACTACAGCATCGCAGCCCCAGAGAAGTCCTGCTTCACGACCTGGACAGCAGTCGCATTGGACCGATCTGCCTGGATGCCACGAAACTGGCGTTGGGTGGGGATGTGATCACGGATGCCTGGAGTTGGGATGAGCTCTTGGATCGCAGCTTGAGCGATGGCACCGTGCATGTGCACGTGGTCTTCAATTCCGAGCAGTCCAACGGCCGACAGTCCTAGAGCTCCAAATCTGAGCCGCACGGAGAGAGAATACGAAATGTGCCCCAGGACTGCAGCAAAATGAAAGGGTCAGAGCCACCTGAACCTGAACATGGTCTCTTTGAGCTTCTGCATGTTGTGCAAGGTTGCTGCAGCCAGGTGAAAGGGTCAAACCCGCCCGAACATTACTTTCTTGAGCATGTTGTGCAAAATTGAATTCCTGCCTTGCGCGTGCTGAGGCTTGGGCAACCCCGCAGCTTTTCGGCAGTCAGCCCCAGCTGAACTAAACCAATTCGGTAGACTCGTCCTCGCCATGGCCCCCTGCCAGCGATGCGGCTTTGGAATCAGAAGCGGCAGAGGCAGCGGATGGTGCAGCAATGTCGAGTGCCGAGAAGCAGAGAGAGCGGAGAAGAAAGCTCGCATTGAGCAAGAACGGGCTGCAAAAGGAGCAGGCAGGCGAGGGCCCTTGCCCAACGAGAGCAGCAACAAAGCAGAACGGCGACAGCTGCATGAGGCAAGAGCACACGCAACGGAGGAAGGAGCCGGCGGCCGAGGTCCTTTGCCCGACGAGAACAGCAAAGAAGCACAGCGGCGACAGCTGCATGAGGCAAGAGCACACACAACCGAGGAAGGAGCGGGTCGCCGAGGTCCTTTGCCCGACGAGTACAGCAACAAAGCAGGACGGCGACAGCTGCATGAGGCAAGAGCACACGCAACGGAGGAAGGAGCCGGCGGCCGAGGTCCTTTGCCCGACGAGAACAGCAAAGAAGCACAGCGGCGACAGCTGCATGAAGCAAGAGCACAGGCAACGGAGGAAGGAGCCGGCGGCCGAGGTCCTTTGCCCGACGAGTACAGCAACAAAGCAGAACGGCGACAGCTGCATGAGGCAAGAGCACACGCAACGGAGGAAGGATCCGGCGGCCGAGGTCCTTTGCCCGACGAGAACAGCAACAAAGAAGAACGGCGACAGCTGCATGAAGCAAGAGCACAGGCAACGGAGGAAGGAGCCGGCGGCCGAGGTCCTTTGCCCATCGCCTCGGAGATTCAACAGCAAGGCTACCCTTTCCCGGACGAAGACTCTTTAACCCCGGAGCAAGCACAGGCACAGTACTTGGCTTTTGCACGGAGCTGGAGTAGATTCGGCCTTTCCCGCGTGTGCGAGAAGTGCCAGACCTTGACACCAGCGAGGCACTGCAAGAGAGCCAGAAACACCGAGCGGCTACTGTGCAGAAACTGTCGCGAGAATCGCACAAAGATGGTCTTGCCAACGCCGGACCCCATCCCAGAAGCGTTGCAACGACTGCGACCCATCGAGCAGCATCTCCTCGCCATGGCCCGCATCTCGCAGGTCCTGCTGGACAAGCTCCCATCAGGGGGCCCCAGCGCACAATGGGGCCGCATGTACGCCGTTCTCATGCAAGAACCCTTCATCTGCGGAGTCCTCGAAGGTGCAAGCTTGGAGGAAGACGGGACAGTGTTGGTCGAGGGCGTCGGCGGCGTCACCGCATCTCCAGCACGTTTGGAGTTTCTCCACGCGGCCTTGCAAGATTTGAGACGTCATCACCGCCTCTATCAACAGTGCCCGGCCGTCGAGACAGCCTTGGCACGAATGGCTGCCATCCTGGCCAACAAAGCTCCCGCTGCCTCAGCTACAAAGCCAACAGACCCACCTCCAGCCGCACAAGCAGAAGAAGAAGAGGAAGTTGAAGTGACGTACCTTTTGCCGAAACAGTTCCAGGCTCCGAAGGCCGACGTCCACGACTTGCGAAAGGCCCGAGGATCTGCCGACCTCAGCGACGACTTGGATGCGAAGTTCTTCCCGCACCTGTTTCCCTCCGGCTTTGGAGGCTGGCAGAACGAGTACGGTGGCTTCGCCCAATATGCACGGAGGCGTCTGCTGAGCGCGGATGGCCGCTTTGAAGGATCCACGGGCTACATCATGTGGCTCCTAGAGATGAAGACCAAGAAGCGCCTCTCCGGAAATATCAACGTCCGCATCAGCAACCAACGGACACCCCGCAGCAAGAGTGAATACGAGAACGGCAGCCGTCGGGTATATGCAGCCTTGCGGGACATTCCTGGCACGCAGCCTTACCTGTACGCCAAGAAAGGGGTGGCCCTGAACATGTATGAGCAGCTTGGCATTCCCAGCTTCTTCATGACACTCTCCTGCCACGCGCGGCAACCTGCCATGCTCCTCGCGGCTATCTCCGGGCGGCTGCTGCGGCTGCATCCCGAACGGCCGCAAGGAGAGTTGGAGCACCACGCTGCCGAGATCCTGCACCTCTACCAGAACGACAAGAACTTCAAGTGGGATGGGCTCTCGCCCAACCAGCTGTGCAACCAGCAGCCGGCGGTGGTAGCCCGACAGTTCATGCACCAGCTGTCCCAGCTGATGTGGTGGCTGCAGTCCGGCACACGTGCACGAAAGTTCCATTTAGACGAAGACGGTGACCCGCAAGATGAGGTCAAGGAGAGCGACGGCGAGGACATGGAAGACGATGCCCAGGCCCCGGCCCCGGACTCCGCAGGCCTGCACCACCGCATGCACAGGCAAAGGCCGCCTTTCAAAGTTTTGGATTACATCATTCGCATAGAATGGCAAAAGAGGGGCTACCCCCACGCTCACATATTGCTTTGGATCGAAGAGTGGGCGAAAGCCAAGAAGCAGTCAGATGAGCCGGCGCCCGACAACGGCGAGGCCACGGTCCCAGACTGGTCGGACGAGGAAGCCATGGAGAGTTTCATTCCAAAGTCTGCGGAAGATCTCAGCGACAAGCACATTACCACCAAGTCTCCGAACTCGTGGCGCCAATCCCAGCGTGTAGCAGCCCGAGATAGAGAGGTGAACGCAAAGCTCGCCGCAGAAGTGGTGCACAACCACACGCCATATTGCGGCATGTACACACAAGGCAGTTGTCGATCTGGGTTTCCACACGACCCGGAGCCGCGGACCCGACGGCGAACGTCTCAGGAGCAGTACGCCAAAAGCCGCTGGAAAAGCAGCCTTGCCGTGAGAAGAGTCAAGGGGGACAGCATGATGGGCCAGTACAACATACGAATACTGAGGAGGTGGAGGGCAAGCATGGACTTGCAGGTCATTTGCGAACTCACAAGCGCCAGCCGCTACATATTGGGCTACACTTTCAAATCGGAGGAGGATCGCGACGCGCAGCGCCGCATGGAGAACATCCTGGCCGACCTGACGTCCAGCGCTGCGGGCGAGGGCCTGGACAATCAGAAGGTCTACAAAGCAGCGCACGCAGCGTTGCAAGGCAGGACCACTTCCACCTTCGAGGCATGCCACCTCCTACTGGGTTACCCGATCATCGAGTTCTCCAGAGACAACGTTTGGGTGCAAGTAGGACCTCCGGACACCTGGACCGTGTGGGTGCCAAAGCACGAGGAGAAAGTGGCCTTGAAGCAGCCTGACCATTACCACAGCAAGAAGGTCCACCGAAGCGGGGACCTGCCTGCCGCTCATCACTGGTACCGTGAAATGCAGACGAGATTCGGCGACCAAGAAACAGCCTTGCCGGTGGAAGGTGGCGAACCGATTTCCTGTCGGTTCATGGACGTCACCTTCCTGGACTTTTGTGCGGCTTTCAGGTTCATAGGCGTCCAAGAGCCACAACCTCGCAAGAAGCCTGCGATCGTTGGCTACCAGAACTTCAACCCGGACGAGGAGTCGGAAGCCTTCTACTACTCCAAGTTGCTGCTGCATCTAGTCTGGAAGGAGCCAGGTGACTGGCTGGTGGAGCAAGACGCGGGAAGCCACGCGGCAGCATTCCATCGCGTCGCCCGAGACGTGAACGGCCACCCGGATTTCCTTCGGTCCAAATGCTTCCCTCAGCTGGACGGGACAGTGAACGCCGCTCGACAGCTGCAGGCCGTGCAGGCCACAATGTATATGAAGGCACATGCATCGGCACATTGTCGGGACGGATGGTTCAACAGCAAGATCGCCGAAGAGAATTACAAAGACTCCTTGCAAGTTTTGGAGGCACTGAGAGAGCGGCATGGAGAAGATATCGACTTCCTTGCCCCAGACACCGTGGCCACGGGGCCTGCCAGCAACGCCTTCGCGCCGGTTGAAGAAGGCGAGGAATCCTTCCAGAAGCTCACGATCGAGAACCCTAGTCCAGAGACCATGCGCCAGAAAGAGGCGATGAACTACATCATCAGCACGATCCTGAAGCCCCCCGATGCAAAGGACGGCCAGACCAGCCAGCGCCTTCACATGCTTCTTCACGGGCCGGGAGGCTGTGGAAAGTCCGTGGTGGTGCGTGCAGCAGCTCATGTCTTGCGGCAAAGCAAGAAGGGATGCATCATCGCGGCGCCCACGGGCGTGGCAGCCTTCAATATCAACGGCATCACCCTCCATCAGTGCTGTTTATTGCCGGTGGTCAACCAAAGCTATGGCAAGGCCTGCGACATGCCGCAGCCGGACGGGCAGAAGTTGGCCACTCTGAGGGAGATCTGGTCGAAGGTCACCGTACTGTTTGTCGACGAGATCAGCTTCGTCTCTTCGTGGATGCTGCAGCGCCTGGATCAACATCTGCGACTTGCAAAAGACATGCAGACCCTGCCTTTCGGAGGACTGCACGTCATCTTTGCTGGCGACCTGTACCAGTTACCTCCACCAAATGGGCTGCCCGTCTTCGAGAGCCAGCTTTGGCTGCTCTTCCAGCTCTGCGAGCTCGAAGGGAACCAGCGTGCTGCACGAGATCCTGCATGGGCCGCTCTGCTGGCACGGGTTCGAGTGGGGAAGTGCACCGAGACCGACATTCAGGTGCTGCGGAGCATGGTGATCAAGAAAGGCAGCAGCAAGCGGCCTGCCCCCAAAGCCGTGAACTTGTACGCCACTCGACAAGCAGTCGCCGAAAGCAACCAGCGCTACAAAGAGGAGCATGTTTTACGGGAGCGTGTGCAGCTGCACGACTGCCCGGCAGTCGACACCAATGTGAAGACCGGCGCCTTACTGGCTCCAGAAGATGTCTGGGCCGAGCCTGAGAACACAGGTGGCTTGGTGAGCCTGCTGCAGGTGGCCGTCGGGCTGCGCGTCATGCTCAGGTACAACATCGATGTGCCCGATGGCTTGGTCAATGGCGCTTGCGGCATTGTGGAGCACATCGACACCGAGGCATGCGGCGGGGAGGTCGAGAAGATCTGGGTCTCTTTCGAAAAGAATGCCGGAGCCGTTTGGAGGAGAGAACATGGAACCCCTTCGGTTGCAATCTCGCGGCGGGCGGCCACTTTTCTGGACAAAGATGGCAAGAGGGCATCGCGGCGTCAGTTCCCCATCGTTCTCGCCAAAGCCATGACGATCCACAAAAGCCAGGCAGCCACCTGTCACGAAGGCATCCACGCCCGCCTCGACCACACCATCTTTGCAGAAGGTCAAGCCTACGTCGCCTTGAGCCGCTGCCCCGAACAAGCGCTCTGCAGCTTGGAGCATTTCAACCCCAAGGCACTGCGATTCAATACCCAGGCAGAGTGGGCCTTGACCAAGCTGAAGGTGCAGCAAGCCGAACGTGACGGCCCGCCGATATGGAAAGCTTTGTTCATGCCACAGCAGACCAAGGATTTCTACGAGCGCCGCCTGGCTGAGTTGGGGAAGCCCAATTGGGCTCGTTTCGAGCCAGACTCGAACGAAGGCATCGACCGGCCCTGGTGTTGCCCGGACTGCGGAACAGAGACTCCAAACACCAAGCTCGCCATCAAGCAACACCGACAAAAGTGCCCAGCCAAACCCAAGCCCAAGTCCCAGCCGAAGAACAAGTCCAAGGCAAAGGCCTCAGCATCAAGCAAAGCAAAGGCCAAGATCAGGCCCGAGATGTCCAAGCTGGTGGGGACTAAGCGATACGCTGATGCTGGCAGCCGCTGCGCCCCTGCGTCGAAGCGGGCAAAGACAGAGAGCCGCTCCAGCAGCGCACCATCCATGGCCGCCTGTTCAACTTCCACAACCAAGCCACCAAGGACCGACCTCCAAGATGCTTGCGCCGAGCCTGCCAGCACAGATACAAGCCGACGAAATGAGACACAGGACTCGCCTGCCATTTATTTTGAATCCCAGGTGGAGCTGCGGTGCGGCATCCATGCTTTGAACCACGTCTTCGGTGCCCCATACTTTGACGTTGCAGCAATGGAACATGCAGTCGCATCGTTTCTCGAGGAGAACTGGGAAGTCGGGGACGAGCAGCAAGCTCACATGGGGCCTGGCGGCGACTACTCCATCGAGGTGCTGATCATGGCCGTGCGGACGAGGTCCATGGAGCTGTTCGAGCGTCTATGCTGGCACATGGAAGATCGCCGAGCCCTGGAACCCGAAGACCTTCACAACTGCATCGGGGCGATTCAGAACCATGGCGGCCAGCACTGGACTGCATTGCGGCGTTGGAACGGACGCATTTGGTGCCTAGATTCCCTTTGCCGGGCTCCATATGTGCTGTCGGACGTCGAGCTGGCAGCTTCCGTGAGGGAGCACCCGACCTTTGCAATTCGCTTGATCTGAGGTCGCAACTAGGCCGGCAGTGTACAGTGCGCAGCCTGGTACAAACTCTAGCTGAGCCGAAGGCCGCGAACAATTGCACAGGTTCACGGCCAAGGCAACGGCAACCACGGAAGAAAAGAGCTGCATGTGTGCTTCCAGGAAGGTGAATCGAAAAGCTTCTTTCTGTACATATGTTACCTTCAGCCAGGAGGTTGCCAAATTGCCTGTGCGCTCGGGTTGATGCACTGACATTTGGGCTCAGCTGGTAGCTGTCGCAGATAGCTCCCTATGCTGTGCGGCAATCCTCCCGTGTCCTTTCCAGTATGCGTGGACCT